>CM053771.1:508237714-508273084 GCA_028658325.1 Potorous gilbertii
CATTGATACATTACAGGTTTCCATTCAATATTGTTCTTTGCAGCATCATTCTTTTCTTTTGTCACCAGATGCACTTGCATGTGAACTTCCTTTCAGCTTTGTCTCAGCTTCTTCATTCTTTTTAAAGTTACTGATAGTTGACTTTCACTCTTCCCCAGTTGCATACTGTGCATTTTCTGATCTGAGGGGTTCATCTTTTGATGTCATCTCTTTTATCATTTTTGTATGGTCCTTGGAGTTTTCTTAGCAAAGATATTGAAGTAGTTTGCCATTTCTTTTTCTAGTGAACCACCTTTTGTCAGAATTCTTCACTATGACCTGTCCATTTTGGGTAATTCTGCATGGCATAGCTCATAGTTTCATTGAACTTTGCAAATCCTTTGACCAAAACAAGGCAGTGATCTTGGGTGGGGGTAGGGTACAAGTCTTATATTATTATATAAATGCTATCTAATATATATATATAGATAGATAGATAGATATAGATACATAATCATATATGCATTTATATGTGTGTAATAAATATATATATAGAGAGAGACTATATGTGTTTGTGTGTGTAGCAAGTATATATATATATATAGATATATATAGAAAGAGAGAGAGAGAGAGAGAGAGAGAGAGAGATGGCATTGTACATAGAGTGATGGATCTGAAGTCAAGTAGAGTCAATAAACATTTATAAAGCATTACTGTGTGCCAAACATTGTGCTAAATGATGAAAATATAATACAAGCCGAAAGAAAGGCAATTTTTGCCCTCAAGGAGTTTACATCATAATAGAGGAAGACAATATAAAAGGAAACTGATGAGGAGTGGCTTAGGTAAGAGGTGGGAATGACAGAGAAAATACCCTCTTCCTGGTTTAGCACATCTGCCAAAACAGTGGCCACTACACATGTTAGAGCAACTACTCTTACTGTGCTATTACTGTAAATATCCTTTCTAAAAGTTGAATTAAATCTTGTTTCCTGATTGATATTGTCTGAAAATGATTAAAAGGGCTAAAGAAGCACACATGTGGGGAAGTACAAATCATGGTTAGAAAAGTTCACTCTCCTCAATTTCTTAGGTCTAATCCTAAAATCCTGAGGGGAGATACTGTAGCCATGTTCTGGGAACCCAATTCTTTATTGCCATTGAGAGCTGTAATAGTCATCTCAGAGCCTTGGCTATAATAATAATGTCATTTTATAGTCTGTATAAAAGTATAAAAATGGGAGATGAAACAAAATGTAAGTTGCTTGAAAATCAGTATTGTGTCATGCTTTGTATCTGCGTCCCCAAGATCCAACACAGTTCCTGAAACACAATTGTTGATTAATAAATATTTGTTCATTGGTTGATTGATGGAAGAGCTAGTGAAAACCTTTTACTATTCAAATGAATAAACTGAGGTGGAGAGAAGTGGGGAACATCAATATCTGTTGGAAGCCTGATGGCAGGGTACAGACTGAGTCTATGAATAGTATGAAAACTTGAAAGGGAAGGTTTTGGAATGAATGGAGTGAATCAAAAGGAATTGAATAAAAATAGAGGATTTGGGTAATCACATAAGATAATTTTATAATTTTTATTATTGCTTTGAAGACTTTATATGTGTAATACAAAAGTGAATGTTGCTGTTTGATGATGGTAGCAGTGATGTTAATGATGATGGTGTTGATAATGTGACCAATTACAACATCAGTGAAGGGAATGTTAAGAATCAGAAGAAAATAGATTTTGAGCTTGAAAGGACCTATGAAGTCATCTAACCCAAACCCTTTGTCTTACATTTGAGAAAACTTAGGCATAAAGAGATCAAATGAATTTCCTGGGACACACAACTGGTCAGAGTCTGTGGTATGTTCTAAACCTGGGTTTTCCTCACTACAGATCCTCTTGGCTGGATTGAAAAAAAAAGTTGTTTACATCATCTGTAATTTACAAACATTTATTGAAAACCTATTCCAATTAAATTACTGTACTAATGTTCAGAAGAAACAAAAAAGACCGGAAACATAGTTCTTGACCTAAGGAAGTTTAAGACATGATAACTCATAGTTCTGTAATATCAGGTAAGTTGGGGAGATAGAACAAAGGCATAAAAATATAAGAAAATATACAAGGTAGAACCATGCTAGGGCCAGAAGGGCAGTATTGAAAACAGGTATGACTCGGGTTCAGAGCAGAGAGAGAAAACATGGTCTTATGAGAGAAGATGGCATTGGAGTTGATCCCTGAAGGAAAAATAGGCATTTCCTAGGTAAAGAGGATGGGTATGGAACTTGAGAGAAAGAAAATGGTATAACCCAAAGGAATTTCATAGCTAATGACAAATGAAGTCTGTTAAATATGAATTGAGACCAGTTGAAAGAAGACTAACAAAGAATACAGGAGCTTGCATTGGCATTGATAAGCAGTTGGGATCCAGAGTTAATTCTGACGCTAGGTTGGCCTTTTAGATGAGGTTCAGTTCTTCCCTTATTTCCAGAGCGATAGAGGTAGGCCTAACCTAGAATTCCCTGTGAAACCAAAATTAGAGACCCACATAGGAATATAGCAAAACAGGAGTGTGGGAGTGAAAGGTTAAGATCCCAGTACATGGATGAGAGGAAAACTGGAACAATCACAAAGCAGGCGCTAGAAGTTTACCAAAACTCTATTTTTTGCCTTCCACTTTCATGTAAAGAGATGAAGAAAAGTTCTATTTAAAATGACTGTTCTGTCTCGAGAACTAAAATTAAACATTAAGGTTTTAAAGGGGAAGGAGAAAACCAGGCCTCTCCTCCCCCTCCCCTGTTCCTCCTTGCAGCAAACAAAAGCTAGTAGACCTTCTTGGCAGGATGGCAGAAACAATCAGGGCCTTTATGAAATCACATTCAAAGCAGCTCCAGCAGTCTCAAGTGGTAATATGGGAGAATGCCACCTTTTCCACGAGACTTCCAATCCTAGTTAGCAACAGCCCCTAGCTACACTGAAATCCGTCAGCCTCACAGTCCTTACGCTGGGCCAGCAGGTCAGCACACTTCCAAGAGAATGAGACTTCCTGTTGTCTAGCCCCTTCAAAATGAGGCAAGTTTGAGAAATCTAGTGCTGTTTCTAGAACTGAGATTGCAAATACCAGCTTACAGGTGCATGCATCCGTGGATTACAGCATGTTTCTAGTCCCAGAAAATGGATATGGAGGCATGTTGCCTGCCTTTCCTATATGGAAAATGGGTATAATTGGATACATCAATTTTTTTTTTAACTCTTAAGGGTAAGGGGAATGTCTGATGATTGTCAGAAATTGAGAGTTACCATAACTAAGATAAATAATTATTTAAAAAATCTTATTCCAGGTCTTAGTTTTTGAATGTGCTATTTTGGTATCACTGGTTTCTTCAATCTGAATGTGTTTTTAAATGCCATGCTTTTTCCTTGATAGGCAGCACTTGAAATATTTGTCAGTGACATAAATGGTTTTTGACTTACATCAAAACTTCAAATACTCAGTTCATAAAAGCAAAATGTTTTGTTTCATTTTACAAACAACTTGGAGGCAAAATTATAAATAGATTGACTTAGCAACTACTTAGAGATACTTTTTAAATCGTATTTTTAACAGACCTAAAATTGGTGAAGGTCATTAATGATAATTTAATTCCAGAGAACAGGACATGACTTATATGTTTTCCTTTAAAAAAGTACAAATCAATTAGATAAGATAGTAACAATGAAAGAGTAATTAGGTATGGTCTTAATCCATGATTAATATTTTATAGTGTATAACTATGATAACTCTTTTAAAATTATATTAGAACGAGTATAAAGATCGTTAACATTATATACAAGAAATCCATTAAAATATAGTTGTTAAGGTTTCTACCTTTCCTTTTATGTGATAGGGTTTAAAAAGATGAAAGGATAAGCTTTTGTGTTTACATCTGGAGTATAAAAGAGGCTCGGTATGAGCAAAGGACATTCCATGAAATACTATGTCAGAAGCATTCTCAGTCAGAATTCCAGAAATAGCAAGATGTTAAATAGATAATTAAAATGTCTTCAAGGTTTAAACCATGGGGACCTAGAGTTTTAATCATGTGGTGTACATCCATCAGAAGTTTTCTCTTTTATCTACAAGATCAGATTTTGATGCTGTCTTTGGGGGAAGGGAAACCATGCTCTGGGTTTCTGAAATGCATTGGATTTTTTTAGGCACTGATAGTTTGATGTAGCATGCCTAACTTGCAATACTCAAAATAGCTATCATTGTTTTCTATGGCTGACAGAAGGGCTCTGTAGTTCTCTCTTGCAAAATATGGTAGATTTCTCTGGTTCTTGTAAAATTAAAAGCCATAAGAGCACTGTTGCCTATGGTCCAACAGTGATGTTACATGCAGATGGTTTAATTCATTTTTTGGAGAATAAAAATGAAGATCAGGCTATTCACAGTCAGTTTTAAGACTAGTCTATTTTTGAAGACTATAATCAAAATACTAGTTATTAATATTCTCCCCATTTAAAAGCAGTCTTTTGGCTGCAAGATTCCTATTCAATTGAGTAGGGTGTGATAACCTAGCTTGGTGAGGAAGTATTTTCTTATAATTTCTTATATTCTTATATTATTGTGATAAAGTAGGTCTTATTCTTATGGTATTTATTATACATCATAATTATATTATGTTTATTATGTTATATAATTCCTCATAAATGAAGATGCAATGATAGAATCCGTTGTGTTTCCCCTATTTCTTGCCTATATTTATTTCTCTCTTTTTAAATTTAGCCCACTCAGAAAACTTAAGTGATTATCCTTGATAGGTCTAAAAAAGGAGACAGAAAGAAATATTTAGCATGAATTCAGGTATTAAAATATATAGTACCTTCAGCAAGATTTCTGACAGTCTTAAACATACACACACACACACACAGACACATTTATACCATGCACATTTGCCATTAAGGTTGTATTGATGACTATATGTAGAAATTAAACATATTAATAGTTTTTAATTTTAAAAAAACTTCAAAATAGTTGTCACAATGGGTGTGCTGCTTTTAAATACCATAACAAAATTTATAGACATGGACTGGAAGTCTTAAGCTGCTTCCTATCTGCTGGTAAAGATGAAATGGATCATTCATATTCTAGATGTTCAATATGTATACTGTAAATTGAATTTATAATCACCCATTAGTATTCTTGCTAATATAAAGACAATTAAAATAATAGAATATGTCGTGGCAGGTCATTGGAACCCATCAAAGCTTCGCAGATTCCATAAAGCAGGGAAGCATTCAAGTTGCCCCCTGTACTTATTGCCACCGGATGAAGGAGACGTTGGGACAAACATCAATAATGCTTTTCTGAAAATGGTTTTATTCACAAATGGGATTTAACTAGTAGAACAGAAGACACTTTATACTCACATTTAATTGCTTCAACATACGTGCAGGTGTTGAAAATGTGCTATTTCAGAAATTGGTACGCAATAAGGAGAGCGGATTTTGGTGAGCTGCCATGTACAATTTCCCCTCTCTTACCAAGAGAAAGAGGGTAGTCTTTTTTTTTTTTTATCCCAGGAAAGAAATATGAATTAATTGCTTTAAAGCTTTACCCTGAATTAAAACTGATTTTTTAAAAGCAAATAACATGAGCTGAAGTGTCAGACTTAGAAAATGTGCAATGTTATTTGATCAAAAATTAAGTTAACAATGGAGTTTTGATGAAAATTAGGTTCAATTTGTTTTATTAAGCTGATTTTATAAAATGTGACAATACGCTAACAACAGCCTAAGTGTTGCATTGCTAAATGTTTTTTTGAAAGTTAGATTTATAATAATACAAGTAATTGCAGGAAAGAAAGTAAATCAAAGTAGCATTTTTTTTTTGTCATGGGGAGACATTTGTTTAACCGAGCTTGTAGAATGGAGAATGTCAAATATCACATTGAAATGATGTCAGGGTAACAAGGGTAGATAAGGTCCCAGTAACTATTGCTTTTCTAAGATGCACTAATACATTTTAATATGTACAAAGAGAGCTATTTTTCTGAGCTCATAAGAAAAAAATAATTCATATTAATATCACATAGTTTAGAGCGAAACTAGAGCACTTTTGGTCATAAAAACCATATTTCTTTGCTGGTGTTTGTCAAAGGCAATACTGTTTTATTTTGATTTGTGACTCTATAACCTTGGCAAATCAGGTTCTGTAACGTCATGTATCTTAGCACATAAACAATGGCACCCGGTCACAGATAATCATGTCTTCCTTCACCTCTATACATGGTTGGCCCTCCTCTGAGCTCTCTAATATCAGGAAATGTACATTAATTTAAATACCTCTGTCCAGAGTGCAAATAATTCTCCGCAAAGCTCTTTTAACATCTCTCTCAGCATGAAGTCTGGCCTGGATTTTCTAAAACATTTTGGTCTTAATTTGGAAATCATTAAGAAAAACAACATCACTGGGAGGTTTTTCCTTAAAGGAACACAGAGTTAATTTTTCTAATGGTAACTAAATCCAAACAAATAAAACTTATGCTTTGTATAGGTTTGTGGTATTGCAATTTTACTGGACTTTTTGAACCCGGTTGGTCTTAGGAATTTCTTGATCTACTGCCATTAATTTCTAGTTTAGTATATATATTGGAAGTATGAGGCAGCATCTCCACCCACAGACCTGTTTCAATTCATTGCAACAACCTTTTGTTTTAAAAAGAACAGCTGAGTTATTAAGCACGATTCAACTAGTGTTCAAAATAATTGTTTTGATGGAATTTAACTTTTCTCATGTTGCCCCAAACCTATCCTTCAAATAAAAATTAATTGTGACATATTTTGTATTACTCAATTAAATCCATTTTGGAATAAACATTACCCTTTAAAATATTAACCAATCTGATTCATGACAAAAATATATACATGTACTATCCATTAATCTCAAGAAATCAGGAAATTTAGATAACTAAATTTGAATATTTTAAAACTCAAGCTCATTCATATCAATCAGACATAATTTTTATTTTGCCTTTTTGTGAAATGATCTAAATACTCAATCATTTAGGAAAGGAGATTATAATTAAAATAGTGTGTAATTTAATGTTAATCAGAAATTATATGATGTACAGTAGCAGCGAAAAAGATTCCAATGGCTTTCTCATACCAGAAGCAAAAGGGAGAACAGTCTTTTAATAAAAGGATATTTTGCCTGGTAGGGAAAAGATTGTTAGCTGTAAAAAGGAACCTTTTAAACTAATATGATGAGGTGCATGTAAAAATTAATATTATGCTCTAATGTTCTCTCCAGTGAGTAACCCAGGTTGATTTATTCATTTAGGTAATTATGTTCAGCAATATTAGTAATTCACAGTTAAATTGAATTTGGAGAACGCACAATAAATGGAAACTGTAGTCATATTTCTTTCTCACTGTGTAACAAACAGAGATGTATTGATGTAAGTTCTGAGTGTACGACATAAGTTAAATTCCCCAGACTGCAATTTGATCAAAAAGCATTAGACATTTACTTAGGCTGTATTAGGTCACTGCCGTTGGAGGGCAGTAAAATTCTACATCAATCACTTTAAGCAAAGTGAAGCTAGGAAAATAATGGGACTTTTCTTTTATTATTTAACAGCAGAATGCTGATTTAAAAGGCAAAGCTCGGGGGGTTATGGCTATTGTAGCAATACCAACTAGTTTTTTTTTAACTGTTTTGTTTTTCTTTCCAGTTTAAAGGGACATGGATTTTTTGAAACAGTTGAAGTCTTTCATCTCATCAGAAGGAAAATTTTCCCCTCTTTTTTAAAGGGGAAATAATGAAAAAAGGTATGATTCCTTTTGACAGTCAATAATAAAAATATTTTATAAATATACATGATTTAAAGTACCTAGATGTTACTGATGATTGCTTACCAGGTACATTTAACCAGAATTTAACCTTCTTTTACTTTGTGATTACGTTTAAACCTATAGAAGCTTTCTATCCCTAATAGCTTGTTTCAGAGCACAATATAAACATCGTGATGTTTAAAATAGAAAGGACTTTTTTTTCATTTCCCGAGAATAGCAATTTCAAAATATATAGGAAACACCATTGAAATGAGATGTTGGGTAGGGTAAGATTTTCTAAGGAGGTTTCTAAAGTGGAGGGTGCAAAATGAGGAAATTGGATCAACATTTGGGTACTGGAAATTTTAGGACAATCTTAGGTTGGGGTTAATTTGGGGAATCTTACAAAAGGCACACATGCTCATAATCCTAGGGGCAAGGGAGACCTTTGTATCCCTAAACATGTGTTATGTTTTCTGCATGGAATTTAAAGACAATAGCGATTGTTCTTAGAGCAAATTAAATGATAGATGTGCTATATAAGCAGTGATGTAAAGACATGTACAAGCTCACATCCCTCCCCCTTCATTTAGAGTTTTATTTGACTATGAAGTTGGTAAGTTCAATTACAATTTATTTGGTCATAAAATGAACCAATTGTTTCCAGAAAATATTCAGGGTGGTCTGACACAATCTGAGGGCTATTAATCAGGATTTCCTGGGATCAAACCACAGACTCCCAGTCATTTATTCTCTCACTCACTTTATGTTTAAAGTCTATTAAAAGTTTATAGTCTTTCAAAGATCATATTAGGCATTAAAATTCAGGCATCTCATTCTTGTAACAAAGATTGTGAGAAGAAAAGAAAACAAATGGGTTTTCATGAATCCATTCTCATCATGAGGAGTGTAAAAAGCATGCACAGTGGAACAATATTCATTTATTTTTACGACAATGCTTGTGAGGAGAGGAGGAAGTGAAATAAACCGAGGGATATGGAGTATTATGACATCAATGCACAGGGAGTTAGCAAGGTGGGAGGAGAGAAATACCTCAATATAGAGGAGAAAATATTTAACTTCTGATTTTTTTTTGAGATGTTCATTTTTCATAGGACCTATATTTCTAGGTTTTGTGGGCTTATTTCTGCATTTAGATATTTCATTTGACACCTACTTAAAATTTGACTTCTCAGGTAAAAAGAAATTCATCTAAATATATGTTGCTTATTTAAAAAACGATTTCATTTATGTGCTGACTGATGTACTTCAAAGACACTTTATTTTTATAGGCAAATTTCAAACTACAAGCATCTGGATATTTTCTTATATCTAGCTATTTAGTGAAGTTTTTTTGGTGTTTTACATACACACACACACATACCTATGTGTGCAATATACACACATAGGTGTGTGTGTGTGTGTGTGTGTATTTTTATCTATGCATATGTATATAAACGTAATCTGAATCATATATGAAAATATCCATTATGTTTTGTCTTTGTATATCTTGTCATAAAACTCCAGCTGATAGTCACCCCCATCCATTTTCACAGGTGTGTTACCTATGCAGAAAAACATTTTTCTCTATTTTACTATTTCACAATAATGATAATAAAGTAATAAATGTTTTCAAAATAAAGAGAAAAAAGCTACTTTTAACCTATAAATGATTGTATTCAAAATTAAGTATATTTGAGCAATATATATTTAATAAGTAGTACTATGTAGGCATAGCATGCTCCTATTTGATATGATATTAGCTAACTAGTTGGCTGTAGTGACAGTTATATTGACTGATAAGAGAATAGAAGATGCCTATTTTATAGTGTAAATATCAGAGCTAGGCTTAATCTTAGAGATATAGAAATGTATCCCATTTGATAGCATTAAAAAAGTTGGTTCTGGGAATTAACATTTACTCCTATCCCTTTTCACAAGAATTGAAAAGCTTTTTTTTCTTAAATATCAGTAAACATGTATTATCAACAATAAAAATCAACTATTCTTAACTCACTACAGTCTATGGAAATTCAGCTCGGCATCAATGTGAAGAAAGAAACGTGAATCTTGTCAAGCCTGTATTTACTATGTCACCATTTCAAACTGGAACAGGATATATTCATGAAATGGCATGCGTGTATAGTGAGCACTCCTAAGGTCACTGACACTGATCTAGGCATTTGAAAATACAGATCGAATATTTTACTAGATCTTTATTCTCACAATACATAACGTATAGTGAGGGAGCTAAGCCAAAACAATATGTAGTCGTCAATAGATAGTTTACCTTTGATAATTGGGAAACTGTGAGGTAAAGGAGGATATATGGATCATTTTTGTGTTGACTTTTTGGAAAGTGGATGGAGGCAAATAGGGCCAAAGCCTAGGTTGAAGAGATTTACTTAAAGTTATGACTTAAAAGTTTTGTGTAGTTAAGTAGTAAGTCTATGTGTCATGAATTAGGTCTAAGTAATTTTTCCTCTATCTAGAATGCAGCATGAATGAATGGCAGTTGTGTTGTGTTGGAGAAGGGTGTTAGAGTGTATTAAATGTTAACTATAAGATAAGGACTTGAGATATAAATAGAAAACAAAATAGCCTCTTCTCTCAAGCTGCCTCTTAAGGAAGGCAATACCTAAAGGACAGTTCAGCTGCAAATCAGACAGAAAGGTCTAGTGATTCTTAGGGTGCTGAAGCAAGACCATGCATTTTATTTAAAGTCACTTCCATGGCTAAAAGTATATATATAAATATATATATTATATATACATACATACACACACAAGCACATATGTGTGTATATACATATGTATATGTAGTATGTGTATGTATATGTAAACACATATAAACACATATATGTGTGTGTATACACATATATATATATTTTGGCAGCAGTTTCAGAAGCTCTTTATAGAATGGCTAATGTCTGTGTGGGCTGAACTGGACTGGTAGCAGGGGTCAATGCAGCGATCAGAGGTAGGTTGGAAAGAGAGCATTGCTCTTTCCAGAACTTTTGAGTTTTCCAATATATCGTTGATAGCTATTCATGGTGTTCAAGATGATGGGGGTGGTAGGCTCTATTTCTCTAAATGTGGTTCCCGTTGGTTATGGCTGTTGGGTTTAGGTTTAGAAGCAAGTTGTAATACAAAGGATACTGTCTTAGAGTCAGAAAACCTGAATTCAATTCCGTTTTTTCTCACTTTTTCAGAGGCCATGAAGCACGATAGTTGTTGAGAGAATTAAATGAAATAAGGAGTAAACGCTTGGCAAGTCTTAAGGCAGCATATGAATATCAGGTATTGTTATTACTCATCTTGTGTTACTAAATTCAATCTCCTAAGTCTCTCCTCATTTGTAAAAAAGGAGAAATAGAAAGAAAAGAAACAATTATATCTACATGAATTCAAAGGAAGAAATCAAAACTATCAAAAGCACATGAAACAATGTCCCAAATGATTAACACTTATTTTGGTTGTTCAGTCATTTCAGTCACATCCTACTCTCCATGACCCCATTTGGGATTTTCTTGACCAATACACTGGAGTGATTTGCCATTTCTTTCTCCCATTAATAACTGTAAAAAATGTAAATTAAAACATCTCTGAAGTTCCACTTATACCATTGGATGAGCAAAATGTCAAAAGATAAAAATGCCAGATGCTAGTGGGCCTGTCAGAAAAGAGGCAAACTAGTGCGTTATTAGTTGAGCCATGAATGGTTTAGACAATCTGGAAAGTCTGATCCAGCAATGCCACTATTAGATACATACCCTAAAAAGATTTTTTAGAAAGAAGAAAGAGACATGAATGTTAAAAAAAAAGATTTATAAAATGTCCTTTCATGTTAGTTCCTAATTGTAAACTAAGGAGTTCCTTTCTATTGAAGAATAACTAAATAAATTGTAGTATATGTATGTAATGGAACATTCTTATGTCATAGGAAATGATGAACTGAACAGTTTCAGTCTTCTTTGAACAGAGTAAAGACAAGAATTAGGAGAACAATTTATATAATGGCAACATTACAGAAAAAAGTTTTAAGACTGTAGAACAAGAGTTTTTATATGTTTTATTTATGTAGAGATAAAACTACTAAGATGTAACGATGATGCATATCACTCATTTCCTCCCAGAGAAGATCGACTTAAAATACAGAATAAGACATATATTTTGAGGTGTGGCCAATGTGGTCATTTGTTTGACCGGACCATTCGTATTTGTTAGGAGAGTTTTACTTTTTTCGTTGTGCAAAAAAAAGATTTAGAGTGAGGGAGAGATAAGTGATTGTAAAATACATAAATATGTTTAAAATTATTCTATCAGTCTTATGCTTTGTATTTACCTTAGAATATTGTTAGGATTCAATGAAATGTTATAGTGAAAATAACATTATTTTACTCTAAAACACCATACAAATGTAATTTTTAATAAATGAAACATTAGTGTCAAAACATATTTATCATAAGAATAACCAAGTATAATGAGTTCTCAGGGTGGGTGGAACTGGCACCTAGAGATGGCCAGGATTTCTTGTACTTCCTCTGGTTAAGAAATCTTTCACAGTGGGGGAAAATTTAAGATGGGTTTTCAAGGAGAAACGGATGGCATTTGTGGATTCAAGCAGAAAAGATCAGTGGCAGATTCTATATTTTTCAAACCCTGTGTACAAAGACTTGGAGCTCACCATTTAGAAGTCAACAAAACAAAACACAAAACCAAAGATAACAAGTCAAAAGCTGAAATATGTATTCAAATGGATACAGCATGATAATTTAAACAGAAATAGCTCATCATTCTACTCCATTTCCAAATTGTTTTGCATTTTAATTTCCCTTACTAATAAAATATAATATATTCCTTCATACTGCTTTTTTAATTTTAACTTAAAACATAAAAGGCAGTGCAGCAAAATAGAGAGAAAGTTAGCCTTTGTTTCAGGATGATCTAGCCTCATCCTAGTCCTAAAACATACTCATTATGTGACCATGCATTAATTACTTAACTGATAGGGACCTAAAAATTCTCTATGACTGTAAGTATAAATGAGTTGCTGATCTTTACCAGTGGAGTGAAGAACCACATCAGAGATAAATAAGATACCTTGAGCGCATAAAAAAGAGCTTAAATTGTAAAATAATAACAGATTGTGAAAAAGCTGTAATTTTGATAGGATCCTAATAAAATGTAAAAAAGAGATTTAAAGAAATTTGTTAATCATTAAAATCATTAAATTAAATTTTAAAATCTTAACAAATAGTGGTTTTTAAATAATGAGTAATATTATTTCACAGCAATAACTCATGTTTTTATAACTCCTTAAGTTTTTCAAAATGTTTTCTGAATAGCCTTGTGAGATAATATTGTCATGGTCCCATTTTACAGATGAGGAAAATGAATCTTAGAAAGATCAGATGATTTGCCCAGTGAATAGGATTTTGATAGGTACAGATGGAAGGCAAAAGGGTGGGGAAGGTTACCTCCTCATCAGAAATAATGTCATGTTCAAAGATGTGAAAATGAAAAAGAAGAGAACAAGTTGTGTCCACTGGATAAAAAAAAAAATAAAATAGACCAATTTTAACTGGAATGGAAGCTTAATACAAGCAAACATGGAAAGAAATGGCAAAAAAAGGAAAGTCAGACCAGATTTGTAAAGTCCTGGTCTTCAAAATAAAGAGGGGATGGCTCTGAGGGAGCAGGTAGAGGGGTTAGATTTTTTTAACAAAAAATTCTTGATCCATAATTATGATGAAAAAATAATAGGACATTTGGAGAGATGAAATTAAATGATGAGTGGGAAGGTCAGTTACCAATGACTGTGACCAGAGTCAAAAGATCACTTTGAAAATGGAGTGACCTTCTGATCTGTGGAAGGGGAAGGAGTCATTGGAATGGGTTCTTGAAATTTCTAAATGTTAGAAGAGATTATGGGTCACAGGGTAGGATGTAAATTTTATCTAAACAGAGTCCTTCCTATGAGATCAGAAAGCTGTATGTGGCAGGAAGAAAAACAGAATATTATAGTTCCTATTTGAGTATTCCCAGAAATCATGTTTAGATAAAGGTATTACCAATGAATCATTCTGAGATTTAAAAAGAAAAGCACACAAGAGTTATATTGTGCTTAAAATTATTTTCGGGATGTATTCTCAATGTTTCCAACAGCATATTTATTACTCATTAAAATAGAGAATGTTCTCCTTTTCTAAAGAACAAGTCATTTTCTTTATACTCCCTAACAGCAGTCTATTTGTCAAGTGCTAGAGATAAAATGCTAGCTGTGGTAAGTAGCCCACAAAAGACATAACTTGTCCTTAATTTGAAAAAAACTTGTATTTAACAGAAAACATTCTTTTCCCTTTGGAATAGTTCTGTAATTACCAAGATGAGTTAATTTTCTAAATGCAAATGTGGTCATAATGCCTGATGGCCAAATTGTGGAGTGAACCTAGTTCTGAGTTCAGTTAAACTTGGCAATGTACCACAAGAAAAGTTGTTGTCCAATGTACATCACTTCCAATAAACAAGCATTTAAATGGCATACCACACTCATGTGCCCATCGACAATGAGGATACAAGGACAAAAATTAAACAATACTTGTCCTCAAAAGACTTACATTATATCAGTTTAAATCAAAAGTCAACAAGTTTTTGGAAAGGCAATGATAGAGCTACCAAAAAATTCCGTTAGGGCAGAAAAGTACAAGCAAATATATAGAGGAGGAGACCCCCACACACTTACCAATTGTTCCTTCCTCCACCTAGTACTCCTAGGACAGAGATTTGAATGTTTCTGTGGTTGTACATTTGTGATGTGCAAAGGCTCAAGCAGTGGTGTACCCCTTCTCCTTGGGTTCTTGAGGAAATAAATGAGGCACACAACTGCTGAAAGGTGTAGGGATCAACTTTGCAGGTTACTAACCATGAAACACAACGGAAGTATTTCAAAAACTTCATCTAAGAACTATGTGTCTGTCTCCCTATATGGGCAGATAGATGGCACAATGGAAAGAGCACTGGACTTGGAATTAGGAAGATTTGTCTTCATGGATTCAAAGTCGGTCTCAAAGTTTCTAGTTGTGTGCTCCTGGGCAAGTCACTTAACCCTGCTTGCCTCAGTCTCCTCATCTGTAAAACAAGTTGGAAAAGGAAATGGCAAACCACTCTAGTATCTTTGCCAAGAAAATCCCAAATGGGGTCATGAAGTGTTGGACATGACTGACCAACAACATCTATCTATCTTTATGAAGCTATATGTCTCTGTAACCATATATCTGTCTATATATCATCAATATTCATATAACTATATCTCTATTATATGTACCTACATATAGATAATACAGATACATATCATCCTGTATCTCTATATACCATCTACATCTCTCTAGCATCTATCTATATATCATCTATATAACTATAAATAAATCTATATATCTATATGTTCAATATTCACATATCTATCAATATCTGTCTATATTTATGTAGATTTATCTATCTCTATTATCTTTGTCTATATAGCTATATAAATATTATCTGTACCTATGTCTCAAATATACCACATATACTTTATCTCTCTCTCCCTCTCTCTCTCTTTCTATCATCTATCTATCTATCTATCTATCTAATTCAAATCAAAGCCATTATGGTATAGTTTATGAAGAGCTGGTCTCAGACCTGAGTTCAAAATTCACCTTCTGACTCATGCTTTCTATGTGACCCAAGCTAAGTCACTTAAACTAACGATGCCTGAGGCAATTATGTAAAATAATAATTTGCAGAACAGGTGCTGATTTGAATTGAGAAAGTAAGTTTCCTAATCAAACCTGCACTACACCAAAGAAATCACTCATCCAAAAAAGAAAAAATTTAGCTATAGGTAAATATTTGGATTGATTATCTGCTGGATCCAATTTGATCAGCTGATATTTACATTAATGTATTAATATCAGTAGTTTATTATTAATAATATATTAATGTCTATTATTTATTGATTACAATAATGTATTATAATCAATAAATAATAAACATTAATATATTTATATTATATATTTATTATTATATTATATTTAAATATACATTATTATATATTATAATTATATATTACATGTAATTATATATAATAAATTATGTATAATTTTTTTATATTTATTGATATTAATAATTTACATTAATAATAAGTGGTGTCATATATTGAGAGGAGCAGTAAACTAGGTATCAGAAGATTTGGGTTTCAACCATCCAATGGTAATGTAACTCAAGGCAAGTCCTTTAATTCTAATTAGCATTTAGAAAGCATTTTTCATGTTTGCAGAGTCTTTACAAATGTCATCTCACTTTATCCTCAAGTCAGTCCTGGGAGGTAGGTCTTATTCTCTGCTTCTATGAACCTCAATTTCCTTATCTACAAAACAGAGGTAACAATACTTTCATTTTCTCACTTGTAGTGTGACTCAGAGAATTAAATAGCCTGATGCATGGGAAAGTGGTTACTGAAGTACAAAGTATATATAAATGGTATTCTTATAAAAAACTCAAAGTGCAAGACAATGATGATCTCAATATTCTCTGCTGAGGACGTTAAGACCTTCCATACTATCTCCCTCAAGCTGCTTTCCTCCACTCCCACAATGCTGTTCATGCAATTACCCTTTCTCATCTGCTCTTGTCTCAGATGATGGGATGTACTCCTCTTGCAAGTGAAGCGATCCTTTTCTGTCTCCTCTCTTCTCTCCCTAGAAACTTGTTCTACTCCTTCTTTGTTACATAGCTTCAGTCATTCGATATCTATGGACATCTTCCCCTCAGATTACAAATTTGTTCAGAAAAGTCTTTTATTGACCTCCAGACACCATGCCTGGGAAATTCAGCTGATTTCCTTGTTAGAGTTGTCCTGATCGTTGAGTAACTGCAAACTCCCCAAATCCACTCCAGTTAGTCTCTGACCATTTTTCACTTCCTTTCTGGTCACCACGTGTCATGTCATCATGCTAACTCCTCTTCCAGGATGTCTCTCTTGCTCTGAACACAGCCCTCAAACCAATTGTTTCTGGAAAGGCATGGCATGAGATTTCATTCACTGTCCCTTCGACATTCTGGAAGATAATCCCTTTCCTGGGTCATCATTTCATCTGTTCCTAAACTCCTTAAAAGCAAAAATAGTCTCACTTTTGGTTGTATTTGTGTGTCTGTGTGTGTGTGTGTCTCCAGCACCTTACACAATTATTTCTAGCACGTGAAAAATTATTACGCATCTCTTGATACATAACAATTTTTCATTTTTTTCTTTGAATATATTTTCCATTCATTACCTCTGATCCAAACGACCCTACTCTCTACTCATTTCTTTGTAGCCTGGTTTTCATCCCCATTAGTGCAAAAAGAGCTTTCACCAAGAGCACTGAGAAATTAGTTAGGGGCAGTTTTGTGGCCCAGTGGATAAGAGCCCCATGCCTCGAGTCAGGAGGACCTGAGCTCAAATATGGACACTGGACGCTTACTAGCTGCGTGACCCTCGGCAAGTCACTTAATATCCATTACTTTACTGAAATAATAATATTAACAATAATTGTTATTTATCACTTGATCCAGAGGTCTGTTTTCTGGCCTCATAGTCCTTCACCCTTCTACAACATTTGACACATTAAATCACTCTCCCTTATTGATGCTCTGTACCCCTTTGCCTATTGTGACATTTCATTCTTATAACTCTCTTACCTCATTGTTTTTTTTTCTGACTCTTTCCTATCCCCTTGTCCTGCTCTTTCCCTTAAAGATGAACCTTTCCTAAAGTACTGCCCTTGGTCCAATTATTTTCTCTCTATGTACACTCTGCTTTCAATTCAACTGAACAAGCATTTAAGGGCCTACTGCCTGCTGCTACCTAGCATTTCATGAGGTACAAAATAGACACAGACAGGAAAAAAAAGCTCCTTCCATTCTGAAACAAAAAATATGAATAAGTAAATACAAAATAAATACAATTCATTTCAGAGGGAAAACTAATACCTATGGGAATCAGGAAAGATTTCCTGTAGGAAGTGGCCCTTAAGCTGAGATTTGAACGAGGCCCAGGAATTCTAACATGTGAAGATGAGGAGGGAGCCATGAAAAATTGTTTTGCAAACGTCTAGAAAAAAGGGAAGAATGCTGTCTATGAGGGAAAAGTACAGTACTTTGATTTGAATATAAAATGTGTTAGGGGGATAATGTAAACTAGATCTAGAAAAAAGGCCAGGGCTAGATTTTTAAATGTTTCATATGCCAAAGAAAGAAGTTTCTGTTTAATTCTAGATGCAATAGGAAGGCCCCTGACATTTATTTAGTAGAGAAATGACATGGTCAGAGATGTGCTTTAGATTTATAATCTTATTGGTTTAGAGAACTCCTTGATGACGAAATTTCATCTCCCAAAGCTGGTCACACCTTGTCTGAAACTTAGTCATGAAAAGCCACCTAGAACTTTTAAAGGGTAAGTGCCTTGCCCAGGTCTACATAGCCAAGTTGTCTTGGTTGTGAGGGAATTTCTCTACTCACTGAACAATGGTGGATGGATTGGAAAAGTCGGGGGATAAAAACTTAGGGACCTCCTCTCTTCATGTGGCTTTAATTAATCACCTTCAGGCAGAAGTTTCCCGAATTGACATTCCCACCTACGACCTTCATCCAGAACTCCACTGTGGTACTACCATCTGCCTTCTAGATTCCCAAATGCATCTCACACTCAGCATTCTGCAACTGAACTCAATATCCTATTTCATAAAGCTCACACTTGCTTAAGTCTTTATCTTTCTGTTATTGGTTCCAACATTCTCCCAGGAACGCAGGTCTTTGGTCTTTTATTTTGTTTCACCTCATGTGCCATGTTCTATTGTTTCTGTCTTCATAACATCTCTTATTACCTGGCCACTCCTCTCCATTCAAACTGAATCTTCCCTAGTTCAGGCTATCTGCCATCATTTAGACTATTGCAATATCTTAGTCCAAATACATATGTAAAGTCTTCTGCAACCTTTACCTTCTAGAGAAATGTTAACTATTGTGTGTTTTTCTCTGTGTGTATATATAAACATACATATATAGGTACGTACGAATGCAACTATTTATATATGTCTATATCTATATCTTTATGATATCTATTTATCTCCATGTATTTATTTCTATGTATATGGAGAGAGAGGGAGACAGAGACAGAGAAGCAGGGAGAGACACAGAGAGAAACAGAGACAAAGAAAGGATCAAGAAAAGGAACCTCAACTGGTATTTCTCCCTCCATTCTTTCCTCTGTCCAATCCATCTTATATGTATCTAAACTTTGAAACTTATTGTTATGTTTCCCTTGATTCTCTGTCAACATCTCCCACCTTCCCCAAAGTAAGAGATATGAAGGCTCTCAATTGCCTACTGAATTTATAAATACAAATTGAAAACAAAAATGTAAGTATATAAATATAAATAACAAACACAAATATAATATAAAATCATTATACACAATATATTTTATATAATATATAAATAGTAAGTAATATATATAAATTAAATATATATATATATATATATATATAAATTCAGTAGACAATTGAGAGCCTTCACACATCTTACTTTGGGGGATATGGGAGGTGTGGACAGGGAATCAAGGGAAACATAACAATATATTTGAAAGTTTAGATACATATAGAATGGACTGGACAGAGGAAAGAATGGAGGGAGAAATACCAGTTGAGGTTTCACTTTCTGATCCTTTCTTTGTCTCTCTCTCTGTCTGTCTATCTCTATCTGCTTCTCTGTGTCTACAGATATATATATATATATATATATATATATATATATATATATATATATATATACACATATATATCACACATACACATATATGTGTATGTATTTATATATATGTACAACCATGATATAACACACACATACACACCTCAGACTTCAAAACCTACTTACCTATACAGTTGGTTCTCATCTAACAATCAACAAGCTTTATTAAGTGCCTACTATGTATGAGATTCTATGCCGGGTACAGAGAATACAAAGAAAATATTAAAATTGCCCATGCTCTCAGAAGAGCTTACATTCCATCAAGAGACATAACATTTAAATAATCGTTTAATGTTTGGAAATTGCTGTAGAGGTAATTATTTCATTTTATTCTTACAACAACCTAGGAAGTAGGTGCTATTATCCCCATTTCACAGATTAGAAAACTGAGGTGGACAGTGACGTGCCTAGTGTCACGCAACTAGCAAGTGTGAGGCTAGAATCGAGCTCATTTCTTCCTTTCTCCAGGTCCAGCACTTGATCTACTGTGCTACCTACCTGGAAAGTTAGATATCATCTAACCCAGCCCTCTCATTGTATATATTTGGAAATTGACTTGCTTAAGTTCATACAGACAAAGCCAGTACTTGAATTCAGGCCCTCTGATTCCACTTATTCCAAATCTAACATTCTCCTCATTGAAATATATCAACTTCTAAGTTCAAAGGATGTTCCTTTCTCATTTCTTTTTGCATTCCTCATTCAGGTTTTTTTTGTTCCTTTGAATTGCGATAGATTATATAAAGCACTTTATAAATCTTAAAATACTACATAAATGCCGATGGTTATTGTCATTTTCCTTCTGCTTCCACAAAGCCTTGATCAATGACTCATACACAGTAGGCGCTGAATAAATGAATACCTGAAGAGAAAGCTTTTCTTGTATATGTGTATAATCTATATCTTTGGACACCTGATGCTTAGTCAGTTCCCTTAACATAACTAGATTTTATTTATTCCCAGAGATTGTAGATGATCTGTGAGTTCTTCAGTGTGGGTTCTTCTTCAAACTCTGCCAGTTGTAACTATCTCAGGACACAGGAGCCAGGGCCATGAGTGACTGTAGCCAAGATGATTCATCACCTGGTGGCCGACCTTCTGGTGAGTGAACTCTCCAAATATAGCCTGATCTCGAGATGACAATCTGTCACTAGGCCCATTTTCAAAACCGTTCCAGCTTGGCAGAATCTGCCAGAGCTTGCCCGCTGCTGATGTCTTCAAGGACCCAGGGTCACCTTCACCCTACAGTGAAATATTTTGCTAACATTCTAGTAGGCTAAGTTCTATGTCATTATGAAGATACTTATGATATTCATGTGTAATGAATTCAATTGTTGATTGACCAGAAACAGAATGAAAAGGAGAAATACCCGTGGAGATATTGATAATTGAAGGACAGATGCTGTGAAACAAGAGAAGTCATAACGATAAAAAGGATAAAGTTTGATACAATCTATTTGGTAGGTGGGGAGGCCAAGGACCAGGGAGTTTAACAGATCTCTTCCTCTAAGTACTCCCAACCTATCAATTTCTACAAACTTACTGTTCCTTGCTCTTTTTAACCCAACGGATACATCTCTCCTTTAATGCCCTTAAAACCAATTACAGTGGCTCCTATTGCCTCTAGGATAAAATATAAATTAGTAAATACAAAATGTTCTGCTTGGTATTCAAAGGTTTTCATAAGCGACCTCCCTCCTACCTTTCTCTCATACACAGTCTCTTAGATGCAGCAACTCTGACCTCCTGGCTACGCCATATACAAGACATTCCATCTCTCAGCTCCAGGAATTTTCTCTATCTCTCTCATTACTTTTTTGTATTAATTTATTTATTTTCAGTGTTCTACAATCCCTCCCATATAACTTAGATTTTTCCCCTCCCTCCCCAAGACAGCCTACAATTTTATATAGCTTCTACACACACATTCCTATTAAATATATTTTCACCATAGTCGTGCTACATGGAAGAATTAAAATTAATGAGTATCTCCCTCATTCTTGAAATACTCTAAATACTGACCTCCTGACTTCTTTTAAGTCCCAACTAAAATCCCTCCTCCTACAAGAAGCTTTCTCCAACACCTCAATTCCAGGGCCTTCCTTCTGTTACTCATTTCCTGTTTATCTTGTAGATGACTTCCTTTATTTATGCACATACATATGTATGTGTGTATATATATATACATGTATGTGTATATGAAAGTAACATATACATATGCATGCACATATATACACATATGTGTTAGTTTGCATGTTGTCTCCTATATTATTACATTAAGGTTCTTGGGAACAAGTGGTTGTCTTTTGCCTCTTTTGTATCCCTACCACTTAAAACAGTGCCTGACATATAGTAGGTAGTTAATAAATGTTTATTGACGGATCAATTGATAAATGCTCCTTCATGATCTGTCCCCAGTGTACTTTTCCAACCTTAGTATACATTCTTTCTCTTCCTGCCTAAACTAAGGTTTAGTTAAGTGGGCCTTCTTTCTCCCTGTTCCTCCCAGAGGGTATTCTATCTCCAGCTATCTTCCATGCCTGCAACACACCCCTCCTTCTTCATCTATAACTTGTAGAATCTTTTACTTCAGATAACACTTTTCGTATAAAGTCTGCCTTGACCTACCCACACACCTCCCCCAACTGCCCGGATTTATCTTGCACTTATTCTATTTATAGTTAAGTATATGGGATCATAGGATCATTTTGTTTCACTCAATGGAACATAAATTCCTTGAAAGAATACATTGTTTTCCTTTTTCTTTCTATTCTCATCACCTAGCATAATGGTATAACAATGGCAGGTATTGAATAAATGCTTAGGAATTAATTGGTTTATCTGATCAACTTTCAAAAAATAAAGTTTTAGAACATCTATTATGGTATGATTATGAACTTTGTGAGACTGGAGAGAAATAATTTAGGTAATCTTGCAAAAAACCCTTTAAGGCATGTGGTTCTATGATCTTATTTCTAAAATAATTCTTTCCCAAGAGTTAGACTATTGGATTACTGCTAAACTGTGTATTTTTTTGTGTGTCCAAACTGTTTCTGCCAATATTCCAAACATGTGAAATGTCTGAACTGTAACTGATTTTGACACTCTTGAAATGCAAATTACTTATGCAAAATCCTGCAGTCTCGAGACTTGGTTTGAACTAGCAACATTTGCTTGCAAACACAGAGAAAAACATGAGAAAGACCATCTTTTTACAACCATCTCAAGATCAAAGATTCAGGCACATGCCTTTGAGGCTTGTAGATTTGAGCCCAGAGAACAATTAAAAGAATGATTTTTAAAACAGCTAATGCAATTTACAAATACCTATTTAGCTGCCTTTACATACAAGGCAGTTTACTAAAGTGCCTACTATGTGCTAGCTACATTCTGACAATGAGTAGTTATGGCCATTACAAAACCAGGTAGACTTTGTAATGTCATCAGTATGAGGAATTACCTGGTATGAGAATAGTCTTTACCAACTGAAATCTCAAACTATCTATTTCAGAACTAAATTACTACTTGAGACACAGGTATATACTACCTTGTTTCGGGTCACTTAGGAAGATTTGTGCTGACATTTTACTGCTTCCAATACTAGGATTCTATCCACTATGCCACAGTACTTTCTGTTAATTTGCGGGTTTATTAATCTATAGAAATAGGAGAAAATAACTTATCTTTATATAGTACTTGACATTCTACAAAGTATTTTCCCATAACAACCCTAAGAAGGAGATAAATCAAACTATAATCCCACTTCACAAGTGAAGAGACTGAGACCCAGAGAGGTAACGGCCTTGACAACATCCCATTTCTTGTAAGTGGTAAAGATGGAAATACAACTAGGTGTATTGAGTTTAACTTCTGTGTTTTTTCCCTCTATATCACTTCCATGTTCTTCTATTCAGTACTAGATAACTAAAGAATATAATTTTATGCAAGTATATATAAAAAACTTAGGGCATAATTTTCCTTCTGAATTTTTGTTAAGAGGTACATAGTTCACATGCATGACAGAGGACTGGACCAGATGGTCTCTGCGGTTCCTTCCAATTTACATCTATGGTTCTCTGAGTGTTGACTTAAGAGTCAGGAGAGATCTGGGATCAAAATTCACTCCTGATATACTTGAGGTATGTGAACCTGGGCAATTCATTTTGCTTCTTCGAATTTTAATTTCCTCATCTCTATAACTGGGAGAGTAGTGATTATATTTACCTGCTTTGAGGGGTTGTGATGATTTAAATAGATCATTGATACAAAGTTGTAAAACATAGCATTACATAAATGGTAACCAATGTAGTTTTTAAATAATTATTTATGTTAAATGTTTTTTAATTACATTTTTAAAAGATTATGACAATCTTTTTCTTTAAATTTTGAATTCCATATTCTCTCCCTCCTTCTTGCTCTTCTCCCACTCTTTGAGAGGGCAAGTAATGTGATAGTGAGTATATATATGAAGTCATGCAAAACATATTTCCATATTAATCATGTTACAAAATAAACTACATAGGGAAAGTAAAAAAAATATGCTTGAATTTACACTCAGAGTTTATCAATTTTGTCTGTGGAGTTCTGTTATGTGTTCATTGGAATTGTCTTTATCAGAGTAGCTAAATCTTTCACAGTTCGTTATCATGTACAATGATCCGGTTCTACTCACTTCATTCTGCGTTAATTCATATAAGATTTCCTAGGTTTTTCTCACACCATCCTGCTCATCTTTTCTATAGCATTCCATCACAATCATATACCACAGCTTGATCGACCATTTCCCATTCACAGACATCTCCTCAATGTCCACTTCTTTGCCACTGCAAAAAAAGCTGCTCTAAATGTGTCCATACAAACAGGTCCTTTCCTCTTTTCTTTGATCTCTTTGGGATAGAAATCTAGTAGCAACATTGCTGTGGTCAAAGAATATGCAGTTTTATAGCCCTTTGGGCAGAGTTCCAAAGTGCTCTCCAGAATGATTGGATCAGCAACGATTGTTCTTAAGGTTTTGCTTTGTTTTGTTTTGTTTCCCTTGAGAGATTTATACTGTCTTCTCAGCTGTGCTGGTTGGGTTGGCCTCATGGTTTGCTCATGAGAAAATATGCCATCAGGAAAACTATTTAATCTTTCAGAAGATCCCCATGGGTTTCATACCTCACAAATGTGCTTACAAAACATGAGTCTTACACTGTACCATAGTCTTCTACACATACGTCATCCCACTAGTAGACTATAAAGTCTTTATACGGTCCTCAGAGCCTACACATAGTAGGCACTTGATAAATATTTTCTAGAATAAAGTGACTCATTTATAAATCTTGGACACATCACTTAACCTCAGTTTGTCTCAGTTTCACTAACTGTAAAATTAGAATAATAGCACATACCTCCCAAATTTTCTGTAAGGATCAGTTGATCCAAAATTTGTAAAGCACTCAACACAGTCTATGGCAATAGTGGGTGTTATATGCATGCTATAAAAATGATGATGATGATTTCATTGGCTTAGGTGACCTCTCTACCAGTGCAGGTTACGATTTGTCTTAGTAGACAGTTTAAGTCACAGTAGGGATGCATAGTACATATATTATCATATATTATTTATTATTTGTTTTGTTTCTATGTCAAAAGTAAGACATTCTATTACCATTGTATATGTTCTGGGGAGCAGTTCTAATGTACTGTACCAAAGTCATATGACTGAGGCCCAATGAAATATAGTAAGTTAGAGGAAGAGTTCTTTCAGTAGATTCTCTCAGCAGGTAAAATTCGGAGCTTATTTTAATATCATCTATACTGAGCAGGTCCTTATTTTGGACAACAATGATGCAACCACCTTTGGGTGGCAGAGCATGAAGATGGAAGCCTTTCCATCCTCTGAAAACTGGAGAGAGCAAAGCACTTCTCCTCCACATGCTTCCTATCAATGTGGTGGATAGCATAAGTGTGAGACTTCCTAGTTACTGAAATTTCCCACTAAAATTTAAATTACTGACTTGTCACACCAATAAGTGGTTAAACTTTTTGGTTTCTCTTGTTGGAAGGGACCTTCTTTCATATATATATATCACATTTTATATATAATATATATATCACATTTTATATATACATATATATGTATATATATACATCATGAATTTGTTATTTTTATCCTTAACTCTACGGTTGTTCTCAGTATTAAGATGAGGAGTTGGCTGGGGGGGGGTGCTCTGCTTCCTTCACTCTCCATCATTTTATGTATCTTCATATTTCTTTGAATTCTTTATATTCACTTTTTCTTACCAAATTAAATATTCCACACATTCATATATCATAATTTCCTTAACCATTCCCTAGTAGATGGTGCTTTACTTTAGTGAGTGTTTGGACTTAAATTTGACAGCTAATAACATTTTCCTATATATGTTAAGGTAAAACAATGTCTATAATTTTCTAATGAGAATTTGAAAATACAGATAAAATAGCAGTAATGGTAGTGATTGAAATAAATTTGAATGTTTTTATCTTTGCTCAGTAAAAAAATTGTAAGTTATCTAAGTTGTATTTAATTTGCAAAACCAAAGTTTATGTGCCCAGATGGTTGGATTGGCTCATGGGCTAATGACACTAATACTTAATGACAATATCACAGGAGACAGTGCCCAACTACGACTATACAAGGAGCAGAAGGAAATCCTTCCTTCCCATTCTGCTGTTCCTCTTCTTTTCTCTAAGCTCATCTAGACCGACATTTGACAGTCGGAGGATGTATCATCCAAAGAAACAGAGCCAAATATTTGATTTGGATGATTGCATGGAAAATGTTTTCTCCTAGCTCCAGTGCCCAGACTGCGAGTATTTTCCCTCTTGACTTATGAGAAATGTGCAGGGACCAAGCTTAGCTTCAAATGGATTATTGGGTTTTGATTGAAACTGATTCTGGTTTCCTCCCTCTAGGATAGTTCACTGATGAGGTGTGTAACCAACAGCTCACTAGAGGGGAAAACATTTTTAAACAAGTTAGAAATTGGGGGTGAGATTTAGAAGCCTCTAGGACATGCAATTTTGAAAGCTTTCTGAGAATATAGCCTGACAGTATCTCTCTAGATAGTATTATTCAGGTTTGTCTTACCTTGTCTACTGATTGAAAAGGTATCATTAAGGTTTTGAAACAGGATAACTTACTTTCACGTCCACTCACCTTCACCTCAACCCTCCAAATTAGTATCATGCAAAGGAAGGGGTAAAAGTTGTCTGAGTGGGCATGTATTAAGGTTTATTGAAAAATGTGCCATCGGTTAATTGTTGTTCTTGTATTTGTCCTTCATTCTCGAAGAGGACCATGACATCAAAATAATGATATGACTTGCAGTTGACTTTGATTTGAGTGAGGGAGGCCTGTGCAAGGTCCAACATCACTTTCTTCTCCTGAGCCATCTGGGTCCAGGGGCCTGATATTCATAATATATCTAGGACCCACATTTCCTGATTCACAAGCAATAGCTCTTCATGCCATGTGCTGCTTCCTTAATTCCATTGCCTTTGTATATGCCAGTTTCCTTACCTATAATTCCATGCCTACTTCTTAGATATGTCCCTGTCTCTCACTTTCTTCTACACTCTGCTCAGAACTTATTCACTGCCTGCTTGTCAATTGCTTAGCTTCATACCTTCTACTTATAATCATCCTAATCATTTCGTCTATCTTTCAGGACCCCTACATATACACATATGTCTCACCACCATTATAAATGTCCCTATTTATTTAATTTATGTTTTTCTTGTATGTGTTTATGTCTATCTTTCCTGCAGTGATCACTTGTGACCCTATAAAGCATAGGATCCCTGAGAGCAGAGACTATGGCTACTAATGTCTTGATATGTTCTCCAAACACTTCATATCTCATACCTATTACATGTTTGATCAATGGTCCAAAATGACTGAAAGAAGGTGACTGATTGAGCAGCAGATTAGGTTTAGGATTTTCCAGTTGGGAAAAATGACTTTCCGTTGTCTGTTTTTTTCATAAATTAGTTTACAAGCATTGAGATACTGCACAGAGTACACAGTTTTCCTTTTCACAGCTGGACAGTTTGAATCTACACTGTCCTCTACTCGAGTTTCTTACCCTTTTATTCTATCTTCCATTGTTCTTTGCCACGTTCCAGCATGGATTACTCTCACCATCCTCTATCTTCACTCCTATTAAGCGCTACTGAACAGTTGGAGAAAATTATGAAATTGTGTTGACTGAGTCCACTAAAATTTTATGTTACATAATCTCCTCTGGGACCTCAATGCAACAGAGCAATCTTTTTCTGCCTCCCTAAATGATTCAATATCCTCCTCACCATAGCAACTATTTCAAATCTCATCCCTCCTCTAGACTTCCATGACATCCCTAACTCTAGTTCTCTCAGTTGAGACTTATCTAATATATCATCAAAAATTGAATTCCCTTTTCCACCCTCTTTTTCATCTCACATCATACAGCTGTCTTTCCCTATCTTCTTGACCATTGTCTGAGACAAATATAGCTTTTTACCTCAACAATCCATTTTCTTCATCAATTACCCCATCTATCATACCTACTCTCAACAATCTTCAGTCTCTCCATATTTTACTAACTGCTTCCTTGCTGCCTGTAAAACATACTCATGTCTCCCCTATCTTTAAAAATATAAAAAAGTCAGACGATTAAATCAACCCTTCCCCAATAGCTATAATACTATTTCTTTCCTCCCATTCATGGATAAACACTTGGGCAATAGATCTAAGATTTCTGTCTATACTTATTCTCCATTCACTCTTCTAAATTTTCTGGAACTTAGTTTCTGATGTTATTGTTCAAGTAAAACTGTTCTCTAAATTTACCATTAATCTCTCAATTGCCAAATCCAAAAGCCTTTACTTAATCTTTATCCTTCCTGACCTCTCTGTAGTCCTTGAGACCCTCTTCTCCTGGATACTTTGCCCTCTCTAGATTTGTATGACCCTGTTCTTTCTTGCTTCTCCTTCTTCCTGTCTGGCTACTGCTTCTCAATCTTTTGCCAAAGTTTCCTGCAGGACAAAATCAATAAATGCAAACTTCCCCCATGTGTCTATACTGGTCCTTCTCATCTTCCTCAATGTTATCTCCCTTGGTAACCTTATCAGCTCCATGGGTTCAGTTATCATCTCTGGGTAGGTAGTTCTTAGATCTATTTATCCAGCCCTAATCTTTCCCCTGACCTGAATAGAATAGAATAGGGACATGTGAGTGATAGAGTTCACATTGACAGTTATAAGGAATCAGGTATTATTATATATATTTATTATAAGGGAGCTTCAGTTTAGGAAGCCTATTACTTAGAAATACAGGAATTCTCATGGCCTTCCTGACAATAGAGAAATGTTAGCTTAATTATTTATTAATTTCTCAGCAAGAGGTAGAAAAGGGTAAAGTGGGGTAAAAAAGGGGCATTATATTCATGTCAGCAGACAAGGTGGCAAATCACTGGTCCTACCTGATAGTTAAGGTAGTAGTCAATGGAGTCTGGAAGTCTGTCTGACTATAGAGGGATAAGATACATCTGAGGCACCCTCCAAATTTCAACTCCACACCATGGTTCAGTTCATTGTTAGATCATAGGGAATGAGACATTTAAACAAGGGAAATCTCTGGTCCTAGACTAGAGGACAGTGTGGAAGTGGAAAACAGTAGATAAGTTTCTGGCCCTGTTTGCACACAAACAATTCATTCTGAAATTATTTCCATGTTAAGAACCAATTTTTCCTATCTGTGAAGACACAGTGTATATATTCATACATGTATGTGCATATGCATACATACATGCAATACATATGCATGGCTGTATACACACTGTATAGATGCATGTATACATATATATACACAGGCATTTATCTCTCTCATAGCAACCTGGTGTTATAGGTGTTATTACTGCCCCATTTTAAAGATGAGGAAACTAAAGTTGAGAGTATTTAAATGACTTGCCCAGGCTTACAGAGCCACTAAAAATCATAGGCAGAATTCTAACGCAGGTCTTCCTGGTTCCAAGTGCAATGTCTTCTCCACTGCAACACTGAGCTGCCTCTTAAAGAGATCATTCATAGCATGTAGAGGTGAGGCTTTTGGAGATCCTGAAGACTCTGACCTCATCCTCTTCTTAAGCCTGAACCATATTTTCCATTGTAGTTTCATGATCATCCCCTGTGCCCACATTCCTTTTGAAGTCACCAAAAATTAATGTATGTATCAGTTCTCTACTGATTTATCTATTTCATCCTCTGACACCTTTGCTAGTACATAAGTTATGACTATCTTCACAGTAATCTCTGTCTTTATTCTCCTATATACTCCACAGATGTGATGACTCAGGGAATTATTGTTCTTACTGTCTTTGAGGCTTTCCTTAGGTTTATCTATGACTTCCTCCTATATTCTGCTTTTCTGAATTGCAAAAAAATATTCATTATCAATAGGGTTTTTTTAAACCTTTTACTATTTGGACTTTGGACAAAGATCTCACATTTAGAGAACCATCAGTTAAATTAGTGTTTATAAGCAATCTTAAAATATTGTTTCTTATCAACTCCTGCTCCCTTTTCTGCCACGTGGACTCCACCACTGTGGAAGTAAAAGGGACAGGTACAGGATAAAGGACTAATTTTTTTTTTTGCATGGGTTTCCATGACCCAGTGGCTGCTCTATTACAAGTCCACATGACATACTGTTGAAATATTGTTTTATATATATATATATGTATATATATATATACATATATATATGCTAATATTGCACTTTCATCTCAATCTTCATAGACTTCTTTTTCTCAAGCTTTGAATAAAAAAATCCAATATATTTTCTTAACTTTAGCTTTTCCTTGGTAGACTGCCATTGTCAAAAACAACATTCTCAAATTTCTTGACACTTTGTTAAGAGTAGATGAAAAAAGAATGAACAGGGTTGAATTAATTCTAACTTTCTAAGTGGGGGTAAAAGAAAGTTTAACTGGAACTTAGGTAAACCTGTTGTATAGCTTCATATTTTTACCCTTTACCTTTATCAATGTATGTATGTATGTATGCATGTATATGTATATATTTGTGTGTGTGTCTGTGTGTGTTGGCAGGGTGTAAGGAATACTAATAATAAAATCAAATAAGTTATTTAAATCAAGGAGAACTTGTTTTACAGAGGTTTACTTCCTAAAATAAACATCAAGATTTTAAATGTCCGTTATTTCATCAGTACCGACACTCCTAAATGACTTTTGTGAGTAGAACAGCAACATGATTTCTCTTTTTTAGCCAGAAGATATTAAACAGAGAATCTTAGACTAGGGTTTGAGATCAGTTAGTCAAATAGATTCCATTTAATGGTTCCCAAAACCCATGTGGAAGTTCATACAAAAAATGCTTTAGTGGTATCTTAGCAGTAAATATTTTGCCAATTAGATTACAAACACATCTTTCCTCTGTGACAATGAGTACATATATGTTTGAAGCATTATAAATTTGTTTCAACAGTGGTTTGAAATTTTGGGGGGCAAAAAGTTATTACTGTATTTACAGTGAGAACTTAACGAATAAATCCTGAGGAACACTTTAAGTTATTCATCAAATTACTCTAGGGATTCATAACTCTTGTCGTCATTGTTGTTGAAAAGTGGTTGCAGAACAAAGTATGTTGGAGACAATAGATTTAGTCCTCCCCCCACCCCTGCCCAGAGAATCTACCTAGCAGTAGAGCAAAGAATGGAACTCATGTTTTCTGAAACTTGAAAGAGTAATCTTTCCATTGTAAAATACAATGGATATGAGTTGAATTAAAGAAAGAACACACCACTACCTAGCTCCATGATGTGGGCAAGTCATTCAAACTGGTCCTTTACTTCTCCATTTCCAAGTGAAGGATTTCCACTAAATGTTCTCTACGAACGCATCTTTCGTAGTTAGAATTAGCACTATAACCTAGGCTTCATAGAATCACTGCCCCCTTTAACTCCTGTAACAGTGTACACATTAAGATGTGGTATATTTTTCTGTATTAAAAAGTTTCCTTTTAACTTATTCATTAAGAATTTGCCTCACGTTATAATGAAACATAACTTCCTCCTCATGTGAGAGAAGCAAGAGACCATTGTTAGATGGTGTCAATTAGGTATTCACTTAATTGTTGCAATATAGAGGCAGGTGGAAAGGGGTAGGTATTTCCTTTAACGATTATTATTTAAATACAAATACATCAATGAAATGTTTTTTTAAAATATATGCACATCTCAAAGAAAAATTCATGTCATGTTTATGGTTCACATTTGAGAATGTACATGGTTGCTCAAAGTGGAAATAACAATACTAAGAACACATATTTCACAGAATTGCCAAATGAAATATCAAGTCAAATGAAATAATAAATATTGAGTACCTTTCCAGCTTTAAAATGTGATGTCAATATCAATTATCACCATCACCACCATGACTGCTGCTTCCAAAGCATCAAAAACTAACATTCTTAACATCCATATCATCAAGTAAGTTCCTTTCTATTTGATGAAAAATGTTTCCTTCCATTTGCATTCAGAGAAGAATCATCCTTTAGAGCAAGTATGAAGTCATAACATTAACATATACTTTGAAAGAATGGTACTGCCCTGGAAGGTAATCATACCAACATACTTGTCTTTTTAGATTCTCTCTCTCTGTCGCTGTCTCTCTCTCTCTCTGTCTTTCTCTCTCCATCTTTCTCCATCTCTCTCTGTCTCTGACTCTCTCTGTATCTCTATCCACTCTCTCTCCCCCCCCTCCCTAGCTGTCTCTCTCTGTCTTTCATCCTCTCTCTCTCTCTCCATCTCTCTCTGTCTCTCTATCCTTTCTCTTTTTCTCTCTCTCCCTTTCTCTGTCTCTCTCTATCCCCATCTCTGTCTCTGTCTCTCTCTGCCTCCCATTCTCTCAGATTACTTTGCTGAAAGAGGAGTGACTTTCAAAATAGTTTAGCATTCAGTCCCCATAATAATGTCATTTGATTATGTGTGACCCTACCCACGTAGGAGAGTTATTAAGTGCAATTTTTAATGTCCTCATGAGTTCATACATGTGGATATTCTCTTCATTGATGCAGATAATTCTTTTGCACATATTTCCATAGAAACCCTCATACAATATCTTGTCTGACATGATGGAGATCTGACTCTAGGTTTTTTGTGGTTTTGTTTTTAAACAAGAAACTAGATGATTCAGTAAAAACCAAAGACAAACAAAAAGCAATGGAGTTGGAGTCCAAAGAAAAGATTCAGATCTCTGCTCTGTTACACACTATCTACGTACCTTTGAGCAAGTTGCTTCTTTGCTTTCTTTTAATAACAAAGATGTTGGACTAAATAACCTCTGAAATTCCTTCCAGTTCTGAATCTACCATTATCGTACTTTATAGATGTCAATGCAATGATCGGGCTATTTCTCTGCTATCCCTAATTCTTGCTAAATGGTCAGCCCACTTTTTCCTGTATGTTCTCTTTTACTGTTACACAAATTCTTTGCTAATCATTCTGTATGTCACAATTCCAAAGCAAGCGTTCAATGAGAATCAGCTATGCACAGTGTACTGTGTTCAGTGCTAGGGATACAAATAAAATTAACAAGTCAATAAGGATTTTTTTTTAATGTTTACTCTGTGTCAGGCATAATGCTAAGTTCTAGGGCATAAAAATGAAGGGAAAAAAATTGTTTGACTTCAAGGAACTTACATTCTTTGGAGAGAATATGTAGCATACTTATAAGTATATGTTGTGTAGTCATGAAAGTAATTTGAAGAGGGAGTGCCTGCTCCTAAATGGGAGAAAGGGAAGTACGAAAGTCCTTGTAAGACGTGGGAAGTGAGCCCTCTTTTGAAGGAAACTATAGATGGAAGGTGAGGAGAGAGTAGATTCTAGCCATGGCAGACTCCCAGATCAGAAATGGAATTTCGTATAATTTTTCCTCAAAATCACTATTGATTTAAAAGGGGATTTCTTTAGGTGGAATGGCTAATCCAGTTTTCACCAAGTCTGTGAGAAACTATTTCTGGTGCTCCTAACATTAAGATAATATTTGGATCAAGTGGCATTTTTGGTTTAACTCAGAAGAGCTAACTTGGAGTGGTGTTAATTTTACACAGCTGTAGATGTCCCCCAGATGTGAGCAGAGTAGAAACTTAGTTGTGTCTCCGGGTATTCATTCCCCATATAAATCTCTGAGCACATTCTTATCTGTTATGTAAATAAGATGTGGAATTCCAATAGTGTATCCATGCTCGATAGCAGATGGTAAACTGAGATTTACCACACCATTACATTTAATGGGACTGAATTCATTTGGATTTCTTGATGTTCTCTCTGTCCTGCTCCTAGCAGCAGTGTTGCCAATGTTCCTGATTATATATGATTTCAGAGAGTGCTTAAAGAAGAAAAACTCCTTCATCTTAGAAATATGAGTATTTTATGTCAAAGTTTAAAGTGCATATGTATTGCATTTCACAGGATTTATGTGCCCTGTGAGGAAAGGATATTTAATGAATATTCAACAAAGAACTTGCCATCATTACACTCAAAGATATTTCATAAATCTGAAATACTCAGCTCGTGGTGGTAGTGCTAGGAGGGTGTATGTATTTAAAAAGAAAAAAAGAGAAGAAATCCATTCTGATCATCCCAGACAGAGGAATAAGAAAGTAGCTGATTCTAGAGATGGCCCCAACATACACACACACACACACACACACACACACACACACACACTCACACACACACGCACACACTCTCACATTCACCTAAGAAAGAGTATATTAAAGCTGTCTTATAAAATCATGTGGAATACATATGAGTAATACATTCTGCTGGTAAAATTGTTTTTATCATTTATGGTTAAGTAATCATATTACAAGAGAATTTATTTAGTATGTATTGGATATGAATGCATACAAAATATGAATATTTTTCATATGTTCTACTCATATTTCATATTTATACATATGAATACATACAAAATATGAATATTTTGTCTGAATGCATAAGTTTTACTCAGGTGCGTAGTAGGACTGTTGCTACTGTGGACCTTCTGTTTCAGGAATTACGTATACATTCCCTGAATCACAGTAAGAAAAATCCTCAAATATCCTAAACCTCTTGCGCTTTATTGAAATTCATCTTGGTAAGTCTGACATTCAAGTGCTATACAGTGTATCTAAGTCTATGGTTTTCAATTTTGTGTGAAAGGGCCTAGAATGTTTCCTTTGAAAGATCTAACCATTGAATTATTTTTAATGCATTCATCCTATAACCTTTGAAAGAATGCTGGGGGCAGAAAGGCAGTTATCATCATTTTTTGCTACCTCTATCATGCTTTGGCTTTGGAACTGTGTGGGAGCTCTGTCCCTTTGATGCAGGTCTGTGAGCATCTGTAATTTGCAGCGTTGGAATGTTACTTGAGGGTACTGAGAAGTTAAAAAGGTTTATCCACTGTTCTCACAGTCATTAAGCATGAGAGGTAAGACTTGAGTCAACATCTTCCTGACTCCAAGCTCAACACTCTATCCAATATTTAGTGGTTTATAAATTTTAAATGAATAATATTGTTTTTCTTTCCTTTTTTTAATATAAATTTATTTATTTAACATTTTACATTCATTTTCACAAGATTTTGGGTTCCAAAATTTTCTCCCCATTTGTCCCTCCCCCACCCCAGTACACTGAGCATTCTAATTTCCCCTATCACCAATCTGCCCTC
>CM053771.1:508273584-508297941 GCA_028658325.1 Potorous gilbertii
TTTATAAAAAAAAAAAAAAAAAAAAAAAAAAAAGAAATTTGTTTCTGCAAGATTCAATCAGAGGCACTTGATTATACTAAAACAAAAACAGCAAAAGATCCTACTTTGCCATCACACTAATACTATGTCTATGAGACACTGGGGAAGCTATGTTTAGTAAGCCCTTTCCCTTCTGAGGAGAAGGGGAGGCACCTTAATCTGTTTAGCACTTTTACGTTGGCTCTTTTAGGCACTGAAAAAAAAATTCATCTCCCTCATGTTGTACTTGAAGGTAACTCTTCTACTTCCTGTGAATCCTCCCTTTCAACTCATCTGATTTGTGGTTTGAAATCCATTTTAATTTTTCATTCTCTAGCACATCCCACAAGTAACACATCTCAATATCGTCCTTATATAATAGTTTTCATTTTCCCTTCCCATTGTCCAATTTTGTTTGGAAATCATGGAATCTTAGAGTTTCTTATTTCTAACTCTCTACCACAGATGTTAGTACATAAGAAGCAAACATATTTATGAGCATGCTTATGCTCATCCCAGACACTGTAAGGCAATATGACCAAGTCTCCTATGGAAGGTTTATTTTCAATTTGGGGTAATTCCATTATTTTCCTCTCTAAGGAGATCCTGTGATCTACCCATTGAATTAATTTTTTTTTTATTGTCCAATTTCATTTATGGCAAGAAAATCTGTATAGATAGTCTCTAGCAGTGTGTCATATCTGCGTGTTTTTTTTTAAATCACATGCAATGTGCTGTTTCTTGTCCTTGATTTCAAAGTTATATGATGCCAGTTAAATTAAATCTTTAAATTACACCTTCAAAGGAGATGATAAAAGTTCATGTTTTAGAGTTAGAGGAAAAATTCAACAAGCATTTATTTAGTGTCTACTATGTTCCAGGCATTGTGGTGGTGCTAGGGAATGCAAATAAATGTCAAGATCAAAACAAAACAACGTTGCTCCCAGAGAGGTTGCAGTTGCATGGGGGAGACAACATGTAAACAATTATTTTCAAAACCAGGACATATATAGGATAAATTTGGGATAATCTCAGAGAGATGACACTAAAGTTAAGGAGGAAGAGAAAGGAAGAAAAAGGAGGGAAGGAAGGAAGGAAGGAAGGAAGGAAGGAAAGAAGGAAGGAAAGAAGGAAGGAAGGAAAGAAGGAAGGAAGGGGAAAGTGAAGCAAAGAATGTAATTAAAAGTTTACATTTTCATTAATAGTGCTTCATTATGATAGGGTGTTTACTTTGGTTTCTCAAAATTAACTGAATCATGCCCAAAAGAGTGTAAGATAAAAGAAAGAGGGCTTGATTTAGAATCAAAAGTTTGAGGTCTAATTCAGACCCTGCTACTTGTTAATTGTGTGACCTTGGGTAAATCACGTAGTGACAATATATTAACTAGCTTTCATATAGTGCTTTGACCTTTATAAAGTGTTTTACATGTTTATCTCATTTAATATTTATAACAACCCTGCAAGATAGTTACTTTTATGTTTCACATATGAGGAAGCTGCATCTAAGGAAGCTTAAGTGACTTATTCAGGGTGACAGAGCTAGGAAGTATCTGAGGTAAGATTCAAACTCAGTTCTTCCTTATTGTAAGTCCAACAGCCTACCTACAGTGCCTCCTAGCTAATTAATTATCCTTTCTGGGCCTCAGTTCCTTATCTGTAAAATGATGGAAACAGACTTCTAGATTTTTATGTTTCCCTCTAGAGCTAAATTTACTTTCCTATCACAACAACAAAATACAGCTCTGAGCATCTAAGGAAGCTGAACATCAATGTAACTTCTAAAATAATAATTCTGATTTTCTTCACTGGCTACCACAGAGGCAAGTGGGTAACTTTCTGGAAGCTATTTGCTCATGGCTTTTTGCTACTAACTGCACTCTTCATCATCTACCATTACTTTGAAACCATGGTGTATCAATGATGTCAAAAACGCGGGCACCCTCACCATAGTGCCTATGACAAATCATTCATGTATTCTCATCCTGTGAACTTTTAACCATGTCCTCCCATACATCTTCCATATAAGGATCATCCAGTATACTGGAGGAACTTCCTTTATATCTTGACCTTACATGGATAACTATGGAGCCACCTTTCATTTATCCTGCCTTCTCATTACTTAACCAGTAAATATCTCTTGGATGATGCTGTTACTCTACATCTGCACAATGCTTCCCTAGTGATTTGATGCATCCCATTCATGCCCAACATATGTTTCTCTATTGCCCTTTTGATGACCTGAAACTTTAATTCTTGTAGACTTTAGTGTTCTATGACTTCAAGTCATTCAGCATCACTGAAATAATATTGTTTTCAGAAAGATGAGCCTTTGTTTCAGGGAGAAGCCTGGGGTCATTAAAAGCATTGATCAATTTCCCAGAACTTCCCATCAATTTTTCATAGCATCTAGCAATGTTGACATGTCTGGTATAAAATTTTCAAAGAATCTTACTGATGCTTTCTGCAAGAATAATAGGATGTTTCAGGCTGGACACCACAAAAAGGAAATCTTCAATGTAGAAATAAAGAAAGATGGGAATCCAAAGCAACTTATGGCTGACCGAAAAGTAAAGGACTTACCACTTCTGTTCCAAATAATGACAATATTTTAGCTGCCTGCCAATGAACATTCTGTATTCTCTACCTAACAGAGTTCATTCTTACTCATCAATCTCCTGAATGTCTTGCAAAAAATTCATTAAAATAATCAGGAATTGCAAATAAAAAGAAGATTTTCACAAAGTGTTTTTCACTTTGCCTCAACACAAAGCTAAAGAAATCTAAAAAGAGTTCATCTTATAGTAAAATGTAAAAATATAAAGCTGATAGTCTCATGAAATAATATTAGAAATCATCTATTAAAGTCATTCATAATTCTCTATACATTATTCCTCTAAAATATATAGTTTGAAAACTAAAATTCTACTTTTCATTATGAAAAAGTAAACAATCAACTAAACTGTATCAACTGGCAAACCAGTTTTATTTGTAGTTAAATGAACTAATTTAGAAACAGAACCTTCAGTTGATTTTAAGTGATCATCAAAAGAATTAGAGAGAACATCAATTCAGTCATCTTAAATGGTCAATAAGGAGCTGGAGTTGAGACAAGGAATGAGAAAAGTCAGAAACCTCCAAAATGCTTAGCATCCTCATGGTCTCTAAATTGTGAACATTTTCCTCAAGGAAAAAAAATATTGACATGGATATGGCAAACACTTAATAACATCACAAAAACTGATTATATTTTAATAAATAGAAAATATCTTGTAACTAATATGGAAGACATTCTTGAATCAACTGTTTGTTTGGATCAAAAGCACTAACTTGTTAGAGAAATGATCAAAATGAGTACAAAACAAGAACCAAATATTAAAATAAGAAAAACGATATGACGTGAAATCTGCCTACTTGATCTGAGCCATGCAATCAAATCATTGATTAAAAAAAATGAGTAATGGATAAATGAAAAGAGACTAAAATGATAAAAATTTCATCTAAGTTTAAGTGATGTGAACCAAATGGTACAACAAGCAAAGTAGTAGAATCTAAAAAGTAACTTAGTCACCATTGCATAAATTAATACTCTTAAAATGGATAGCTAGGAGGACACTCCATTGCCTTACAACAGGAAGCAAAAATAAACCAAATAGTTATATAGATACATGCACTCTGTCTCTGTCTCTGTCTTTCTCTCTCCCTCCCTCTCTCTCTCTCTCTCTCTCTCTCTCTCTCTCTCTCTCACACACACACACACACACACACACACACACTTCAGTTTAGCCTAGGGGAAATGCAGAAATACACCTCTAGGTCTCAGCACATGTGAGACAGCAGCACCAGGACCCCAGCTCAGCACCGGGTAAACAGTTAGACCCCCTACTACCTCCAGTTGTGCCAGCTACTGCTCACTCCACCCCCTTATCTCAGAATCAGACAGACAGATCCCTGTGGGCCTTAGGATATCCAGGTAAACATCCAGTGTCTCCCTCCACTGGCACAAGAAGCCTAAGACAGTGCTCATTCTACCCTAAGAGCAGAATGGAAATTTGAAAGAAATGAATTCCCCCCACAAAAAAGATGAGTGAAAAACAACAACAACCACAAAAAGAATCTTACTACAGAAAGTTATGGTGACAGGGAAAACCAAGACACAAACTCTGAAGAGGACAACAACGCCAAAATACCTATAGACAAAACACCAAAGAAATATGGAAAATGGTCTCAAGCCCAAAAAGAACTCATGAAGGATCTTAAAAAGGAGTTTAAAAATCAAATAAGCCTTAAAGTGTTATATAAAATACTAACTAATATTATTACCTATTTTTTTAATTTGGCAGAGCATATCATGAGACTAAGAGTTAACAGATGGATCCAAGAAATGATAAAAGGCGAGATGGAAGTCCACCTCTCTGGAGGGTTTACATGGGATGTGACATACACCAGGGAACAGACTATTGAGTTCCTTGAGATCAGAATTCCATATTGATATCTAAGAACAACAGCATAGGAAAGCACAATTCTGATGAGTCAGTTTAGACTTCAAGTGTGTTCTTGACCTTAGAAGAGTGGAGGACTTGCTAAGGGAGGCAGTTATTTAAAACTTGACTTTTCACTTTCCTCAAAAACATACTTTTAAATAGAAATATCAAATAGCCTTAGATTTTGCACATTTAGAATGAAATATAAGCATTATATATTTATATGTATTCTACATTTCTCCTATACATTCAGATCAATACCGTTCTTTCAAACAATAGTTTTAGAGAGCTGCCTAGAAATTTGTATTTACATTGTTCCAATTGGATTTGACAGTTTGTGACCTCATTTGAGTTTTTCTTGGTAAAGAGAGTAGAGTGGTTTACTATTTTCTTCTCTAGTTCATTTTAAAAATGAGGAAACTGAGTTAAGTGACTTTGCCCAGGATCACACAGCTAATAAGTGTCTGAGGTCAGGTTTGAACTCATGAAATTTAGTCTTCTTGACTTCAGACCCAGGTCTCCATCCACTGTACCATCTAGCCACCTCAGTACCTAGGGAACTGGGAAGTTAAGTAATTTGCCCAGGGTCAATAGCCATTTTGTCAAAGGTAGGATTGAAACCCAGATCTCCCTGGCTTCAAGGCCAGTTCTCTATCTTCTTATGCATACTGCCTCATAATGATGATTCATAAAATTTTGAAAAAGAAACAAATGCTAATCACTGGAGCTATAAAGAATTGGAAATAAAGCAATTTTCATTAGCTGCCAAATGGCTGAAGAAACTGTGGCATACGAATGGAACATTATTGTGGAGTATGAAATGGTGAATATAAGGATGATTTATATATAAATATATGAATTCATGTAGATTAAAATTATCTGAAGAAAAATAATAATTTCTGCAAGTAATAAAAACAACATAAATAAAAAATTGCTAAAAGGAAGTCACATTTTTAGTGGTGAAAAAACAGATAATGAAGCACATCTCTCAACCGGAAGATAGGGGTCTATAAGGACAGAATGTTGCATATTATCTTCAGATGTGTCCACAGTTTTCCTTTGTTGAAAGATGGATCTGGTTGGGGGACAAAAATATGTCCAGATATTCTGATTATATAAAAATAATACAGATACAGAAAGAGAGAGAGAGAGAGAGAGAGAGAGAGAGAGAGAGAGAGAGAGAGAGAGAATGGCAACTAGGTGGTTCAGTGGACAGACCTGTGAGTTCAAATCCAACTTCAGACACTTACTAGCTGTGTGACCCTGGACAAGTCACTTAACCTCTGTTTGCCTTAATCTACTGGAGCAGGAGATGGCATGAACCACAATAGCAATCATGTATACTATCTCAACACAGTTAATAAGTTAGGACAGTTTTCCTGAACTTCATTTCCCCACTTATTTCTTGTATATTTTTTTCCTGGTTTTGTTTCATTCTGCATGAAAACATGGCTTCCTTTGTTTTTCAGGATTCTTTACATTCACCATCTCTACAGCTCAGATTTTGAATACATTCAGAAATTATTCCCTAATCTTTGGTACCAACTTGGGACTAGATACTTGGTAGTGGTATCTTTGGGTCAAAGGAGGGGGACATTTTAGTCCATTATTCCCCCTTTTTTAAAACCATAATTACACATTGATTTCTAGCACAGTTTAAACAATTCATAGCTTAAGTAACAATGTGTTAGTCAAAAATCATGCATTGTCTATTATATTTGCATTGTCTACTGCATGAGTCGGGCACTGGGGATATAAAAACAAGTATGGTATAGAATAGTCTTTGTCTTCTATTTGAAGGAGAAAAATATGTTCAAATACAAGTATGTATTGAAAAAATGCATGCTTGTTTGGGAAGGGAAGGCACCGGCAGTTGGTGGGGTGGGAAATCAGGAAGGGCATTATGTAGAAAATAGCACTTGATGTGAGTTTTGAAAAAGAAAAGTAGTAGATCCTATGAGATGGAGGACAGAGAGTGCTTTCTAAGCACTGTAATCAACCATTAAAAGGGCTCTGAGATGGAAGATGTAATTTAGCACATGAGAGCAGCAAGAAATCTTGTTTGGAGAAGTCTAATAGTATGGGAAGGGGAGCCTGGAAAAATACCAACCTGGTGCTAGTTTGTAAAGGGCATTAAGATCTAAAGCAACTAGTTAGCATTTGATTCTAGGGGTTTAGTGAGCAAGGAAATGGAGACTGTGTGAGTATTAGGAAGCAGATTGTTGTGAGAGAGGTTATAGGGGTAAAAACTACAGAACTTGGCAAATAATTGAACTATGGAGTGGAGGCAAGTGAAGTCATAGACAATGCCAAAGGCATGAATCTGAGAAATTGGAAGGATGGTGGTACCCTCAAAAGAAAAAGAAAGGAAAGCTTGGAAGGAGAGACGTTTTAAGGGAAAGATAATAAATTCAGTTTTGGACACATTAAGTTTGAGATGTTTATGGAGACATCCAATTTGAAATATCTAATAAGCTATTAGTGATATAGAACTTGAGCTGCAGAGACAGACTGGGGGTGGATATATAGATCTTCTGCATAAGGATAACCAATATATTATGGTAGTGATGAAATGGCTAAGGAAAATGTGGATAAAGAAGAGAAGGTCCAGGAAAAAGCTCCAAAATTGTTCACATTGGAGTTACTAAAAGTACAATGAGGCTGACTGCCCACAACTCCTTCAACAGTGACTTTTCCCATCTTTCATCATCCTTCCCATTGTGCTGAGTGTGGGGTGAAACCTCAGAACTGTTTTGACCTATTGCTGTTACTAGTGATTTGAAGTAGTCTTCCAAATGACTGTCTATAACTTTCATTTTTTTCTTACTTATTTACATCCTTTGACTATTTATCCTAGCAAATATGACTCTTCGGTGAAAAAAAAAAACATGCAAAGGTCCAGAGAAAGATCCGCACCTTTATGGAAGAGTTAAATGGAGAAATGGACAGAAATTGGGCAGGATTAGAAATCATGATTGAGTCATTATCAGCAACTAGGAAAGAAATCCACACTAATGAAATACCCCAACCATCAAAACAGGGAAATAGCTTAACCTAAGATGAGGTACATTGGATCCGGTATGTTGAGGATATTTTACAAATTTGATTTTGAGAATAAAAAATATAAACAGACCTTTTAAAGGGGTGCAACAAGATAATCCCCTTGCATCTTGGGTACTTGTCTGTCCATCACATAGAAAAGTTCGAGGAAAACAACTTGGGGGTTGGCGCTCAGGGACTCTGGATAGTAGAATATGACCCTTTTCTACACTTTCCCATCATGTATCATGCCATTCATTTGTTATATTTCTTGAGATGTTGAAATAATTCTCCCTCTATCCATTTTCGGAAGAACTAATTTGGATTGGTCTCACAAAAATGTTGACAGAAAAGCCACTTTCCAAAGATTTTCAACATTCAGTGCATCCTTTAAACAGCTGCTGAGAAGCAGTAGGTGAGGTAATGACTAAACACGGACATTGATATTTAAAAGGACACCACAGGTATTCTTGCTCTCGTTAGACCGTACTTGGGATTTGGATAGAAAAAAAAAATTAAACGGGAAAATAAAATATTGTTGTAGTCGATTAGTGGGCAGTAGTTTCCTGGAGACTGAAGATTTCCCTCCCTTTTGCAGCAGGTGTGCACATGACTTATCCAAGCACAGGCCAATTTAGCAATGGTTACATTTGATTAAATTGATTAAATACATTTTTCCCTCTATAAAGACCAATTTCACAAACATCGTGGTCAGTTACCTGTTTCCCAAAGGCTCTGTTTTTTCCTCACTTTGTGCTGTGTGTTGGGTAGGTAGCCATGGTTTCAAATTAGGGGAAAAAAACCATCCATCCTCTGGAAATCTATGGCATGTTGCATTTTTTTTTGTAAATATTCTTCATTCAGCTATAATCAGCAATACATTGCATGAATTAATCTCCAACATTCCATGAACTCTTTCATTGGCAATGAGTTTTAAAATCCTTTGTTTTAAACTATGTTTCTTTTAAAAACCCACCTCAAAGCATACTTCACCCCACTCCACCTCCAACCCTTAGACTACATACAACCTAAGGTGGGAGGAAGTACCCTTAAAAATCTTCTATCCATGTTTTGTTTTATTTTACTGAGTTTCTAAGTGTCACATGGCATTGACCTGCAAAGCCTAGAAACAACTTAAAGGCCTGGATTTTCTATTTGACAGTGTTAAGTGACGCCCACCTCTCTTCAAGAAAGATTGCAAAATAGGGATGTTTCCTAGCATCTCCCAAAGATACTCTCACCCCACCCCCAAACTATCTAGTGCTAGTGGAGAAGCCAATCTGCTTACCAAGGCATGAAACAACTCCTGTCACTCAGCGGCGGTCACTTTAAAGGTGTCATAGACCTTATATTTATTGTTCTGAATAAACATTAATCTCATGAACGGTGAAACACCAAAGGCCTGAATGCCCACAATTATTGGACAGATAGGTACACTGCCATTAGCCACAGCGAAAGCTTCTCCCTCCAGTTTTCCATGTCAATACCCATTACCAGTTTCACTCAGAGGGCGGGAACTCTCTTCTGAAAAGGAAAATTCAGCCTCCATGATTCTATAGTCCACAACATTTCTGCCATGGAGACAAAAGTGTAGGAGGTCATTCTAGGCTTCCATTGTGAGGTGGATGGGGAATGAAGCGAAATAGCCCACCAAGACCACAATAGAACATGAAATCCTATCACTTACAAGCCACTTAAACTAGGAAAGGGTGGCATTAGGATGACCTTTAGTGGAAAGAAGGATCCAAAGCAACTCATTTTAATTCAGAGGGAGGGGTCAGGTCTAGTTATTCAGTTCCATAAAATGTTGACATCATAGCTTCATACGATTGCCCAGTTCGATAACAACCAGTGGAATTCAGTGCCTATTGACACTGTCCTTTTACTCAGGAATTTATAAGGAATTCTAAATAGCAAAAGTAGTCTGTGTTAGTCTTAACCATACACTTTTGGGAAAAGTGTTACTATGTCCATTTAATTTACTTTGTTATGATTTATTTTATATGATATGTTACATAAATATATACATACACACAATACATACACACATACACATACACACATACTTAAATAACAAAATTTCTTTTTCCATGCTCTGATACTATTCTAATGGATATTTAGAGCATGTATTATAATTGTTTGTTATTATTACAGCTGTTGGTATCAGTTGAAAGATGAGGAAACAGAGGCACATAGAAGTTAAGTGACTTATTGAAAGTCACAAGTTAATTACTGGAAAAACAATCATTAAAAATGGTTCCCGTGAGTATTACTCTAATTGTCATTCCACTGCATTATACTGCCTCTTCTACATGCAGATATTTCCAAAAATATATGTTGAGGTGATACATGTGTGTCTACATATATATATATATATATATATATATATATATATATATATATATATACACATATGCTTGTGCATATGTGAGTGCATGTATCCATATCGTAATGCTCTGTCCTTAGCAATGTCTTGCACAGACGGGGTTAATTGACCCTTCAACCAACAGTTATGAAGGACCAACTATGAGTCAGGTACTGTGCTCTTTCTATTTAGCAAGGTCAGCTTTTTTCACCCCAGCCTGCAGCATTTTCTTTTTTTCTCTGATGTTCTATAGCATGTCCTCATTTTGTACTTAGCCTATACTATTTTCTACTATTAGCTATATTTTTATTTAAATAAAACATTTAGAAGTAAATTGTAACTATTTTCTCAACTCCATTTTTGTTTTCTCAGAGGAGAGAATAGGACTTGCATTTATTTGTATTTTCTATAGTGCCTAGCAGAGTGTTTTGATAGGTGCTCAATGATATTGGTTGTTTGTTTTACTCTTTAAACTTGGTCTTGCCACCAGGGGAGCCTTTCTATAGCTACTCAATCACATTATCTTTTCAGTGAGAAGGGGTATTTCCTCAGACCAACTGAGACCTGGAAAAACCTTAACTTAAAAAGGCCATGATCTCCCTCTGCATCCTGGGCCATCTCCAGTCATCCTAATCTATATCTTGCAACTGGACCCAGATGACTCTGGAGGAGAGAATGAAGCTGGTGACTTTGCATAGTCTTGTCTCACTTAAATCTGATTCATTTGCAAGTCATGAAATCACCTTCCAGAGGCCCTTGGTCCTCTTCAAGCACAAAGGACAAATAATAACATGTTATCTCTATAGTAAAGCTTTAACTCTAATTATGCTTCACTGAAGTTGAGATTACTGTGCTTTTCTGTTTATTCTCAAAGTGATAGATAGATAGATAGATAGACAGAGATATAATTTTTATAGAGTAGTTTTTTAAAAAAAATAGTCAAATAGGTACAGTTTGGTGCCTTTCTCATGTATCTTTCATTTGCCCTTTGTTAGCTTTTTCCATTCCACTCTTACATCACAACATTGATTATAATATTTCTTTGTAACTCATTCTAAATCTTACAGTGCAGTCAAATCTTCCTTCCATTCTCAGTTTTATGCTAGCTAGAGGTTAATATGTTGAGGTCTATTTTTCTTGGTTGCTAGTCTATTAGTTTCAGCAAAGGATAGTTTATTAACAACATTTTGTCTGCGAGAGTTACTTAATGGATGACCATTTAGCATTTAGATTACCTAAGATGATCTTGCATAACTGTTTTTCTGGCCCCTGAACACAAAGACCCCTGGTTTTCTTGTTTCACATGCTAAAAACATGGGGAAAAGGGCCAACTACTTGGGATTCTCTTGTAATAAGAATTACAACCACTACCCCTGCTAAGGTCATCATTACCTTTAATCAGGTGGCAATTTTATACTTTGAAGTACAATTCAGCAGTCCTCATCCTCTTAGCTACTACACAACAGGAGGTAGTTAAATTACACCAAGGTGTAATTTATATTTACACATGTAAATATACCATTATTGACAACCTTGTGAAATGATATTTCTATCAGAAGCCTATATTTGTTAAGCCAAGCAAAACTTTTCAACAGAATTGAAATATTTTAGAGCACAACTCGGAAATAGTTTCATGAGAGATGGCCTTTTGAGAAGCTATCTAAAAGGTGAGGAGTGCTGCAGAAAACCCACAGATTATTCAAATAGAAAAATCATCTAATTTCTTTTCATATATAGGAAACAGATCTAGAGAGGAGAGATTTGCTTTCAAAATGCAGTTCATAGTTTGCATCAAGAGTTAGAATAAGACAGATTAAATAGGAAACATGATTTATTCAAGCAATAATTGTTGTGTTCATCCTTTGTTGCCAAAGAAGACCATGCCATCAGAGAAATGATGACATGACTTGTACTTGACTTTGTTTTGAGTGAGGGAGGGCTGCACAGGTCACCAGCCTCACTTCTTCTCCAGAGCCATCTGAATCCAATGACTAGATATTCATTAGAATGACTGGAGATGACCCAGGATGCACTGGGAGACCGTGGCCCCTTTAGGCCAAGGTCTTTGCAGGTACCCCCTTAGGTTAAGTCAATGCCCATTCATTGAATAGGCCCGTTTAAGAAGTAGCCAGGGCTTGGCCCCTTTAATGAGGTCAAGGAAACAAAGACTTCAGACTGGGTGGGAAACAGCCACACTTACTATTGATAATCACTTTAAAGGTAGGAGGGTCCAGAGGCAGGGTGATTCAAACAATAAACATAGCTGATGGAATGGCACAAGGGAAAATGTCTTAGAACCAGTTTAAAGAAACTTATTTTGCTTTGCTAGGGAACCAAGTCTAGGGGAGGGGAGAGAAGTGTCCTGGTGAACTAAAGAGATTGAAGAGGGGAATTTTTGTGGTTAAACCTGCACAATTAGTTATAACCTTAGATATGATATTGGGAATCCAGTGAATTTGAGTGAAGTTGTAGGTCAGAGGCTAACGGAAAGGATGACTGCCTTTGTCCAGTTGTGAGCTAACCATAGAAAAGTTATGTTCAGAGAATGAAGAAGAAGGAGCAGATTAAAAGAAGGCAATAAAGAACATAAAACAATTTGTCAATGAGAGGAGTAAGATGAAATGAAGGACAATATTAAATTCTAGATGGAAAACAGAGGATACCAGGTAGCATTGGAGTCAGTCACTGGGCAAGAAGAACAAAGCAGAAGGTAAGCCGGGACCCATCCAGGTGACACTAAATTGGAATGAGGAGAGGAAAATCTCAAATCTGGTGCTGATTAACTGAGGGAAAAATATTTAGAGAGTAGGCCTGTAAAGGACAGTATCACATCTGCTTTCCAGCCATCAATGTTTAGATGCGCTTGATTAAAAAGGAAAGAAGCAGTAGCAATAAAAGTGACGCAGAAGAATCATTTTGTACTGTAGAGCACTATTGTACATTTAAATCAACTTTAGATATAGCCATTAAAGCCCTGTCTTTTGTCTTTATTATCAATAGCAGTTCTCCTCTAAGGGCCTTACATCCATAGGCCCTGGGGCTGATCTATTTGAGAACAAATATTTGCCAAGATGAAGGCCAGAAAACAGAAAATTTGCTTTGCTTTCACACATCCTTTGTAGTAAAGTCATTTGCCAATGTGGAAAAATACCCTGTTCTTTCTTCCCAGTGGTGTGTTGGGTAAGGGGGTAGCTTACTGCTTCACAGTGTTGATTTGAAAGTTGTTTGGATGCTAAGCATTCCACCTCAGAAGGCCTGAGACAGTGGGAAAGCACAGTATCAAATCATTTGAAGTGGGAAAAACGACTCTGATGTAAAGCCCTACTTCTCTCCTTTTCTTCAACTGTTTGGCCCCCTACAGTTTTTCCAACCCCAGAAGTGTGAACGGTAAAGCAAAGCAAAAAAATACCATCAGGTCTGGGGAGAAGTCTCATCTAAATTTGCCCTATAAGCATAAAGTCATTCATTCCTGCAACACTTTCTGGTAGGCAAGTGAAGACTCAGGGAACTTCATCAGAGTGAACTACTTTAATGAAGGGGGAGGAAGGAAGAAGCAATTTCCAAAGAATTTTTTAATTGTTTGCCCCAAGGTTGTGTGAGTTAGCAGTTAAGTTGTAAAGAAAGTTCAAGTTTCCTCACTTCTCCGCTTTCTTATGAGTAAAAAAGCCTTACTGTCTAATATCACTACAGATACATATTTAATTTTTAATAGAAGAACCAGGAAGCTCAGTCACTCTTGAATAGTACATGTATTTTGAAGAGAGAAGAAGGATACATTTTTTCTGGAAAGACAAAATTACTGAGATCTTAGTAAGTCAATGTTGATTGATGAATAAGAAAATTCCCCTTCTCACTTAGAACTTGGCTGTGGACCTTCCAGTCTAATTTTCTCTTCATTTTAGTTGACTTCTTGGTATATTCCTGGTGCCTTTAAGCTCTGTGCCACCATTCTTCAGGACTTCATCCCTGTGATCCAGAGATCAAGAGAGAATTTGGGTTTCCCCAGTTTTTATTGCAAAATGGGATTGATGACATTTCAGATCTTTCTTTCCCATAACAACTATGACCATATTTTCCAATCAAAATCTAAGGGGAGGGAGAATGTGATCAAGGACCTTCAGGAGTCATTAGTCTCATGGAAACAAATATGTATAATACGGGAAACTGGGGCTGTCCAAGAATTCTGGGTCATGTGGTTGCTGTATATCTTTTATTATCTCTTGAAATTAGCTTTGCTCTTGCATGTGTCAGGTTTCTAATAATTAATATTTTAGTTCGGTTATTCTGAGATGAATAAGACTCTGATTTTCATATGTCTACACCTGTCTCACAGTCTCCCCAGTCCATCCTCACCCCACCCTTTACTGTATTTCTTTGCATTTCTATGTATACATGTGTATACATATACACACACTTTTTTTTCAGTTGTTTTCTAGTTATATTTGACTCTTTGTGACCTCCATTTGGATTTTTCTTGGCAGAGTTATGGTGGTGGTTTACCATTTCCTTCTCTAGCTCCTTTTACAGATGAGGGAATTGAGGTAAATAGGGTTAAGGGATTTACTTAGGTTCATAGTTCGTAAGTATATTAGGCCAGATTTGAACTCAGAAAGATGAGTCCTTCTGATTCCAGGTCAGGCACTGTATCCACTGTGCCACCCAGCTGCTTTGCAAAGACACACTCACATACACACAAATATGCATATATATGTATATCCATTGATAGCCATATATGTACACACATACATATACATACATGGTAAAATATTTCAGTAATCTGAATTTGTTCATTTTAGTAGTTTTATAAATGACATGATAAAAGCATAGATGTATGTTTATCAAAATTTCAGATGATAGGAAGCTAAGAAAATAAATTAACAAAATGGACAACTGAGTCAGGATCCAAAAATATTTCCACAAGATAAAGCAATGGGGTGGATCTGGGAACATTATGAGTAATAAGGAACAATGTTAACCTTCTACACTTGAGTTCAAAAGGCAGCTTCAGAAATACAAGACAGAGATGACAAGGCTATATAACAAGAGATATCAAAAAAAAGATTTGTGTATTTGGGGGGAGGTGGTAGTGGGCTGCAACTCTGAGTTACGGAAACACCCAAAAAAAGTTTATGGGATCTTAGGTTGCACTAAAAGTGACCTAATATTCAGGAACAATAAAGCTGTTTTAAGTGGTGTGTTCAGGTCAGAAGGATGTAGACAAGCAGGATGGTAAAGGCTATCACTGTCATGCCATATGATGATTGCTTGAAAGAACTGGCTATGTTTAAGCTTGAGATGAGAAGACTAAGGAGGAGGGAGGGGGAACCACAAGTCAACGCCTTCAATAGTTAGTCTGTCATATGAACATGAGATTAAATTTATTCTGTTTAGTACCAAAAGACAGAACTAGGAGCAATCAATGGAAGTTATTTTTTATTAAAAGGCAAATTAAAGCTTAATATGAGGGAAAACTTACTGACAAAGTCATCTATCAAGAGTGAACTGTCCAAGGAGAAAGAGGGATTCTCCCTTATTCTCCTTTAGGTCTTGAAGCAAAGGCTTGATGTGTAGATACTCATAGAACTATTCTGACAAACTTACACTCTTTGGACACACATCTAGAACAGGGTTTCTTAAACTTTTTTTTCCACTCAGGACCCCTTTTCACGTTTCATTGGCATGACCTGAGGGCATATACCATGCAAATTGTGTAACATGGACAAGTGCTGCTAGAAACATCTTGGATTCTTTACACTTTTTATTCTTAATTAATATTTTGTCGTTGCACATGCAGAAACCTTTTACTGTTGCCAATTCTTTTTTTCAAGATCCCACATGGGTCGGTTGCCCCACAGTTTAAGAAGCACTGGTCTAGAAGATCACTTCTTGGAGATGTTTTAAAGACAATTCCAATTTAGGTAGGAATCACACCAAAATTAAATCTGAGCTGCCTTTGATTCTGGGCTACTATAGACAATAGCAGTAATTTTAATTTCATGAAAAATGTAAATTTCCTAGCCTAAAGGACCCAACAAAGATATATAAAATGCCGATCCAAAACTGGCCTCAGAGAGAGGGAAATTTGGGTTCAACTTTTGACTCTCATATGAACTAGTTATGATCTTAGGAAACTTTCTTAGACTGTAAATAACAGTAAAGTGAATGAGTAGAAGGAGTTCTTCATCTGGGATTTCCTTGTAATAATGAAGTCACAGACTGAGCTCCTACTCTATAAGTAAAGCAAGCCCTCTTGTTCATTCTTTTAATTCACCCTAACTAGGGGGTTGGATTCCCAGACAATGGCCAACTACTCTCAGGGTATTAAGGAGTAATCCTGAGAGATTGTGATTTTTCTAATACTACTGGTAAGCCCCCATCTAGCGTGCTCTTCGTTGACTATTAATTAGCCAAGGGGAGTTAATTAGCTTTCAAAAAGGTATATCAAACATATTGCTACTCAAACATCCTTCCAAACCAATGACACACTCTCAGCTGCACAAACATCCCTGGTAGAATATACTTGTTATTTATTACTGAGTCCTCCTGAAACTTCTCTCAGTATAGTTCTCTACTCTGAGGGTCACAATTAGCATGTAGAATCATAGATTTAGGGCTGAAGAGACCTTATGGGGATCTCATAAAGTCCTAAAGTGCATTGCGTTTTTGGTTATCTTTAGCGGGTCTCTAAGGTCCCGGTGCACATGATGTCAGATGGTGAAACTGCTGACGGGAACTCGAGTTCTTCCAAACATCAGAAATCCTCAAGATCATCACCTGGTCAATGGAGAGATAAATACAACATTCTATCTAAGCTCATTTTCCCACCATCCTTGCGTAGGTATATGAGCCTGACTTCTCCAGTCACTCTAAGCCCAGAAACTCCCAAAGAATTGCTGCAGTGCAAGAATGCCATGGTCTGAACTGGTTGGCCGCATGTATACATTGATATAGAGGTATGTATGATTCTTTCTTCCCATTATAAAACATTTCCTGATTAATCCAATGGTCCAAACATTTCACTTCTCTGAAACTGATTAAGTACTTATTCTTATCTAGGATACACCTTTGATTGATTATCGGATTCAGCAAGAAGATTGGCCTTTCCGTGCTTGATTGGGGGTGTGATAGATCCCCACCTTTCCATAAACATAGTATTTTTTGCCAGCAGCAATTTTCAGGATTGTGGGAAATATTGAGGAACGTTCTCATAAAGGACTGTTGTGAAGATAAACCCAAGTTCCAAGGATCATTTCAGAGCATGTTGTAAATTGGGATTATTCTCCTGCACATAGCAAGTTACCCATTTCCAATCCGTGGATAGTTTGAATGTGGCAGAGAAATTAGATCTTAAATCAAGAACCACAGGTCCTACTTTCTGTCTCTCCTAGTCTGCTTCCAACTTGATAATGAGCAGCTTAGAAATATGCTCCTGCATTGATGATTTCCTGAGCCTGCTCAGAGCTGAAATTAAACAAAATAGGAATTCATTGTGCTTCCTTTTCCCTCCTCAGCATACATCTTTCTAATATGGGAGATGATTTAGCATAGATTTTAACTGCAGGAAGAGACAGATGATTGGTTCATTCAATATAATGGAGGACTTCCTAACAATTTGCACTATCTAAAAGCGGAGTAAGTTACCTCCTGAGGTGGTGATGGAGCTCATCATTGCTGGCTTTGTCCAAACAGACACTGAATTACCACGTGGCAGGGATGTTGTGGAAAGGGTTCATACCTGAGGGCAAAGTGACCAAGAACCTTTCTTCTACTCGTATGGCTCTTATGGTTCTAAGAAATTAGAATATTTCATAAGATACTCGTCTTCTATAGTTATCACCTGCTTCTTCAGAAGCTTTGTCCAAGAGTGGTATTTCTACATCAATCATCTCTAATCTTTTTTTTAACTTACATTCCTACAAGTAAAAAAAATATTTGGGAAATATATGTATAAATTGTATTGTAAAATTTTACTGATATGTTACATGCATTGTAAAACATATACAAATAGAAATTTTAAATGATATAGACAAAATGAAAATATAATTTGAATTTTATTTTAGATTGTACAAAAAAAATTTTGATCATATTAAAATTATTATTAACCACTAATCACAGCCCTAGAGTGCAGAACTTTCCTTCTAAGGGGTCTCTATTAAAGCTATGGAATAATATGGGGTCTAGGGTTAGGGGAAGGGGATTTTCACAGTCACAGATACACAGCTTCTTCTGTGGATGTCTAGGTCATAATTAATATTATGATTTCCCTGGCAGGCTAAGGTTTAGATCATAAGAGGGGAGGATTGGAAATTGTATAGTCTGGAAGAGGATGGAGAAAAGTAGGGTTGGGGATAATGAATGAAGGGTAGGTGTGTTTGTGTTGGAAAAAAAATCTCACAGTTGGTACTCTGGGGGAAAACAGGATGAGATTGTCTCCCTACTCTCGGATTAATTAGCCTAACAGCCTTTGGGATCATACTCCAACTTTCACTTAGAAAACCTCTATTCTGTTATTTAAATATTAATAACAAGGAGAATTTGCAGCAAACTCTTGTCTTAGTGACACCTAGATAAATAGTTGCAAAAGACATCTCAGGAGCCCAGAAGTGGTTCTAAGTAAGTCATGTGACTTCTCAGTACTCTGTGCAACCTTCTAAAATTATAAATGGAAAAGAAGGTACTAATCTGTATTAGTAGAAGGACTTTCCTCATCTGAAAGTTTCCTATATTAGATTACTCACAGACACAGTGCGTATCCTTGTCCTTATTTCAAGAACATTGCATTAGAGTAAGGAGGATTTTAGGAGAAACCGTTTTACCCAACAATTTTACACTGCCTCTGTCCTTGAAACCCCGCTTATCACCTTAAGTGTTAGGGTCCTATCATTTCACTCTTGGACTATTTCTATAGCCTTCAAGTTGGCCACCTTGCTTCAGGTCTCTCCCTGATCCAGTCCATTCTCCAAGTGGCTGTCAAATTGATTGGGCAAGTGTAAGTTTGACTCATTCACTCTCCTATTCAACAAACTCTAGTAACTACCCGCTACCTCCAGAATCAAATACAAAATCCTCTATTTGGTTTTTACAGCCCTTTCAAAACTGACCTTTCTTACCTTTCAAATTTTGTTATATATTCCTCCCCTCCACATATGACATAAGCCAGTAACATTGGTCTTCAAGACCATGATAAATTCCATCTTTTAACTGCACATTCTCACTGACCATCCCCTAATTCTGGAAATTGTTCTCTCTGTATCTCTTCCTTCTGGCTTCCTTCAAGTATCGTCTAAAATCCCCCAATCTGCAAGAAGCTTTTTCCAGTGCCCCTTAATGCTAGTTTCTTTCCTAACAGTTTATCTACAATCTAGTCTGTATGGTTCCTGTTTATATCTTTTCTGCACATAGTTGTTAGCATGTTGTCTCCCATATTACACTGTGAACTTTGAGAAAGGAACTATTTTTGTCTCTCTTTGTATCTTCAATTGTTTAGCACAATGCTTGGCATATTTGTGGTTGTTCAGTTTTTCAATCACGTCCACCTCTACATGACCCATTTGGAGTTTTCTTGGCAAAGATACCACAATGGTTTCCCATTGCCTTCTCTAACTCATTTTGCAGATGAGGAAACTGAAGTAGAGTTAAATGATTTCCCCAGGGTCACACAACTAGGAAGTGTCTGGGGCTAGATTTGAACTCTGGCAGATGAATCTTCCTGAATCCAGCCCCAGCATTCTATATACTTCACCACTCAACCTGACATATAATACATTATTAAAATATGTTTATTGATTTGATTTGTGACTTGAGAGTTTGATTAGAATATAGAGAGTAATTTTTTTTTATAAATAGTTTTCTGAATAGTATTTCTTCTGTCATGCTACAAGTATGTGCTCCCTTGAGACGCATCTTAAAATATGAAAATCCTAAAGTCATATGTCTGGGTCATACCTTATATTTTGATCAGATTCTAACCACATGCAACCAGTAGTACCTTGGTCAAGGCATTGAGCATCTCTTGGCCTCATCATTCTCACCTATACAGTAAGGAGGCTGGACTAGATGATCTCTAAAGTCCTTTCTAGCTCTAGATTTGTGATCTTATAATTTCCAATGTTTAAATTCTTCCATCTCTAAACCCTCATTCCTAGATGGACTTACTCTCCTAAGGATCTACAGTATAGCCTCCATTGTTTGGATCCTTATTAAGATAAGGAGAAAACGTATCAATGTCGAGATGAGGCCTAATTACTGAAAAGATCATTCAAGCTGGGCTGATGGCCTGCTAAAAACACTGGAAATTAGGGATCATCCATGAACCTCAGTTAAAGCCCAAGTTTTGTCTAAAGTTTCCACTCTTTATCTCTATTGACATAATAGGTGTGAAAAATAAGATTGTGCTTGTTGTAACACATCCTCAAGGGTCTGTCCACTTCCATAGCTACTCTTATCCTGACCTCCTCACCTCAAATCTTGTGGCTCTCCCCACTGCAATTTATCCTTCACATAGCTGTCAAAGTGATTTTCCCAAAGAGCAAATATGATCATGTCACATCTCTACTCAATCAATTCTTATGATTCCCTCTTACCTCAAGTATTAAACTTATCAACCTGTCATTTAAAGTTCTTCACAACTTGACTACAACCTACCTTACAACCCTCATTACATGCTACCCTCATTGCATACTACCCCTCTCCATGTTTGGTCAAACTATTCTTTGTACTGTTTCTCCTATAAAACTCTCCATCTCCTGCCTCTTCCCTGTCTTTGCCATTTACTCTACCTCAGTCCTGGTATAAAGAATTCTTTGCCCATTTTTGTCTCTCGGAATCCCAATGTCTTTTCAAGGCTCAGCTTGAGTATTACTTTCTAAATTAAGATTTTCCTACTTCCAGTTGCTAAGGCCTTCCCATTCAAATCATCTTGGCTGTATTTTGTATTTATCCATCCATGTATGTGTCCTTTTTCTGGGTTATACTAATTTCCTCAGTAGCAGGGGCTGTTTTCACCTTTGTCTTTGTTGCCCCAGATCCTAGCCCAGTACCTGGCCCTTGATAGGCTAATGAATTGATTGTGAATGAATGTGAATTGATTGATAGTATCTGGTCTAACCCAGTGTGGTTAGAATACTGCAATTTGAGGTGGAATGAATCTCTAATCTAAGTTCTTCATATTTCAGAAAAGGGAATGAAACTCTAGGGTAGCAGAAAGGTTCTGTGTCCCTATTGGCTAACTATCTCCACTAAAGTATTAAAATAGCATTCTGAAACTAAACCTGCTGTGCAGGCCATATACTTAAGGTATTTGAAGTGTGTTCCTCACTTTGCAAAACACTTCAAATACCAGAAATGCTTGGCACAAATGGAACATGAATCAGCACATTGTTTAGAGTTCCAGAAGAAGTTGTTCATACTAACAGGCATGAGCAGTGACCTTAGAAAAACTAATTAGTATATTGGAGAGTCCAATGCTCCTAGCCCCTGGCCTTCCATTTAACCTAGGAAGAACAGACATCAGGCTTTCATAAAACCTGAGAGACATATGATGCAAAGTATTCCAAAAGGTTTTTAGTGCTTGGCTGAGTGCAGTTTTTATATTTGTTTTCATTTTTATAGAGATTGTCTGTCTAGGGAGAGCTACTGAATCCCATAGTTTGCGCTAGGGAACTGTTCACAAGGCTGTCTGTCTACCTCTGGCTTGTGATGGCTTCTTGCCTTTCAAGGGGGTGGGGTGCTGTCGGATGCCAAAACAGAGGAAATACCATGCCCTGTGAGAGTAATGAGCAGCTGGTGCTATTGCCCTCATGTTTATATGATGTTAGAGGAACGGTGGCACATTTGGAGCTGGTTGGGGAAAGAACTTAATGCTTCTTTCTTTTATCTTTATAATCCACTTTGCTAGCAAGGATTATCTTACCGTTTATACTAATTTTAGCAAATGCAGTAAAAATAAAACCACGTTGCCACAAGGTAATGTGAGTACTGGATGCACGTTCCAGATAGATGAACTGCTCTTTATCAAACAGAACAATAAAAGGAGCTAAAAACTTGTTCAAATTGTTATTTTTTCTTCCCTTCTTCAATGAAAAAAAACATTTTTGTAAGAGTTAACCAGAGGGAGTTGTACATCTGGAAAGCAGTGCACATACCATTTTTTGTCTGGGGGAAAACTGGCATTATTGCCAAAAAATACATCTGCAGGATGATTCAAATTTGTCAAGTGGGTGGGGGGGGGGGGTTGAGGGGAAAATTGCTGAGTGAAATTCACATTTGATTTTTATTTTTTTTTTAATTCTCTTACTCCAAGAGTCTTTTCATTAGTTATTGTCATGATTGTAGAAGTCAAGAAACTCACTGAAATTAGAGACTAAAGTAGGAAGACAAGTTGTGGCCTGTCATGCTTATTTGCCACCCCACAGTAGGGTAAAGAATGGGAAGTAGACAGAAATAGCATTAAAAACTATGCAGCTCACTGATGTTTTGTGATTTTCTGTGATTTTCTCTTCTGAGTCTCAAATTTTCCAAATTAAGTAGGTCATGCAACCCCACTTTATAGATGAGGAAAATTGAGGTTCTTTTCCCTCAAAGCTACATGTTTTAACTAAGTTCCAGAAGTTGTCGTTCTCTTTTTCTTCCACAACAACAAAATAAAATATAACTGACCTCTATTAGGTGGTAAATTTCTATTGTAGTTTAGGATGCTGATAACAGGATTTAACAACAGAATTCATAAAATTTAATCAGAGTCAAAGATTAGTAGATTCTAAACCTGGTAATTTATTAACCTTTCTATTGGAATATGTCTCAACTAAATTAAAAGTCTCATCCCCTCGAGAAAACTTAAGAAAAGCTTGTGGGGGCAGAGCCAATATGGCGAAGTAGAAAGGCACACATATGCTAGCTCTCCCCCCACAGTCCATAAAATACCTGTAGAGAGGGACTCTCAACAAATTCTGGAGCAGCAGAAGTGGAGAATAACAGAGTGGAGGAGATTTCCAGCCCAGGGTGACCTGAAAGGCCCACAGGAAACACTGGTTGCACTGGACATGGAGTGGAGCCCAGCCCAGACTTGGCTGCGCAGCACAGCCTGGATCTGGGAGGAAGACATGTCAGGGGTGGAATCTCCAGTTGCGGAATCCCCAGTCTCAGCAGCAGCAAGTTAACAGATCCCTCAGCCCATAAGTGCCAATGGTCAGTGACAGGATTTTTTCAGCTGGCCAGGAAGGGAGAAGAGCCTTCCCATAGCTCTAGCCTCAGGCAGCAGCCACAGAGGCCACATTGGGCAGGCGGCAGTTCCCACAGCAGCCCACATCCAGTGTTGGCTCGTAAAACCCCTGGGGGCACTGAGCAGCCCATGCTTACCTCAGCCCTATGCAGAGGCCCTGAGGGAGCTGATCTTTATCTCACACTGAATGGCAGCCCTGCTCCCACAGCCTAACTGAATCTCAGCCCCCCCAGTGCTGGCTTGGTGGAACTGGAGGCTGGGTGGTTGTGGAGAGGAAACGCTGCTAAGATTTTGGGCATAAAAATCTCTTCCTACTCCCAGACCAGTGTACATGCTTGATTGTGCCACCTAGGAGGAACTATCTTACAAATTTCCAGAGTATACCCTATTCTTGACAGAGGACCCAAAAGTCAAGGAACTGGTTGGGAAAATGCCCCAAAAAGGGGAAAAAATAAGACTATAGAAGGTTACTTTCTTGGTGAACAGATATCTTCTCCTATCCTTTCAGATGAGGAAGAACAATGCTTACCATCAGAGAAAGACATAAAAGTCAAGCTTTCTGTATCCCAAATATCTAAAATAAATATTCAATAGTTTCAGGCAATGAAAGAGCTCAAAAAGGATTTTGAAAATCAAGTAAGAGAGGTGGAGGAAAAATTGGGAAGAAAAATGAGAGAGATGCAAAACAATCATGAAAAGTAGGTCAACAACTTGCTAAAGGACACCCCAAAAATGCTGAAGAAAATAACACCTCTGAGAATAGGGTAACTCAATTGGCAAAAGAGGTTCAAAAAGCCAATGAGGAGAAGAATGCTTTCAAAAGCAGAATTAGCCAAATGGAAAAGGAGGTTGAAAATCTCACTGAAGAAAATAGTTCTTGAAAAATTAAAACGGAAGAGATGGAGGCTAATAACTTTATGAGAGCCTAAGAAATCACAAAACAAAACCAAAAGAATGAAAAAATGGAAGATAATGTGAAATATCTCATTGGAAAAACAACTGATCTGGAAAATAGATCCAGGAGAGACAATTTGAAAATTATGGGACTACCTGAAAGCCATGATAAAGAAAAGAGCCTAGACATCATCTTTCATGAAATTATCAAGGAAAACTGCCCTGATATGGTAGAACCGGGGGCAAAATAAATATTGTAAGAATCCACCAATCACCTCCTGAAAGAGATCCAAAAAGAGAAACTCCTAGGAACATTGTGGCCAAATTCTAGAGTTCCCAGG
>CM053771.1:508298041-508311327 GCA_028658325.1 Potorous gilbertii
ATTGCAAGCAGCCAGAAAGAAACAATTTGAGTATTGTGGAAATACAATCAGGACAACACAAGATCTAACAACTTCTACATTAAGGGATTGAAGGGCATGGAATATGATATTCCAGAAGTCAAAGGAAGTAGGACTAAAACCAAGAATCACCTACCCAGAAAAACTGAGTATAATATTCAGGGGGAAAAATGGTCTTTTAATGAAATAGATGACTTTCAAGTATGTTTGATGAAAAGACCAGAGGTGAATAGCAAATTTGACTTTCAAACACAAGAATCAAGAGAAGCATGAAAAGGTAAACAGCAAAGAGAAGTCATAAGGGACTTACTAAATTTGAACTGTTTACATTCCTACATGGAAAGACAATATTTGTAACTCTTGAAAGTTTTTTCAGTATCTGGGTAGTTGGTGGGATTATACACACACACACACACACACACACACACACACACACACACACACAGAGCACAGGGTGAACAGGATTGGATCATGTATTAAAAAATGAAATTAAAGTGTGAGAGAGAAATATATTGGGAGAAGAAAGGGAGAAATGGAATGGGGCAAATTATCTCTCATAAAAGAGGCAAGTAAAAGTTCAGTGGAGGGAGAAAGCAGGGAGGTGAGCAAAATTACATGAAGCCTACTGTCATCACATTTGACTCAAGGAAGGAATAAAATGCACACTCATTTTGGTATGAAAAAACCTATCTTACAATACAGGAAAGTGGGGGAGAAAGGGATAAGCAGGGTAGGGTGGGATAATGGAAGAGAGGGCAATGGGAGGAGGGAGAAATTAAAGTCAACACTCTTGCGGAAGGATAGTGTCAAAAGAGAGAGCAGAAGAAATGGGGGGCAGGATAGGATGGAGGGAAATATAGTTAGTCTTACACAACACGACTATTATGGAAGTCATTTGCAAAACTACACAGATATGGCCTATACTGAATTGCTTGCCTTTCCAAAGGGGATAGGTGGGGAAGGAGGGAGGAAGAGAAGTTGGAACTCAAAGTTTTAGGAACAACTGTTGAGTATTGTTCTTGCATACAACTAGGAAATGAGAAATACAGGTAATGGGGTATAGAAAGTTATCTTGCCCTGCAGGACAAAAGAGAAGATGGCAATAAGGGAAGGGAGGGATGTTAGAAGGGAGGGCATATTGGTGATAGGGGTAATTCAAATGCTTGGCATTTTGGGGTGGGGATAGGGGAGAAATGGAGAGAAAATTTGGAACCCAAAATTTTGTGAAAATGAATGTTGAAAACTTAAATAAATAAATTTAAATTTAAAAAAATGTAGAAATACTCTGAGGGTGAGGTTTTACTTTGGGGCTTAGTTTTTGTTTGAGTGCCAGATGAGGACTCTGGGAAGCCACATTAAGGCAACCCCCAGCATTGAAAACGCAGATGTCAGTGCTTCCCTCTCTGGTAACTGTGGTCAGACAGTTGGGGGTCCAACTGTCTGTTGAATTCAGGCACAGGAAGCCATGCCTGCTGATCTTTTGATTTCTCTGTATTTTCTTTGAAGTTCAGGGTGCTAACTCCCCTGAATTAGGTGAATGATATATGTACTTAGTTAAAGGAGTGATACATATGCTTGATTAAAGTGATTGTTAACCCCTTAAAAAAAAAAAAGAAAAGCTTTTAACTCTTGAAATGTCAAGCAAGATAGTAGCTTGAGAGATAGATGGGTTTTTAATCAGAATCCCTTTGGCAACCCCCAAATAATAATTATAAAATCTAACATTATATAGCACTCTATTTCACCTCACTTGATCTTCACCATAACCCTATTAGGTAGGGTATTATACACTTTTTACAGATGAGGAAACTGAAGCTAAAAGACATGAAATGAATGTCCAGGAACACACAGATGAGAAGTGTCTGAGGCAAGATTCAAAGTCAGATTTTCCTGACTCTAAGCCCAGAACTATATCAATTATATCACTTAGCTGCAGATTTGACTACACACTACCATTAAAAGAATAGGTGGCTTTTTCCTCATCTTTAATTCATTAGTTTCTCATCCATTCCTCTTTCTGTCATCATCATCATAACTGTTGTCCAACCATCCTTCCTAACTAATATTGTGTCATATTTCTCCTCTCACTTTATACTAAACTCCTTGAGAAAGCTATCTACAACTGGTTCTTCCCTTTCCACTCCATTCATTTGATAATAAACCCTCTGCAATCTGACTTCCAGTCTCATCATTCAAGTGAAACTGCCCTTTCCAGCTACCAGTGATCTCTTGAACGCCAAATCTAATGGCCTTTTCTCAGTTTTCATCTCTCTTGACTTCTCTACAGCCTTTGACACTAATGATCTCCCTCTTCTTCTTCATATCTTTTTCTTTCTAGGTTTTTGTGATTCTTCTCCCTCCTGGTTCTTCTCCTAGCTCTGCCTAAACAATCCTTTTCAGTCTTTTTTTTTTTTACCCAGATCTGCATTTAGGTCGCAGCAATTAACTTTAGATATTCCCCGAGTTTCTGTCTTCTACAATGCTTTACTTCTACACCATCTTCTCTTCCACACCATAACGTTAAATTATCTCATTTAGTGATTTCATCATGAATTTCATTATTATAATAATTCCACTATTATTTCTAGGCAAATAATTCTCCAGTTTATTTATGCAACCCTAACTTCATCTTTGAGCTCCAGTTTCTTATCAGCAATTACCTAATGTCTTGACCTGGATTCCTGAAGTCATCTCCAATTCAACAAGTCCAAAACAGAACTTTTTTTTCTCTTAAATTCTCCACTCATTCAAACTTCTCTATTCTATAGAGGGTCTTCTAGTTACCTGAGCTAACAACTTTAGTTATCCTGAACTCCTCAGAACTGCCTCCCATATCTAGTCTGTTTTCAAGTTTTATCATTTCTGTCTTCAGAAAAATTCTCACATATGCTCCCTTGTCCACTAACATAACTGAGAGTATGGAACAGGCCTTCCCCATCTTATTTCTGTGCTATAGCAATAACTTTCTGCTTGGCCTCCCTAACTCATATTTCTTCTAAACTCCCATCTATTTCCCCTTCATTTACCATACTGATTTTCCTAAAGGCCAGGGCAGATCTTGTCATCTTCCTATTCAATAAGCTCCAGGACATCCCTATGACCATTATGAAGGCGCAAGCCCCTCACAATGTTTCCAGTTTTCTTTGCATGTACTCACCCTTTCCCTCCTCACCTCTCACATACTGTGAAGTCTTGCCACACTAACTTTCCTGACACTCTACTGTACCTTTCCACTAGCTGTTCTTCATATTTATAATTCCCTGCCTCTTCATCCCTACTTCCTGGGTTCCAACTGGAACCCCATCTCCTGTAGGGAGGCCCTTTTCCTGACCCTCCCATAGCACTCCCTTGTGAATGCCTTTCTTCTGACATTACCTTCCATCTGTATTATATATGTACATCTTGTAAGCATTTTTTTTTAATGTTGTCTCTCCCAATAGAATATAAACTCATTGAGGCCAGGGACCATGTTTTTCACATTTTTTTTTTGGTACCCTCAGTACAATGCCTGGAAACTTATGTATTACGCTTATAAGGAATGACATAGTTTTAAAAAGCCCCACCATTCTATTACTTGTTGGATGATTTGAAATAAATATACCAGAGGGAGGGGATCTTGAATATGATATACTCTGACCTACAGACTTTCCTAGAATTTAGAATTTAAAAGATCCTTAGAGATAATCAAGTCTATTTTTTTTCTCATTTTACTAGTGAAGAAACTGTGGTCCAACCAGGTTAAGTCACTAATGATAAGAAAAGAGCTTTTTTATTATTTTAAGTAGACTTCTCTGATCTTTTAAGAGAGCAGGCAAGCCATTTTGTTTCCTTATTCTCAGAGGGGAGAAAAGCTATCTGGGAATCGGATTGGGACATTTTAGCAAAATTCCATTTACCTTATAGGAAGAAGTTCTTTTCTGATCTAGCTTAGCTTTGCTGTATGCAAAGTGGAGAGAAGGAAATGTTTAAATCTGAATTTCCTTCTTTTTTAACTTTTTGAATTAAATCTTTTTTTTGTTATTCATAATAATTTTATTACACTTCATGGCCTATGAATATCTCATTGCATTGTAACCCAGAACCTGAACCACTGGATGAGCCTCATTTGTGCCTAACCCTGCCCACAGTTACAGTTAACAAATAGTAGTACTGGAATTAAATTCAGATTGCCTGTCCAACTCCAAATCCAAGGATCTTTTTCTCTTCACCTGTTCTCAGAACCACTAAGGAATCAAGAAAGGAGGAAATTTCTCTCCCTTACATCTTGCTCCCTTTTTCCATGACTAACATAAGATAATATATGATATATGTAATTTACCATATAACATAATTAATACAATATGATATGATGCAATACAATGTAATATAATAGGATCATCATAATTTAATCAATATAATATAAAATTAATTATGTGTTCTTTAGTTTAATTCTAAGGTGAAAATGTCATAATACAACAAAAAGTGACATGGCAAAGGTTTCCATGAATTAAAATTCCATTTAGAAGTTTATTTTTTGGTTCTAAGCATTTCATTCTACATGTTAAAATCTTAATTTTTATAGAAGCATTAGTAATTGTCAATTTTAATACTGAATGTTTTCCTGCAGGGAGAAAATTTTAAAGGCAGAGTGAAATAAAAGCAACAGTTTCAACCACAACCATAGAAAGAACAAAATTTGGTCAGCATTTCTCAAGATGGAGACAAGTTCACTTGGAAAATTTTCAAGTTTTGTGTAATTATTACAATAATTTCCTGAGAATCTGTTCAGATTTTCTGTTTAGTGGGAAAGGGGAGTCATTTTCACCAGTGTTTAAAAACAACTAGGTATTTTTTTTTTATTCTATTCAACTTGTTATGTACGTTTAATGCTAGAACAAATTTCTATCTCTTGGAGTTTTGAGCCACTCTTAATTGTCCCTCCAGTACCAAACTACAACTAGTGAAATGGGATGGCATTTGAAATTTCAATGAAAAGCTTTCACACAACACTACTCTTGAGTCAAAGCTTTCACAATCCCTATGAAATGTGAGACTTCTGCCAAAACTTGAGTGATGTGTACTGACGTGGTTCATTACATGCAGAACAGTTTTATGACTCTTCAAACTGGTCCCTGGGTTATTGGAGGCCTTTCAACTTGGAGAAGATAAATGGAATACTGAGAGGGGAAAATTGTAACCAGGGCAAAAACAGTAAGATTTTATAGAGATCAGATAAATGATGTAAATACATGTATTAGCTTAGGATCAATCCAAAAGCTGTCAAGATGTATATATAGATTACTGGGCAGTTTAAGTGACCTAGACCACTTTTCCTCCAAAATACTTTCTAGACCATAAGTCTACCTCAATCTAGTTCATATGTTTCCCCACCCAACATTTTGGGTTTGATGTTTATATGTCTGTTTTCTTCCATCTGCTTGGTATGCTTTTATAAGTGGCATTCATTGGCACTAGGACCACTTTTCCCTGGTCAATTTGCTTACAATACCCTCTTTCAACAACATCTGGTCTTAGCACCATTTCTCCATTACTCAGTTTCTATCTCCCCATTCATGGTTGCAAATTCTTCTAATATATACATATACATATATATGCATATATATATACATACATATATAGATATATACACACACACACTCTCCCTGAACCTTATTAAGCTTCTACTTTCTTGACAATCCTCTACCTCTATCAGTATGCTCATGAGAGCGCACTTCTTGAGTTTTCTTTTCCACCTCCTCTCCACATGACTCAAGTCTAGTAATCTGTGAAAGTCCAATTCAAGGGTTAAAGTATAAAATGGAATAATATTAATTATTATAAATTAAAATTTCCCTGTATAGATAAAACCAATATAGTCAAGGATAGAGGGAATGCAGTAACATTAGGGGAGAAACCTCTCATAGACAGCTTCCCAGATAGAATATGATTGGATCAGAAGACTGCCATAGTATAGGAAACAATGAAGTTGTAGGAAAATATGGAAAGACCTGGACTTGTAAAGGAAGATGCAATCTACCTACAGAGAACAGATGATAAGTGGGAATAAACATAATATGATCTTACATATATGCATTTGAGTGTCTATCTGTGATATTTGTTTATGGTTTTCTATGTACATGTGTATGGATACATGTGTATACATACATACACATACTTATACACACATATAAAATACATAAATATATAATTGTAACCTTCTTGTTGGAGGATAGGAGGAGAAAAAAATGAAGTAAAAAGTGCACAGCAGAGGACAAAGGGAACATACAAGGAAGTAAAGATGAACAGCTTTGAAAATAATGTGTACTATTTATTGTATAGGCTTTCTTGAAATGAAATATATTGCTTTAATGGAAGTCATTTGCAGAATGTAGCAGATCATGTTCGTGTGTGTGTGTGTGTGTGCGTGTTTTAGTGTATTATGTTTTGATTTGTTATATGATTTCTTCCATTTATTTTAGTGCAACTATATAGCATGACTATAGTGAAAATGTACTCAATAGGAAAGTATATGTAGAACCTATACAGAATTGTATGCTGTCTTGGGGAGGGTGGGGAATAGTTGGGGGAAGGTGTGGGGGGGATAAAATCTTAATTTTAAGGAAGTGATTGTAGAACATTTAAAATAAATAAATAAATAAAAATAAGAAACAAAAAAAGAAATATATTGCTTTATATTGTATTCTCTCTTATGTCTGCTGCGTACATGGCAATTTTTTCTTTTTTTGTATTTAAATTTGAAATAAATTCAAATATAATGAAAAAATTAAAAATGAAGGGTGAAACATAACAAAAAAGATGGAGTCAAAGGCACATGTAGAAATGTGGGCTATAACAAAGAGAAAGAATCCTTCAATGTCAGAATCCTTGGAAATGGAAGCAAGAGTCATGCATGTTGGCAAAGAGGTTTGAAATAAGAAGCAGGGGAGAATAGGAGCTCACAAAATTAGTAATATGCTGGGGTTTATCCATCCCAACATGAGGATCTCCATTGCCTTCCAACCCAACAATGTACTAAGGACTTCTTGACCTTGCCAATCACCCTGCTCCTGAATATTAAGGACCACCAAACCTTTCCATCCTTCCTGATTCTAAACCCTTTATTCTCCATCCTCTCCCACAATTAGGGATAAAATGGAATTCTGGAAACATGACAGGAAACTTTTTGAGCAAATGCACACACACCAATAGACCCCAGACAAGTTATACATGCATTTGACAGTTCAGACAGTAATAACAGTCTGATACTACAGAGTCTAGTTTCTTGAAACATTCCCCACCCCAACCTCCCAGTTTCCTTGAAATTCCTGACCTTCTACTCTTCCAAATGAACTTGTTATTTTTTTTGACTCAATTAATATTTGTTAGTAATTTAATTGGGTTGTATTACATAAATAGGTTGGTTAGGTAAAACTATCATTTTTTTATTATTCTAGATATACCTACCGAGGCCAACTATTTAGATCTAACTTTGTATAAAAGGTGTTTCGTGTTTATATACATTTCCTGTATCTATTTTGGCAGATATATAGATAGATAGATAGATAGATAGATATAGATATATATGCATATGTATATATGTGTGTGTACATATATGAATATATATGTGTGTGTATGTATATACATGAATGTATATATATGTGTGTGTATGTTTGTATTGTCTAGTATATATGATCTAAAAGTATAGATTGATGTGGCTGACACCTTCCGTTCTCTCCTTTGGCCTGGAATGAAGGACCAAGAACTCAACTACCCTGTAAGTACCCATAGTCATCTTCCCAGAATCCTCTTTGATATTAATATTTCTAACACCAAGTTCTGATCAGTCACTCCATTGCTCAAAAAATTTCTGTGTCTCCCTATCATCTTTATACTAAAATACAAATCTTCTCTTTTTGGAATTTAAAGCCTTTCACAACCTGTATTCCTGTAGTTATTTTCATATTACTTCCCCTTGTGCACATTACATTAATAAAGCCAAACTGGCCTACATACTATTTACTCTACCTGCCATTCTGTCTCTCCCCTCACCTACACCTCTTGGAATACCTGACTTCATCTAAAATTCAACTCTTGTGTGACCTCCTAGATCATGTTATAACTCTTGTTCACAGCCCAGTTCATGGTTCTCTCTACCTCCCCAGATTCCCTTCCATGTTACTTAAGTGTATTCATACTATCAACTTCTCCCTCCTAATCAGATTTTAAGCCCCTAGAATGAACTATCTTGTTTTTTGTCGTTGTTATCTTCAGCATACCTATAAAAGAGCTTGTATATAGTAGGCACTTACTAAGACTTGTTCAATTCAATTGAATAGTGAGTGAGAAAAACAAAGATCAGAGAAGCAAGCAAAATTTTATGAAAAAAAATATGGGAAGAAAGAGATGACTCTTACCTGCAAGGAAGTGGAGGATTATATTCTAAAGGGTGTCATGGAGAAGAAAACGTCTGATTTGTATCTATAGAGGAAAGACTTCAACTAATGAATAGGGGACTTTAATGGTAATTTAAATGGAAAGATCTTTCCCATTCATTAATAGGCCCATATGACCTGCTTAAATCACAGGGAAGTCTGAATCACATGAATCTAAATCCCATGGAACAGGAAGGGGTGGACCAGGAAGAGGTAGGGCTAGAGCAGAGCTGAGAGAAAATTTGATCAGAATAGTTAGAACTGAGAGAGAGAGAGAAAAGCAACTGGAAGCTTCTAGTGAGAAAACTTCCTCTACAAATGCATACCTTTAATTCCTCTCATAACTTATTGTGTAAGAGACTTGCCTGGGGCACTGATAGGTTAAGTAACTTGCTCAAGGTCACATAGACCCTGTTTGTCAAAGGTAGTAGCAGAATTCTGATTTTTCTGATCTGTTTCTATACAATATTTCTTTCATATATGCATTTATGTCAGAAAATCAACTAGCATTTAATAAGCACTTAATTTGTGCCTAGTTCTGTGCTAGGGCCTGGGAATATAAGAAGAAAGACGGTTGTTGTACTCTTGTGCTTAATGGGGGAAGATAAGTTGCTCTCTCTCTCCCTCTCTTTCTCTCTCCCTAATTCTGAGTTTAGTTGTACAGATTCAGAGGGACCATCTTTATTTCTATATCTCTGTCTGTTTACATATTCACTTTTGTGATTAAGATGAGAGAGCATCATTACCCAGACTTAGAAGAAACCTGACTTCACTGTGATGTCACTAGCAATCCCATAAATTCCATAAATCTTAGTTACCTCATCTGTAATATGGGGCTGATAATAGTGTTTGCTGTATCACCTTCATGTAGTGATAATGGAATCAGTTGATGTAAGCAAAGCATTTAGTACACCTAAAAGTGCCACCTAAATGTCAACTCTTTTTAACAGAGAAAACTATGTGTGTATGATTTAATGGAGGTCAGCCTATGAAAAGCACTCCATTGTCAACTGTCAAAGGTCCCTAAGGTTTTTCAGATCTGACTGTGCAGAGGATTTGGAGTTTGTAATTTTACTCAGGGAGTGGGACCTTCCCAGCTTGAGTCCCGGTGGTAGTAGCCTAATCCGCTAATGAGGCTGACTTCTTTCCATCTATGTTGTAACTGATTTATCACAGGGGACCACTGCATGGAAGAATAGAGCCAGGCTAGACCAGTTATTCTTTCTGGGGTACCTTTGAGGTATTCCACATTCGGAGGAGGCTGGACTAGCCCACTTACACAGACCAAACTAACTTGTCTGCCTGGGGCTCCTTTGAAGCAGCTGAATATATAACAAGACCATGGCAGTTGTTACAAGAAGGGAACTGAGCCCATAGAGATAGCTCAGTGACTTTACTTCTGCAAACCTTTCAATCAGACATGCTGGAATATTATAACTAATTCACAGGAGCATAAGTTTTGGAAACCATTTAGAGCAATGGCTTAATTTTACAGATGAGGAAATGGAAAATCAGAAATCTGACATTTACATAATGCTTTAGGATTTACAAAAAGTTTTACATATATTATCTCACAACAAACTCCAAGGTAGGTTTCAGTGGTTCAGTGAGCTTAAGCGACTTGCCTAGCATCTCAGGCTAAGTGTGTGAGGTAAGCCAGCGATCTATCTGCTCTGCACGGAATGACTCGTCCAAGGCTTCACTCAATGGATTCATGAGTCTGTTTCAGCTAGTATTCGAACCTCTGACTATAAATCCAGAGTTCTTTCCACTAAAGCAGTCTGCCTGCCTCTACTCATTTTGCACCTAGGAAAAAAGAAACAAATGGCTGACCAAATCTGGCATACATAGAACAATTGAAATTCATATACAAGATTTTAAAAAAGAGATAACTGTATTCCAAAATATTGAACTAACTTCACTTTGAGTATTCTATGTTATAGAAATCTTACATGATATATAACATAATCAAGAGAAATATCTCCAGTCCTACAGCCTGGGATCCCTTTGTTTCCCTCCTTTGTTAAGATAAAAGCCAGATGAAATCTTTACCAGTCAGTCTAAGAGCACCTTTCTTAGATATTTTCCCATCAAAGGCATAGAACTTTGTTGACAAGGGGGCGGGGGGTGGTGCAGAAATCAGAGGACCACCGATGGGCTTTAATTGCTCACAAAAGTCCTGCAATGATCTTTTGTTTCTTTATTTACCTCTATTATAAAATGTCTTAGCAGACTTAGCCATTAACATTTTCTGCTTTCTCAAGGAAAAGATAATTTACCCGCTTAAAGATATTAGACTCCTGTGTATTGTTTTTCTCCATTTGGTATCCTTGATTCCCCTTCTGAACACTCGAGTGCGTGCAATCAGCACACAATGACACTCACTAATACTGACTGAACTACAACACCCCACCATAATGCTGTGCTTACACCAGATATTACACCAGACAGCCCCAGCAATGTGGAACAAGTTCACTGTGCAAAGACTTGCCTCTCTCCACGCCTACATCTGTTTTTCTTTTCCCTCTGGTACATCTGCTGTGGAGCGTAACCCCTGCTGAGCACAATGAAGACCCAAACTTGGGTCTTTTTCTGTAATTCTCAGCCCCAGTTCCAATTCTGGTGTTTGAATTCAAATTCTCAGGCACCAACAGCTGTTGGATCAATACAGAGGTACAATAGGAAAGGGGGTTCTGCTTTCTTCATTAAGTGTATTCTTCAGCCTGACAGAAATAGTTAAGTGAGGTTAGTGAATCCTATTGACAGGAAAATGTACTTCTATTTGGTAAGAGTTGGTAGGTTGTTTTTTTGAAAACTAAATACTTTGTGCACAAAAGATTGTCTCCATCAAGGATTATCTTTTAAGAACTGTGACACCTTGTAGTATTGTGGCTGATGTTGTTTTAGCCATTCCCTCCCCTTTTTCAAACTGATATGTAGCATGTATTCATTTTTAAATGAAACAAAAATAAATTGGCTTTGAGAGTTTTAAGAAATATGCGACCTACTTGAGATCTTTGAAAACTCCTAAGGATTTCTCAAATGCAAGAATAAATCTTGAAATCTCACCCATATGCTTTTCTCTTATAAACAAGGGAATGAGACTAGGACAGTGAATTTCTTTAAGAATATTTTACACATTTTTTCAATCCTTTGAGAAAATCAATGTATATCTACAGTATATGTTTAAAGAAATACATGCTTAAATTTATCCCACTTTGAAACATAAGTCAAATTGCAGGATCAAAGACATGTCCAAAGGGTAGTGTGGAAATTCTTTCTTCTTTCTGGACATTTGTTCTTGTGCTGTCCTGACCAAATTCAAATATAAGCTTTCAACCTCCTACTTCAACACATTATTTTTATATATAATGAGATGCTTTGATGTATAATGACAACCAGTAGAATGAATACTTACTAAACTGGAAGGTTATTGAGGACAGGGACCATCCTTTGTCCTTTTAATTCCTGGTACTATGACTTACACACTATACCTGGTCAGTATATGCCTGATTAATTGAACTTATGAATAATATTTTTAGAGATCATACATAGTGAATGTTTAATTAAAGTGATTTTAAAATAATTTCAAATTTTCTTCTGTCTGTTTTTATGCAGTAGAAGATAAGCTTTTTGGAGGCAGGAATTTTTTATTTAATTTATTTTTTAAATCTCCTGGGTCTGTACCATGCATTGCCATTTAATCAGTATTCCTGAAATTCTTCCCATCTTACAATGATAAGAACATATACCTATATTGCCAGGAATGTATTCTAAGAACAATTTGTTCTGAGTTCCACCTTACCTTCCTATTCCTTCCAGACAGCTGAATTATGATGGATTATAAGGAGACAACAATTATTTTAATGGGGTTTGGATATTTAGTTTTGTTTTCATCAAGTATTGGCACAAAGCCAGGACCATAGTAAATATTTAATAAATGCTTAGTGATTGGTTGAGGCTTTGGAGCTAATCAGAGTTGCACGAGAGATGACGGGGCAACCAGAAGGAACCAGTCTTGCACATACCCCTACTTAAGAATGTTTTCCATGTATCTTTCTCATTTTTCCTTTTTCTCCAAATTCTCCATTTTCCTCCCCATAGCAGGAGTGATGTTTGCATCTCAAGAAAGCTAGATGGAGAACTTGTTCATGAGGGGGCAGGAGTGAAAGTGAACCTTCATTCTAATTCTTTTCCTTTATTTGAAGTCCAAAGTGTTCTTATTCCACAGATGTGTTCAAGTCTTTATAAAAATTAAGATCTATTTTTTAAAAAAGAGGATTACATGGTATATAAATAAAGTTTAATGTTCTTAACTAGATAGTGTCTTTCTGAAGACATAGTAGGACCGATCTAGAAACACATTTTAAGGCTGTCTTTTCAGGGAGACTCTTCAATTTCATTAAACAAAGTCATTGATCACTTACTATGTGAAAGGTTCTGGGAACTGAAAGAAAGAAACTGAACAGTTTCTTCCCTCAGGAAGCTCACACTCTAATTCAAGCAGCACCATGTAAAAAAGTATGTATAAACAAGCAAACAGGGAGGGAGGAGAGAGAGAGACGTATATACATTTGTGTACATGTATATGTATTATATTCATGAAAATATATATTCTATATATGCACATATATCTAGGTATGTAGCTGTGTGCATGTGAAAATACCTTATATTTGACTGAGGGTTATAACATGTATAGACTAAATAAATATAAAGTATAAAGTCCTTTGCAAAGAGAGAGTACAATAATAACCCTGGAGATTTGAAAAGTCTTTTTTTTAACTATATAAATTTATTTATTTAATTTTTTATATTCATTTTCACAAAATTTTGGGTTCCAAATTTTCTCCCCATTTG
>CM053771.1:508311827-508324394 GCA_028658325.1 Potorous gilbertii
CTCCACCTCTCTAACTTGATTTTCAAAATCCTTTTTGAGCTCTTCCATGGCCTGAGTCCATTGAATATCTATTTTGGATGTTTGGGATACAGAAACCTTGACTTCTATGTCTTTCCCTAATGGTAAGCATTGTTCTTCCTTACCAGAAAGGAAAGGAGGAAATATCTGGTCACCAAGAAAGTAATCTTCTTATAGTCTTATTTTTTTTCCCTTTTCTGGGCATTTTCACAGCCAGTTACTTAACTTCTAAGATTTCTTTTCCACACCCACCTGGCCTCCAGTTCCCCCCAGCTAGTGTTTGGGGTCTGAGATTCAAATGCTGCTTCCCAGCCTCCGGACTTTCAGCAGGAGCTGAAATTCAGGTGCTTAGGTTGGAGCAGGGCCACCTCACAGGGCTCAGTTCCCTCAGGGGGTTTATGCAGAGACCTTCAACAATGGGTCTGAGCTCCTGCTTGCTTTGAGAGTCTCTGTCTGCTGCTGCCTCCGCTGCTGCCTCCTGAGGGCCCTAAGTTATGGAGACACCCCACTCCCCTCTCTGTCCACCAAACAGTCTGTCTCACTGACCTGTGTGCCTGTGGGTGGAGGGAACTTCGCAGCCACTGAAGATTCTGTCCTTGAAGCCTGCCATGATCTGCTCCTCTCCAGGCTGCACAGGCAGGGCAGGGCTGGGCTCTGCTCAGGTCCCGTGCGTGACAGACCTTTGGTGTTGGTTTTTCAGGTCTCTCTGGAACAGAAATCTCCTCCACTCCATTGTTCTGTGGCTTCCACTACTCCAGAATTTGTTAGGAGTTCTTCTTTACAGATATTTTATAGACTGTGGTTTCGGAGGTAGAGTATATGTGTCTTTCTACTCTGCCATCTTCTCTCCTCCCCCTATTATTTTATTTCTTTTGTAGTTTATACATGCGCTATCATGTAAAACACATTTCCATATTTGTCACATTTATGGAAGAAGAAACAGATCAAAAGGAAATAGAATCCCATGAGAAAGAATAAAGTGAAAAAATATGCTTCAGTCTACATCTTGAGTCCATAGTTCTTTATCTGGATGGGAATGGCATTTTCCTTCATGAGTCCTTTGTATTTGTCCCTTGTATTGAAGAGGCTCAATTTAAAAAACCCTGAATTTGGAGTCAGTGGGCTTGCTACTTAATATCTCTAGTAAGTCCTTTCATCTATAGACTTCTACTTCCTCCCAGATGATTTTTGAAATAACTTCCAGTTCAAAATCTACGATATGAACATAAATAAAATTTTCCCTTTTAAAATCTGGTCTTTTAGAAGATTAATTCTGCCTTTAACTCTAAAAAAATATAACTGATATAGTCATTGAGGAGTTATAAAATCATCTGCTTCACATCTCCTGTATACACACACATACACACACACACACACACACACACACAGAATGAACCTAGTTACAATGACACAAGCAAACTGTGAATGTGGAAAAATAAAAATCTGGGTAGAATTTTCAGGTGTTGTGTGCAATGAGACCTCGGTCTTGTTTTTCACTTCTCTCACAAACAACATGAAAGGGACTTTGCAAAAGACACTTGACAATAGCTTTCCAGGGGACAGAATGGCAATCTGGTCCAATGCAAATTAATGGTACTGTTCATTAGCTGTTGAGAACATCTCCAAAACTAAACTAAAATAAAATATTCCTTGCCAGGGTGATTGGGTATTATCCTAATTTCCCTCTTTGTGCATGAGGCGGGGTGAGGGCAAATGCTAATGAATGCATACTGTGAGAAAGATTTGAGTGCCTACTTAGTAGCTTGCTCAGCCATCCTGCCTGATCAGTGATAATCAATTTCTCATGACTTTTTTGCCACCACCATGTGTAACAAAAGCTATTCACATTGTAAGGCGTATGTAGCCATCACCTGAATGTGCATATGTGTGCAAAGTTATCTCTCTTATCTCTCTCTGGGTTGGCATGAGGCAATGAGTTATCCAATTTCTCCAGAAATAGTTCTAGGAATGGGAAAGGCTACTAACGTAGGACCAGTGGTGTAGACATCTATTTTCAAGTCAGCAGCCAGTATTTAATAAACCCTTTCTATATGTTAGGCACTAATCTCTGTTAATCTCTGCTAATCTCTGGAAATACAAATATAAATAAACAAGAAATACAAATATAAGTCTACAGTATAAGAAATACAACTATAAATAGGAAGGAAGTCATTGATCTCAAAGAGTTTACAAAATATACATAAAGGGATGGAGAGAGTTGGGGAGGGAGAAAGCAGCTTCTCCTCCCAGGATGATGGACGAAACGCAGTCATGAGCACACCCTTGAGAGGAATGAAGACATAGCTAGCCTGGGAGCTTTCTATGAAATAGAGGTTCTAGAAGGGACCAACCAAGCAGAAGAGAAACTACCAGGGCTTTTGAAAATACTTTAAAATATTTAAAAATCGCTTTTAAAAGTAATTACACTGATTTTTTTTTACAGAGGACAGATATTGAGAAATGACTTGAATCCATAAGATCATATAGCTAGACTTGTAAATGTCAAACTTTCCCAAATTGTCTAGAAGATCAAAAGGGAATCTGCTCTTAGTCTTTTCCATAATATCCAGCTTTGTACAGAGTCTCAACAGCAGTCGAGGGAAAACACTACCTGTCATAAAAGTACCATATAAATAACTGCCATAGCTCAACCGGCTGATATTTAGAAAATATTCTTAAGAATTTTCTAGTGCTTTTGCTGCTGTTCTGGAGTCTTTCATAGGAATGATTTTTTTCCCTTAAAATAAACATGCCAAAGTAGAAACTAGAGAACAAAGAAATGAGGGTTTTCTTATTTTATAATTTGTATATAATCTGAGGATGATGTTTAGTTCTTTTGAGTGTTTGGGGAGGGACACTGCCAATTAAAAGAGTATCTGATCTGCAGAATTGTTCTGTCCTTGTTTTCCCACAAGAGCAAAGCTACCCCTTTCCTACTCTGTCATGGCAATAAAATCTTCCCTTTAAAAAGTAGGCAAAAAGGAGAAAGACCTCTCTTTACAGATAAGAAAACTGAGGTTCAAAGAGATGAAGCAAGTGGGTAACAACAGAGCCAAGATTTGCACTCAAGTGTCCTTATCATTTCACAGGCAGCTAAGTTAGCTCCATAAATAAACTGTGGGGCCTGGAATCAGGAAGACCTGTGATCAAATCCTGCCTCAGACACTGATGAGATGTAATATCTTGGTCAAGTCACTTAACGTCTGTTTTCCTTAAACTGCTGGATAAGGAAATGACAAACCCCTCCAATATCTTGCCAGGAAAACTCTATGGATATCACTGGCATGCCATAGTTCACAGGGTCACAAAGAGCAGACACAACTGGATATGACTCCAATTTTTAGCTTTTTTCCCACTGTCCCATGTGGTTCATCTTTCCTCTGTTTCAAGGCCTACCACTAATTGCAAACCAATGAGATGCAGCACTGAATTTGATGCCTATGTTGCTACACTTGGACAAGTTATAGGATTTAAGTCTGAATCCTCACTGCCAATTATTCCCTTTGGGTAAGTCACTTAACCACTCACCTTCATTTTCCTTATCTGTAAAATTGTTGGGGAAGGGGATTTACTACATGATATCTAAGGTCCCATCTAGGTCTGGATCTATATATGATCCAAGCTTAGGATCCCCTTCCGCTTCTCCATCTTCTGCCCCATTATGCTCTAGTACAAAATCTCCAAACCAGTCCAATGAGTCTCTGCACAAGCATCATCTAGACCCACTTCTGAACTTCCTTGGAACCTAAGATTCCCTGCTATCTGGAGTGCCTACCATGCTCCATCCTTGCTCAGGGCTCAGGGATACAACTTATTTTCCCCATAAAGATTGGACCAGCCTATTTCTTCATACTTTGCAACAACCAGAGCAGGGAGAGGTGTTTGCAGTGATTCCTGAATATTTTCTTCATTCTGTTAAAATGCAGTTGCTGCAATTAAAGGGTTCTTCTTTGGACAGTGTATCACCACTATTTCCTTTATTAGACATTTTATCTGAGAGTCAACCATCAATAGTAATGTACTTTCTCCCTTTCATCCTCTTTTTAGAGTAGGTTTTATTACCCTGTAGATGAGAAAATAGGTAGCGTTGCTCTCTTGGGAAAGCAAGGACAGAAATATTCTGCAGACCAGAGACTCTTAATTGGCAGCATCCCTCCCCAATCACTCAAAAGAACTAAATATAATATTCAGATTATAAAAAAAATTATAAAATAAACAAACCCTTATTTCTTCGTTCTCACTCTAATTTTTGCTTTGGCATGCCTATTCTAGGAAAAACATACTCTTATGAATGACCCTAGAAGCGAAAGCACTAGCAAATCCTTAAGCATATTTCCTAAATATCAACCAGTTGAGGTATAGTAATCATTAATATGGTGTTTTTATGACAGGCAGTGTTTTCCCTTGACTGCAGTTTAAACTTATTATGGAAAGGACTAAGAGCAGATCCCCTTTTGGTCTTCTAGATCCATGTGGGAAAACTTCACATTTACCCAGAAGCTTAACCAAACAAACCATAAAAAAGCTGGGTGCTGAATGATCTTGGTCAACAAGGAAACAAAGTAGAGCTGTTTACACCCCCAAACAATTCATCGGGGTGAGGGAGGAGAAAAGCATCCCTTTATCATTTTCGTAAAGTTCAGGAGGTAGATGAAAATGTAGCATAGAGGAAAATGCACGTTCTAATTTATCATTGCTATACATTGAAGCCCAATTAAACTTACAGGGGGCAATCTACTGACTCCAACGCATTATTTTTATTCATGGAGGGAGCCTTGCATATCCCAGTTAACCCTCCTGCCAATCATCAGAAATATTTTCCTGTGTACATCCTAGGGAAATTGTTGGTTGTAAATAAAAAATATAAGCCAAGTTCAGGAAAATAGAAACATTGGAAATCTAACTTTTACTACAAAGTCAAGATTAAAAAAAAAATCCAATTCTTTCTGAAAGCGTTGGGCTGACTACTACCGATAAGCTACGACACAGGCTCTTGACATCTGATTTTTTGCCACGCCTGCCCATTTTAGTCTTCTTGCCCAGTGAAACCAATACAATACATGGCTGGTTGGAGCCCAATGACCTGGCAGTAACAGTCTCCACCCATGGTCAAGCAAACTGAAAAGCTTAATTGCTCAGCCTCAGGCCACCAACCTACCAGAATGTGAATGTTAGGGAATATTTACACACATGAATGTATTCTTCTCCTTTAATGTAAATATTTGCATGAGTCATAATCATGACGGTGATAATATTAACCATAAATCACATTAAAACATGCCTTTTAGCATGAAAAAATGTTTTTTTTAACGTTTGGTTCACAATGGGAGAATCAAATTAAACAAATTTACTAAGAATATATACTTAATCAGAAGTAATTAAATAGAAGCACTTTTTTCTTGAACAGAAACGTCAAACTTTTGCAAATTGAAATGCTTTGTAAGAATGTCAGAAGCACACATCACAGACATTTTGTTCCTTTTCTATTCACCCAATATAAAATATATTTTAATGGGAGGAAATTTATATTTTCCCAGCCAATCAGTCTCTTTTCCATTCATGGAGGATCTGTTTGTAGATTATACTTTAATGTTCTTCATTCTGATGCACAGTAGGAGGACATAGCTAGGTATAACTATTCTTTCTCCAGGCATTATTTGGGTAGCCCAGTAGATAGATTGTATGACATCACTGGTGTGGCTGTGAATATAATAAAAAGGTCATCCTTAACATTGATTTGAGGTCCTGGCAAAACCTGAGTATTATGCACCAATCTAGGGGGTTTATACATACTGAGCCATAGAATCCATTTACAAATGGGATATCATAGAATTAGTAGAATTTTCACTTTGATATAAAGTTAAGAAGCAAGCTTTTAACTATTCCAACATTAAGTCCAGATGAAATCTACATTTGATGTCTAGGTGAGATATAAGTTGCCTTGAGTGAGGCGACATCACTCACTTTGAGTAATATATTTAGAGTCTAATATTAATCATAAGAATAATACTTCCACCTCTGTTCTTTTGCACAAGTAACTGTTCTTCCTTTCTGGAGGATACATCTTCTCAGTCCCTAGCATTCTGCAAAACAACACAGATGCTACATCGTGCATGGTGTCTTTCCTGATTTTCCCCCACCCCAACACATTAAAGCTCTCTCTATTCAATATTATTTAGTATTATTTTGTATTTACCTGTGTCCTAGTTGGATCTCTGTAATAGAGTGTCCTTAAGGACAAAGGACAGCTTTTTTTGTTTTGTTTTGTTTTTGCATCCCCAGCACAGAACACGTAGTAGGCCTGGCACATGATATACACTTAGTAAATGTTTGCCAGATTGCAAAGAAAAAAAGATAACATGAATCCACTAACTGATTTTTCAGGGAGACTGTGTGGGGAAGAATGAAGTGTTCAGGAGGAAATAGAATTTTGGGATCACACATATGTTTACTGGAGACACCTTGGGCACATTCAATTCCTTCTCCTTCATTAAAGGCAGGATATTTTACATTTCCAATAAGGATCTTAGATGGTAAGTGCTATAGGATCTTCAATTAATCAATCAACCCATACATAATTATGTGTCACTCAATTAACAAAAGCATCTAGTAAGGACTCGCTGTCTGCCCAGCATTTTCCTAAACCCTGGGGATACAGATACAAAAAGACAAAACATAGAGCTTACAGTCTAATGGATGAAAGGATAGAGACATAGTCCCAGACATAGATATAACTGCATAAGTGGACCATTCCACAGACCTCTATGTAAACCAATTTTTATTTGGATAAGGGAAAGAGGGAGAGGAGCAGGAAGGTGGAGGGGGGAAGCACCTATGGAGGGACCAGAAATCACACAATTCAAGGATATGTATGGGCCAAAAAGAGCCCTGACTGATGGAAGGCAGACACACAGACCTGAGCTTTTACAGCATTTTTTTACCCTTTGGTGGGGGATTGAGAAGCCAAAGAGTGTCAAGTCAAGGGGTAAGAGACAACAGAGAGCAGAACTGTACAGTAATGTTAACATAAGTAATTTCTTTTTTGGAATGTGTATTTCTTTAGGAATTCTTTAGGTGAAGTTGGAGTTCCATGAATTTTATGTAAAGCAAGAAATATCAGTACAGATACATGTGTATGAATAATGTACATAAAATATATGAAAATATTATATAAATATTGTATCCTCATCACTTAGCACATTGTCCGACACTGAGCAGATGCTTAATAAATGTTTATCAGAATGGATTGGATTTGCGTAAATTATGTGTATATATTGAAAAATGTATATTTTAATTAAGTACAAGGTAGAGAGGTAACTAGAATAGAAGGGTCAGGAAAGAGCTTAAAATTATTTCTTGTTGAGTTGAATAATGAACCAAAAGGGATTCAATGATGTGGAGGTAAAAAGAGTCTATTTAATGCATGTAGGACAACCAGCGTAAAGACACTTAGGCTAAAGAAGGAGAAGGGGGCAAAGCGGGGAGAGAAACAAAGAGTATAGAAGAGGGAATAATGTATAATGTGGTCAGAAAGAGATTGGGGCTAACTTGTAATGGCAAGATCTTTCATTATTTTTTGTTTTAGTATAATCCAAGTGCCTCTGATTAAATAATGTGATTAACAAAGATCTTCCCCACCCATTAATGGGCCTGGGAAGATTTGTAGGAAGGCCCACACCTTTTGTTAATGAGGCACGGATTCTCAAGGATTGTGATGCCCATCTGGCTATAAAAAATGCATAAATATTCTCAGGTGAGTTTTTACTTTGGGGCTTGCGTTTTGGAAGAAGATTTGTTTGCCATCTTTTAATTATTAGATAATTTTACTTCCATTGTTATTGAAATATGAGTCAAAATGCAGTGTGCAAAATCTTTACTTTCTTTAGCTAGAATTTCTTAGAAAGTACAGACATTATTAATTTTGTGTATGCATGTCTGAAAACACGATCTGCTTTCCCCTTATTTCATTTACTTCTATCCAGTTTCCAAATCTAACTTTAAAAAATTCCATTGAGATACATAATTTATTCCTTATTTTAACTTTTTCATATTAATCATTTCCATAACAACAGGAGGGTATGTGAAAATCTCCCACTATCACTGATTTTAAGCTCTTTCTTAAATTCAGATAAATTTACTGAATATTTATTAAATACTTTTTTATGTAGTAAGCATGGTGCTAAATTCTAAAGATATGAAGACAAAAATGAAATACTTTCTGCCTTCAAGAAACTTCCATTCCAAAGAGGAAAATGTATATTTTATGAAACTGTCTTACATCAGAATTGAATACAATATAAATAGTTATAAAGTAATTTTATGCAAGACTGGCATTTCCCTCTGTGAGTTTCACAATAGAATTATTAGGTCTGTATATATTGTATCTTGTTTTCTAATCTCCCTGCTCCATTGATCAATTCCAGTTCCCTTTCATAATCCATTGGGATCTTCCATAGGAATATATAGGAAGGAAGTTCCACTCAAACCTGATAAATGCTAGGCTCCCTTTAGGAGGAGGAGTTTAAGTTTTAAATTATCAATGGGAAAACTACCTTGAAACTGGTACTTCTTACTAATCTAGTCAAGATAAAATGGCAAAGAAATATTAGCAGACTTCATAGGACTCTAGATATTCTCAGAAAGATAAGTATTTTTGTTTGTTTTAAATTTGCCTTTGGGCATGAAAGGCTGCTATAAAACTTCTAGGAATCCGTGTAAGAGGGTACAGTTGGTCAACTGATGCTTGGTCCTTCATACAACTCTCCTACTTTTTGTTAAGGTGCAGAGCTCAATCCTTTTAGACGCTCTCATTTGAGGAAGGGGGTGTTTAAGGTTATGACTTCTCTATCACTCTCTCCTTTTCTTATCCCTCTTCTGTCCCATTGGAGACTGGAGACAGTTAGCAACATCGTGCTATAATACTTAGCTCACTAAGACTGGTCAAAATAATGTTCCTCAGGTATAGAGTTTTTGTCATTTGAAAAATTATTAATAGTTTAAAAAATGCCTAACATTTTGACACAGGTTTAATTCTCTGCACTAGTTTAAATTTTGTGTATTTCCTGCTAACCCATAGTATTTCCTCCACTTCCCTTTTTTGGCAAGGACAATACATACATTGCAAGGTTTCATGATTGATTCCAGGTATTTTTACATGTGAAACAAAAACAGGACATAGGGAACAGCTTAGATAAAGAAATGAAAATAGTATATAACAGTACGTATAACTAAACATGCATGGGAGTGGGAAGCTAGGGAAAGAGTAAACCTTTTCTAACTTCTTCTAATTATGGAAGGAACAACTGCCATGAGCAGTTTCAGTTGAAGGTTTTTATTTCTAGATGCCTGAAGCAATAGGACAATACATAGTGATCACTCTCTTCTCTGTTGCAGCTTAATCTCTCTCTCTCTCTCTGTCTCTGTCTCTTTCACCTCTGTCTCTCTGTTTTGCTCTCATCTCTCTGTGTCTCATCTCTCTCTGTCTCTCTCCCATAGTTTTTCCCATAGTGGAAGGATAGGAAGACATGGACTGGGATACACCTCATCATTGTTCCTTCTGCTCCATTCCTGATGTATCAGTTCTGTCTTCCTGAAGAACATGTATGTCTTTTACAAAACTTCCAAAAGTGAATCAAATCTGCTTACCGTCTCAAAGGCCACAATAGTCCATATTTCTTCTCAAGACTGAGAATGAACACGTATTCTTCTGAACTACAAATCCCAGAATGCAAGTCAGTTCTCAAATCCCTGATACACTAGGAGGTGTCTAGGGAATTAAGGAAAATATGAGGATTTCACTTAAACAATTCCAGAAGGAAAGATGAGATCATTCAGTGAGGCTACACCTGTTGTGACCAATTAAGCTTATTAACTTAGATGTTGAAATAACTAAATCAAAACAGTCCTTCAATGAAAAGGATCCTGAAATAAGAGCCAGATTTCATTAAGAAAAGAGAAGAAAAAAATTGTATTTCTTTTCTTGGGGGAGAGGATAGGAGAGGGAAGAAAAAATAAAGGATGATTTTTTAAATTTCATAAAAGCTAATTTTAGAACTGATTCTTCCTATGGAGCTGATATGGCAACTCTGATATGATAACTCTGTGGTCTTAGAATTTTTTTTTAATTATATATTTAAGGGGAAGCCTCCTTTTTCAACCTCATTCTCTTTGGTATATTATACTTGTCCCATACACATATGTGTATGTATATATGTGTACACATATGTAATCTATTAATTTAAAAAACTATTTTAAGGTTTAAATATGCACCACATTTTCATATATTGTATTTATATTTTATTTACATTTAATATATTTTATATATTAAATTTATACATGTGTAATACATTTTTAATCTATAAAAATTTATTCGATGCCATCTTGGGTCTATGTAAATAACATATTTTGTTGCCATTCTACTCCAGAATATAGCATCCCCATTTCTCAGAATTCAATACAATGCAAACATTGTAGGAAGTATCTAGTGTGTGCAAGATTCTGTACTAGGTGGTAAACTTACCAAGAAATGGAATTTTTCTGCCTTTCTACTTGGATATTACAGCTTGAACATAGGTTAAGTACAATGCAAGTGAAAAGTAGAGACAGAGAGACAGTGAGAGGTCTAAGAATCAGGAGCATCCAAGTTGGGGGGAAGAAATGGCCCTGATCTGAGCTTTGAAGATTGATAATGACTCTGAAAAGTGGCATGATTATAAAGGCATACATAGGAAAGAAGGCAACTCATGGTGGGTTCACACAAGGGAGAGAGATATCACTTTGCTTCCTTAGTGACTCACTAAGCCAGTCATCATAGGAAAATGGGACCTTTTATGGAGGATGAGGGAAGCTAGGACATCATGGAGCATTAGGCAGGATGAAGTATTTAACAGGTCTGGACTGGTGGCTGCATTGACACTGTGTGTCAAAGCATTTCAAGAAGCCAATAGGAGGCTTGAGAATGTCAAAGGCAGCGTGACTACACCAAAATGTTGCCTGAGTACAGTTATATTCGTTAGTGACATATTTAATGCCAAACCAAACAAACTATCAAGGGAGTAAATTAATAGAGTTAAATAGAATCATAATAAATTTCATTCTGGGGAACAAAATGTCTAGAATCTCAAGGGAAATAATAGGGAAAGGGAGTGAAGAATGATGAAGATGAGAGTGGAACTTTCAGGCAGCAAATTGAAACTAAAATTATCAAAAATGTTTGATCCTTTTTTTTTGAAGTAGATCAGGGAAACAGGCTAATTTACCAAGATTTAAAAATAATTAAACCCTATAGACCAAGAATCAATTAACACAAAAACATCAAATTATTTGGGAAGGACTCCATATTCTATCAGAAACGTTTGGAAAAACAAGAAAAAAAAGTTTGACCAAAATTTGGTTTAGATCACTATCTATACTACACAGTAGTCTTTTCTCTTGTATTTCTTCCCTCCTACAATTTATGGTATCAGAACTCAAAATTCAAATTTGTCTAATTATTGATATATAATTTCACTAGATTTTGGATTAAACATGTTTTTGTGAACTTTAGAAATCAAAGTACTAGGGGAGGAGCCAAGATGGCAGAGTACAAAGATTCACATATGCTAGCTCCAAACCCACAGCCCATAAATACCTGTAAAGAAGAACTCCCAACAAATTCTGGAGAAGTGGAAGCCACAGAACAACGGAGCAGAGGAGATTTCTGTTCCAGAGAGACCTGAAGAACCAACACCAAGGGTCCGTTGAGCACCAGGCCAGGAGCAGAGCCCAACCCTGCCTTGACCACGTGGCACTGAGAGGAGCAGATCCAAGCAGACTTCAAGGACAGAATTTCCAGCAGTTGTGCAGGTCCATCCACCCACAGGCGCAAAGGTTAGTGAGAGAATCTTTATGGCTGACCAAGAGGGGAGTGGGGTGTCTCCATAACTCAGGCCCCCTCAGGAGGCAGCAGCAGGGGCAGCAGCAGACAGGGGCTCCCAAACAGGCAGGAGCTCAGATCCATTGTTGAAGGTTTCCTCATAAACCCCATGAGGGAACTGAGCCTTGTGTGGTGGTTCTGCCCCCACCTGAGCAGCTGAATTTAATCTCACACCGAATAGCAGCCCTGGCCCCAGCTGAGCACCTGAACTTAATCGCACACTGAATGGCAGCGCTGCCCCTGCTGACAGCCCTAAGGTTGGGAAGCAGCATTTGAATCTCAGACCCCAAGCACTAGCTGGGGGGATCTGGAGGCCAGGTGGGTGTGGAAAGGAATCTCAGAAGTCAAGTAAGTAGCTGGGAAAATGCCCAGAAAATGAAAAAAAATAAGGTTACTTTCTTGGTGAACAGATATTTCCTCCTTTCCTTTCTGATGAGGAAGAACAATGCTTTCCATCAGGGAAAGACATAGAAGTCAAGGCTTCTGCATCCCAAACATCCAAAATAAATATTCAATGGACTCAGGCCATGGAAGAGCTCAAAAAGGATTTTGAAAATCAAGTTAGAGAGGTGGAGGAAAAACTGGGAAGCAAAATGAGAGAGATGCAAGAAAAGCATGAAAAGCAGGTCAATACC
>CM053771.1:508324494-508472095 GCA_028658325.1 Potorous gilbertii
TGGCAAAAGAGGTTCAAAAAGCCAATGAGGAAAAGAATGCTTTCAAAATCAGAATTAGCTAAATGGAAAAGGAGGCTGAAAAGCTCACTGAAGAAAATAGTTCTTTCAAAATTAGAATGGAACAGATGGAGGCTAATGACTTTCTGAGAAACCAAGAAATCACAAAACAAAACCAAAAGAATGACAAAATGGAGCATAATGTGAAATCAAAGTACTATATATGAAATGCTTTCTATAAAGAAAGAGTTCAGAGTTTCAAGAAAATAATTTTAAAATGATTCTTTTGAAATATAACAATGGACAAGATGAGGATCCCTGCTCGCTGAGGGGAGATCTATGCTCATGCTTTCCAAGTACAACCTGAACTTTCATGGTTTTTATGGAAATACTGATAGATTACACCAAGCAATCTAAACTCTCTTAATTAAATTTTCTGTGACTTCTAATGATCATTACAGAATGGCAGCATAGCTATTCAAAGCTTACTTTGGAGCATCTGACCATGGAGCAAGATTTCTCCACGTATCCATTCCAGCAAAAGAAAAATAAGTTGGGCCCTTGCGTTAGGTAGGGAACTCTGAGATATGTGTAGAATGGCTCCTTATTTGAATTTATATAAAGACTCCTAACTATGAACTCTTTGATGATGAAAGGAAGCAGGAAATCTTTATTTAAAATATGAAGCAGGGACGATACAATTGTTTTTGAGCAATAAAACAAGGACTGACTCATTAGGTAGGAGCTAAAACTACCAATCATACGACCTTCTGTATGTGACTTATTCATTAATTTTGTTGACATTATTATGTCATGAAAACTTGCCAACTATTTCCCCTTGGCTACTTTATTCCAAAAAGTTTACTTTTAAGGCAATTGTTGTCATTCAATACTATTTCCCATCACCTATTTATAATAGTGAATGGTGGCTTTGAGTAATATTCTTCCATCAGTTCATACTTTAATGTTTTCAAGGCTAACATCAACCGGAGTCTGGAGAGGCGCTGGGTATAGTAAAACCAATGTGACTACCCTCTTCTTTCCTTCTCTCCACCTCCCAAAGCTCATGTAAATTTTGCATCCAATATCACTGCCCTCAGTCTATTTTTTCTCTAAGCATTCTACATCATGGGAAGAAAACAGGACAAATGAAGCTCCATCAGAATTCTCCTGGCACAGGGTCCCTGATAGGGATGGAGATAGATATACATATGTACATATATACATGGATGTGTATATGTATAGGTATATTGTGTATATATGTATTGTATATATATATGTATATATATATGCATAGGTATAAGTATATTGTGTATATATGTATTATATGTGTATATGCATATATGTATAGGTATATGCCCATATGTGTGTATGAATATGTATTATGTGCATACTAATGTGTATTGTGTGTATATATGTGTGTGCGTGCATATGTGTGTGTGTATAAAAGCTCTGAGATAATGAGTCTAAGGAAGGCTTTCACCAGAAACTGACATTCTATTGAAATACTCTGAATTAAAATAATTGATTTGACTTTTTCTACCCCCTCTGTAAGACTGCTATTTTTTGTCCCCTTCAACTTTCTCTGGAAATGACCTTTGCTTCTTCCTGAGAGAAATCACAGAGAAAGTGCGGTACCTTGTTGCTGCAGCTGCTCATAGGAGAAAGGGGGCTGAGGCGCACTTTTCTGCAAAGTAAGGTTTTCCCTCCAAGAGTAACCAAATAACCTGCAGCCATCTGCCCATAACAGGTGGCCCTGAGCTCATGTGACTGCAGTTGTTGCTGCCACTTAGTTTTAACTAGCTGAAAATACTGGCATCTATTGGTTTTTCAAGATTTGGTAAGCAAGAATCCACATAAACATGACAAGAGCAAAGCAGTTACTTCTGCACTAAGTAGCAGCCATGCTTTCCAGATATTCTTGCAGAGAATTTGTTGAGTGCCCACTGTATACAAAGGCATCTTGCTAGACAACTGTAGGAGGTATACAAGAAGTATCCAGTGTACCCCTACCTTCCAAAAACAAAAGAACTTAAAATCTTGGTAAGAGACAAGATGAAGTGAATGTAAAATTTAACCATCCACATCACAACCATTCAACACAAAAACATCCCCGGCACTACTAGGCAATCCCTATTCCAGCCTCTGTTTTCCTTCCACATCTCCTTTTCTTAAGTGACTCTAAGAGAGCTTCAGTAGAGCAGCTCATGTCCATGCATGTAATACAATTGTTTTTTCTTCTTGCGGTGCTACTCACTCAAAATGAGAGATTTGATGCAGTGTTTCACGGCTCTAACTTTAACATTCATTTCCAATTCCCTAAACCAACAACGGAATCTTTAAAATCTGTAAGATAATACAGTAATCCAAGTGGAAAGTGCTTTCAAAGCTCTTTGTAGTTGGGAATAAGACTTTATTAGCAACAACTGTTCTAACATGATGGATGGACTTACCAGAATACCTATGGGCTTAAAGCATCACGATTAGTATTTTCTTGAACAATTCCCTAAGTGACCATATATAATTTAATACACCTACTCTTTCCAAACACACTGTTTTACCAGGGGTTATAAGCTCTCTATACATTTTTAATGAGAAAAATGCCCTTCTTAAATAGCGTGTAAATTACCTTACGCAAATCACAAAATGTTAGAACTAAAAGCACCAGCAGAACCTGGAGTCAACCTCTCCATTCCTTTTAACTACAGATACACTTGACTTCACGGAATGTATTCCTGAAACATCATCGGTTAAACATATTTCTGTTAATTAAATTGTATTATCTTATTGATTTGCATGATTAAATTAGCAATGTATTCCCACAGGAAGCAGCTTTGTCCTTGAATAAATGAAAAATATTATTTGATAACAGTTGAAAATCTTTGCAAGTCACACATTTAGGGGAAATAGTTTTATGATTTAAAAACTAACTAAAATCCATAAATCTGTGCTCCGGAAAATGTCAACCCTCACTTGTAAAATTAAATTCATCAGCAGATCAATCAACCACAAGCATTTGTTAAGAAGTTAGTATATGCCAGGCATAGTGCCAGGCACTAAGACTAAAGGACAGAGATAAAATATTCCCTGCCCTCAAAATGTTTATATTTTATTGGGGAAACAACATATGCACATTTAGGCATAACAAAATGTGGACAAATTTAAGTGTGTGGTAATTTTTTGAGGGGAGGAAGGAAATGCATTGAAAGCAGAATTTGAAATGAAATGTCAAGGAAGCTGGGGATTCCAAGAGGCAGAGATGAGAAGCAAGAGTATTTCTGCAAAAGAGGAATGATTGTGTGAAATCTCTTTGTCAGGATGTCACTTGTGAAGTTACCAAAGGGAGAAATATCTATTAGTATCTGATGAATACTAGATGCTGGTGAGGGGCAGTTGGGTGGGGCAGTGGATAGGGCACCAGTGCAGGAATCAGGAGGACTTGAGCTCAAATCTCACCTCAGACACTTGACATTCACTAGCTGTGTGATGTTGGGCTAACCCCAATTGCCTCATCCTGGGTCATCCCCAGTCATCCTGATGAATATCTTGCCACTGGATTCAGATGACTCTGGAGGAGAAGTGAGATTGTTTACCTGCACAGCTCTCCCTCACTCAAAAAAAACAAAGTCAAGTGCAAGTCATGTCATTATTTCTCTGATGACATGGTCTTCTTTGGCAATGAAGGATGAACACACACACAGAGATGCTGGTGATATAAGGTTAAACCCATAGTACTTGATCTTATCACTTACTGTCTACTAAGGAATAAAAATGAGAATTCTAATAATTGTACCATCTAACTCATCTGATCATTAACTCAAAAAGTGTTTGTTGAGCACTTACTACATTCCAAGCCCTGTTCAAGATTCTGGGGATACAGACATCTGTGAGAGGACTATATAATAGCCAGTGTGGGGAAACGCATTTTTATAGATTATAGTGAAAGAAAACAGAGTTTGGAGTCAGAGAGCCTGGGGTGAAATTTTTGCTCTTCCACTGACTATCTATAGGACTTTGGGTAATATGGTTAGTTTCTCAACTTGCTGCTTTTTCATTTGTAAGATAAGAGGTTTCTACTAGATATCAAAACCACATTTTAACATTATCTATGGTCTACTATATTTTTATTTGTTTGGTTAAATATTTCCCAATTACTTTTTAATCTAATTAGGGCTATCCTTGAGAGAATAGTGGATCATGTGTTTGACACTTGTGCTCTGGTTAATTCCAATACTGGATCCAGTGATCCAGACTAGTTCATGCCACTTCCATGAGTTAGTCTGCAGCACTATAGGGGGACAATGGGCTGGATCTAGAATCAGGTAGTACTTTTCATAAAATGCACATTTTAAATGCATACATTTCTAATAATGTGATATGGCTGAAAATCTTGGAACACCACAGCTTCCAAACCATCAATAACAGTAGAAATATCAGAGAGTAAGGCAGCTGCAAGGAAACTGCAGCATATTATCAATTCTAACCTACTTGCATGAAGTGGCGTTAAGGTGTATTACAGTGGAAATGTATAATCATGAAGAGAGGTGGATCCATTAAGAGAGAGTAAGAGATGGTGGATGGACAAATAAAACTGTCGTGCTCGAATCCAAGAAGTGCAAAAGACATAGAGCAAGTATGGTGATTATCTCCCACGTGCTAATTATTATTGAACACCTATTATATGCCAGGCTCTGTGTTGGGCACACAAACACCATTTTAAAAAGTCTCTCCCTTCAAAGAGTATGTATTCTATTGAATGGGAAGAAAAAAGAAGCATGAGAAGTGGTCAGCACAGGAAAACATGGTAAGTCCCTCCTCCTGTCTGACTGTCAGAGCAGGAAATGGTTGAATTCCAGAGTCTTTTGGTTAATAAATGCATGATGAATGTTTGAGGTATTTGAATTTTCAATTCTCAGTGATGTAAGCTCAGCTGCTGGGCTAATTCATCTGTGGGTGATCATGGCCATTTCAATACCACATGAAGAGAAAGAATGAGCATGTTGTGCTTTGGAAACTTCTCCAACAATGAGATCAGAGACTAATAAAAGTTTGAAAGTACAGCAAAGTGGTGCAGTGGATATAGCTCTGGACCTGGAAGTCAAGAAGACCAGAGTTCTAATTCAGCCTCACACATTTAGTAGCCATGTAACCCTGGGGATGTCACTTAATCTCTTTTTGTCTGTTTCTTCATCTATAAAATAAGGGTAAGAATAACACCCACCTCCCAAGATTGTTGGGAAGATACAATGAGGTAACAGTTACAAAGCATAGTGTTTAAAACATAGTGCTACAGAAATGTTAACTACTATTAAATTTTTCAGAATAATGTTATATGTCTGGGTGGCCAAGTATGAAATACTGTATCCTTAAAGGACAAGGGTGATGAAAAGAGGTACATTCTGGGTATAAGGAGACTTCTACACATTGGAGAAAGAGAGAAGAGTAAAGGCTAGATGCATAAATTCATGGCTATGGGCAATTTCTAGTAAGGAAATTTCCTTCATCAAGGCACATTGTCACCATCTCTGCAATTTGTAATCTCAGAATGTTGGCTACAGCACTGAAAAGTTAAATGGCTTGCTCAGGGTCACACCGCCAGTACACAGTAGAGACTTGAACACAGCTCTTTCCAGTTTTGAGGTCAACTCCCTGGTCACTCTGATACATGGCCTCTTTGCTATATCTCACCACATATGATTTACAGGCACAATAATTCTCCTTCAGGCCCCCTAAGTTTCAGCCAAACTGGCCTTTTACATACTCAATGCAAACTAGCACATGACATTCCATCTTCCATCTCTACCTTTGAAAAGCTTGGCTCCTAGGTTTGCAATGAATTTCCTGCTCCCCATCTTAAAATTCCTATCTTCCTTCATGGCTCAGCTCAACTGCCCAAAGACCTTTCTCAAAGGTTAGTGTTACATCTTTCAAAAATTAATTTGAATTTGTCAGCTATATAATTTGTATTTGTTTATGTCTTTACCTATTATTTCCCCAATAGAAAAAAAATTCCTAGAGGTATCATGGTTTCATTTTTCCTTTATTGTCCCCAATGCCTAGCACAGTATCTAGTATAGTCTAGTATATATTCTAGTGTACTGGAATAATTACTCTTTATTAAATATACCCTGAACTTTTCTCCTTTCAAGTCTTTGTTCATGCTACCTTCATAGAGATATTATCTAAACTCATAGAAGTTGATAGAGATATTATCTAAACTCAAATGAAATAGTGGGTCCTGGGCAGAACCTTGGGCTAAATTCACAATTGAGGCATGTGGCATTGTTATACGAATATAGGTGTTGTTGCCAACCAGCTTGTAAATTCTTTTTTTTAGCATGTAAATTATAAGAGATCAGAAAGCATTTCTTTAAATCTCTATAATGCCTACAACATTGCTTTGCACATACGGACTTCAGACCTTCTTACATTCTCATAGGTCATCCTTTTGCCTGGAGCATACACTCTCCACATCTCTGTCCCTTGAGATCCTTTTCTTCCTCCAAGACCCAGCTAACTGTGACTTTCGCTATTAAACCTCTCTGATCACTCCACACATCAATCCATGAATCTGTCCCATGCTTAGCACAAACACTATTACTACCACTTTACATATGATAGAAAAGGTATCAGTCAAGTTACTGAGAACCACAGAGCTAGTATGACTCAAGATTTGAACTTAAATTCCCTGTGCTTCTCAGATTGATGCCCAGAGGGCACCTGGAAAGGATATTCTACTTTTCCTCCTACTCTGGAAAATTAATTAAAGAAAAAAAAAGAAGCTTTGCTATAGCAATAACAATGTGAAACAAAAGTCAGGAGATCTGCTTTGCCCATATCTTTCAAAGTTTCTATGAGCTCCCTCAAAGCTTATTCAGACTTTCAGATAATCCACATTGTCTTAGAAATGAGAGAGCATGACAAGAATCAAAAGATACTCGTTTCCCTTAAATAAAATGTGTGGTTATGGAGGACGACTTTCCCTTTGGGACTGGACATAGTGAAGTAGAAAAAAAATGTTCTGATGGCTGCCTGAGTTGCCTTTAGTGTACAAATGGAAAAGTCTATAGATCTTACTAATAAACACCTGAAACTGTGTTGATTAGCCCCCAGGCATGTTGGCAGTGCTAGTCTCTCAAATGAGTGCCAGCACTTCTTTTGATGAAGAAGTCTCAGAAATAAATCTCAACTCTAATAGATGATAGGTGCAGATTAACAGAGGTATAGAAAACAATAGTTATTTTAGCCATGACACAACCCTATAGTATGAGACAATGAAGAATGATGGAGTTAGGTCCTGTGTCCTCCTAGAAAATGAGAAAAAGGAACTTATTGATGAACTATTCCAAAGCCATACAATTTCATACCCACCTTCCAAAGTGTCAGAGTGATTATGCTTCTTGTAAGAGACTGCAAAAGCAGAAAAACAACTTTTCTCAAAACACCTCGGTAGTCAATATACATTTAGGAACCAGATTCAACCTTCCCTCCCACGAGGGTGGGGGGTATACTATAATCTCACTTAATTTCTTTAATGGATCAAGTTTGGTTAGCAAATCAATTTCTTTTCAGTTGATTTCTCAGTCAGTTGTATATTCATATACCTCAATATAGAAATACACTAGCATCAGATTCTGCACAATACTATGCCCTTTTCTCTGTAGGGTGAGGAGGAAAGAGGATTCTAATACTTGGCTGCCAATATTATAATCTTTACTATTCTCTCTTAATTAAAAATAATACTATTATCATAATGTACCTATCACTCTACCTGTTGAAAGAGAATGTCTAGGATAAAGACAAGTTATTTTTGTGGAAATAGGTTTACTCCAAACATCTCTAACTGAACCTTGGGTAATAAGGATTTTCAGAGACATGAATTACAAAGATCCCATACTTCACTGGCTTTCTTTAAGAGTACAATTTCTTAGTGTAGGCAGAGGAAATTTCTCTTTCTGTGAAATGAATATACCGTTGTTTCAAAATACCATTTTTAATAAGGGCTAAATGATAACTTGGGAAGTACAGTATCTCCACATATGATCAGATTTCAGACTTTTAAACAATGTAGATTAGGACTCCAATCTATCTTGCCTACATTTGTGTTTTTTTCTTCTTTGACAATATTTTATAGAGTATGAATAGCTAAAATTTGGATTAGACTGTTTGCCTTCATGAAAAGGAAAAAAAAATGAGGCACTCTAAATATCTTGTTTTCTTTGAAAAGATATTTAATTCCAGCTGGTCTATAGAAGATAGAATTGTATTCCTCAGGACTAATAAAAGCCATTGACTGAAGGAACAAGAGCGAATGTCCCACTAGACCCAAAGAAAGTACTTCCTCAGCCATTAGGTTCTCAATGACCGAAATGATGAAAAAATATTTTCTAAATCATTCTCTTTAGATTTATAATTGAGTTCATGACTCTTCTAGGCTTTTGCTTTCTATGGAAGGGTTACTGAGACTTTTATAAAGCAATGTCTCTGAAAGTATTCCATCATTTTATGATTAAAAAAATCCTTTACTTAACAATTTTCACCCTAATTTTAGGCTTCTGCTCTCCTAGTGGCTCATGATCTCTTTCTGGCAAAAGTTTAGCAGTTCGTGCTGATGTTAATGAAATGATTATGCGGCTCTCTAAAGGGAATGACCCTTGGAGACTACTTAGAAGCTTCAATGCTTTCAGTAGACTACAGTGACTGACTAATGGAGCAAAATTGGGGGTAGGAAGCATATTATAAAAGTTCTAAATGGTTCTACACAATCTAGTAATTCACTTAAGGGTGCAATTCAGACTTGGCCTATAAAGCCCTATGTGAGCTTTATTTCCCATATCACAGCTTCAATGATTTTTCCTTTTCTCTGATTATGAAAGAAGCAGGAGGCTTTGATTCTGAGACAGTATTCTCTAGAATTATTTTCCAATGTACGTGGTAAGACCAAAGCATCATGATTCAATGGCCCTGCCCTTCAATTCAGTAAACCTCAACTCTACTCCCAACATTACCACTGATTAGCCATATAACTTTAGACAACTCTTAGAAACTCTCTGGTTCTCAATATTATACTCTATAAAATGGTTATGATAAGGTTTTTCTTCTCTAATATAAAGTTGGATTTTTTATGTGTGAAGATAAAAGGAAAAGGTACTTTGTAGAATAAAATTCTGTATGAAATGTAAGACATTATTATTTTTCTCTTTTACTTATTCATTCAAAAATATTTATTAGCTATTAGCTATGTAGAGAGGATTGTGTTATATACTAGGGGAGTCACAAAGAAAATCAATGATTACTAACAGTAGTAGCAGCAATAGTTAACCTTGATGTACTGTGATTTTTATACATCATCTCCTTTGATCCTCACAATAACTCTGTACTAATATTATTCTTGTTTTGCAAATGAAGAATCAGAGTTGAAGTGACTTGCCCAGAGTCACATGGCTTGTTAAGTGTGTGAGGCAGGATTCAAACTCCGGTGTTCCTGATTTCATGTCCAGTGCTCTAGTCACTTGCACACCTAGTTGAGGATACAAGATCTGGTCCGTATTCTTGAGAAAGTTACAGTCTAGAAGAGAAAACTATGACGTGGGCAAATAAATATATTTTAAAGTAGTGTGATGCCCTTACTTCCCAATATAAGTGCATAAAGGAAGGATATAAGGAAGAGAGGGTAATTCACTCCTCTCTTCTGGGCAAGGGACTCAGGGATCAAGAAAGACCATTAAGAAAAAGTCATTTGAGTTGGATCTAGTAGGATGAAAATGAAATCAACAAGGACATATAGGTAATAACGTGAACAAATACTTGGAGGAATGAAAGTACAGGAAATCATATAACAATTAACGGAGATCATATATTGTAACTAAAATATTAAGTAATGAACACCTAACTTTATATTGAAAAAAATAATTTTTATTATGCACTTTTAGAGTGAGCAGATTAAGAAGTCAATCACCCTGCCAAGAGATCTCTAGAACAAAGAACTGATCTAGGAAGAATTCCATTATTTTCCTTTACTGAGAGACTTGTTGACCTTACTAGACTAGGTAGGTGTGAGGAAAAAGGCAATTGCCATCAAGCTGTATTTGGCAGCTTTTATTAATAGTAAGTCTATAAATAAAATAAACTACATGGAAGAACTGAAACGTGTTCTAGATTTTTTTTTTTACTAAAACGAAGAGAAATTTAACCTGCTTTATTCTATCTCAAACAAGAATAATTGTCCTTGTTAAATATTGTTTAATTAAAATAAAACTAGACCTGTGATTTCATCCATATAGATGGTTCATAGGGAAGAATTTCCCCTACCAATGCAGATTAACATCTTACCATAATTTATAATCTTTGAGAGTTGCCCTGGTTCACAGTCAGGAAGTATCAGAAATAGGATTTGAACCCCAGTTTTCTAGTTTCCATGGTGATAATGCTTTTCTAAAATAGTAATGAAAATGCATATGTCTTTAAAGTTTTCTAAATATTGTCTATGCATACTCATTTTACCAAAATAATCTCTGGAGTAATTACTATAGGTATTGCTATCTTTATTTTTGCGATTGAGAGAATTAACAGTTAGAGAGATTAAGTGAATAAATTGTCCATGGTCATATAACTACAAAATACTGAGCCAAGATTTGAACCTAAATTTCATTTGATTCCAAGTCCAGTGGACTATTTTGAAATATACTACATGATCTTCTTTTTCTAGTCGTCCTTTATCTTAGCGCCTTCCTTCTGAAGTCCCCCATCTATCCTGTATATTTCTTGTTTGTATATAGTTGTTTACATGTTGTCTTCCCCATTAGACTGGGAGCTCCTGAAGAAAAGGCTGTGTTTTTGTCATTTGTCATACTCCCCAGTGATTTGCATAATGCTTCGCAAATAGTAGGTGCTTAATAAATACTGGTTGATTGAATGACAGTGCTTTTAATGAATGTTTTCTTAACTTAACCCCAATTCTATGTCTCTTTATTGTATTTTGTTTTATATATGTGCCAATATGAAAAGACTACCCCAAAACTTCATAAGTAAGGTCATGAGTAGTAGAAAGAAGGAACCCTACTCAAGTATAATCATATCACTTAAAATTATAATCATTTTATTTTACTTGTGTTATTTTTCATTTAAGCATGTTAATTACTGTATTCTCAAATTTTGATAGAAATTTTCTGATATATATTGATATGTTGCTAATATATAATATGCTGATGTATTACTAATATATAATACAATATGGAAAATATATATATTTAGTGATATATGTTTGAGAGGCAACACAGTCCATAATAACACCTGAGTTCAAGTCTTACTTTTGCAACATGTATCCTTGTGTATATGTGTGACTAAGGGGACACTCCATAACTCTATTGTTGCACAAGACAACTCCTCAACAGCATAAGTGATAGATAACCTGTGAATCTTTGCCAGTGCATGCAATTTTCACACCAGAAACTTCTCATATAAATGAAGTGGCAATAGTATAATAAAATGCATGCTAATAGAGTAAATCTTAAAGAAAATATCTTCACCATTAACTTGAACAATCCTCAAGGATTCATATGAACTCCGAAGAATACTCTGCAAAGGTATCATACTCAAATTCTGATTGATTAAGTCATATATTTTTGTGTCCACATAATGGGTAACTTCAGTGGCAAAACCTGGAGTGGAACATAGAGATAAGGAGTGGAACTCACTCTGTTTTGAGAGAAACATCAAAGAAACTTGGCACTTTGGTTTTCTCTTCTGAGTACCCACTCCAAGTCCTCTCAGCAAGCTTTGTTTGATGACTGTCTTTCAGACCCGTGTTACTCGGTAACTTGTGCATGAATAGCAACTTTAGAACAGAGGCTTGTTCACTGAATAAGTTGGTGAATAAAATTTGGGGGAAAATTAAGGCTCTCAAGTACTGATCAGCATTTCCCTTGGCATCCTATTAGTCTCATGCTGTAACTGCTTGACAATAAGACTACGCAATTATGTTACAATTACAGTTTCAAGATTTTAACCTGAATGGGTTTGTTGGGTCCCACTCCCATTATTTTTGCCATATGTCATACTAATGAATGTTTTGTTGTACTCTTTCTTTGCGGAGTCTTTCTCATGAGACCAAGAAGTCAAAACAGTAATATCTAATCTACTGTATAATGAGAAAGATATACTAATGGGTTGACATTTTCTTTTCTTTTTCTTTGTGACTGACTAGCTATTGGACCTTACTCTTTGAAGTTAATGAGGCTGGGTAGAATATGAGAAAGAAGGAAGAGGGAAGGAAAGTAAAAGGGGAAAAATAAAGGCATGAGAGAGAGAGAGAAGCTGGAGCAGGTTATGAGACTTCAGGGATGGGTTAGGAAATATAGATACAGCAAAAAAAAAAATCTCAAAATATTCTTCCAAAATTGGGGGGGACCCTTCTGAGGTGAGAAGTCACAATAAAATAATTTTCCCTAATTTTAAAATTGATCAATGAAAAATAGCTCCTCTTTCTGTTAGAAAAACATACAAATTATAAAACAATCTCATGTTTTTAATCTTCATATTCTATCTTAAAATAGTAGTTTTGCCTATAACTCAGAGCTTCTGAATTGGGGCTCGTGCTTTTGACTATATAACTCATTTTGTTTATCATCTGGCATTGGTTAGTACTGATTTGTATATCATCAGCAATTGTGAAATTCTTAGCTTAAATCAACTGCCATGTCAACCCTGTATTATCTGAAAATGGCATTCCTATTTTAGAATTAATGGCAGGCCTTTGTGTCTATCATTGTGTTGCTGACTTAGACTCCCAGGCATCACCATAGATAATTAAGAGTTGACTATAGCAGAAATCTCAACAAAGGGAGAAATACTCATGAAATTTTTGTTTTAGGTATAGTTTTCTATTGAAATAAGCTTGATTAAAATCAGCACATATTAATTTCTTCCCCTTAATAAGTTGTTCTCTGTCCTTAGCCTTCCATTCAACTAACAAAGGAGGAAGGGAGTGAATGAAATTCTGCATTCAATTGAGAACATAAAATGTAGTCTAAAATCAAAAGAAAATCTTTTTCACTTGGAGGGAAAAAAAGAGAGTAGAATCCATTTCTTTTCCATTTCCTTACCTCCAATAATTTTTACCCCTCTTCTGAAGACCTAGAAAAGAAAGTTCTTGCTGCCAAAATCTTTAGCATAGTGAAATGGTTCAATATTAAAAACTGATATGATTTTATCAGTAACAAGGGACATTTCCCTTTGACTTGGAGTTAAAAACTCCATTATGCAATGTCATCCCATGATAAAACATGAACTCCTCAAGAGCGTGAACTATCTTTCTTTTTTATTTGTATCCCCAGCGCTTAGCACAGAACTTTGCACATAAATCATAATAAACGCATTTTATTCATTACTCATCTTCTGCCATATTCCATTCTCTTCTTGCCTTCTATTTTTCCTAAAACCAAGGTGTTGTTTTTGTCTGCAATGAGTCCTGTCTTCTTATTACGTGGCCAAAGTATTTGTACTTCAGTTTCAGTAGTCAGTATACAGTCCTTTCAATGAGTAGTCTGAATTGATTTCTTTAAGTATTGACCTGATTTAATCTTTCTCTCCAAGAGACTCTCAAAAGTGTGCTCCAGTATTGCAATTTAAAAGTATCAATCCTCTCTGGTACTCAGGTTTCCTTATAGTCCAACTTTCACAACCAAGCATTGCTACTACAAAAACAGTACAGGTTACTGGAATAATTAAGGGAATTCCTAACCCATATCATGAAAAAAGTAACCAAACATTTCTGTTTCTAAAATCATATAGTTAGATAGGGAGGAAGGGAAGAAGGAAGGATATTTATCAAGTAGTAACTATGGTTGATAAATGCTGAGGGCTGCAAATTGAAAATCAAGACAGACCTGCTCTCAAGAAACTCACAATTTTTTAGGAGCTGGTAATGTACATAGAATATGGTTTCAGCTTCAAGGAGGCTAGAAGAGCCCGGATCTCTTAAGGTGCAGTGTCAGGCTACATGGCAAGGTAAAAAATATGAACAAAGAGCTGAAGTTGTTAAAAAGAAAAAAGACAAGTTTTGATAATGCCAAGTAAAACTTCCTAGTTTTTTCTAGTAATTGAAACCATATAAAAATTGGCTCTAGTCTTTCTAGAAATTGCAGCTATATAAAAATCAAATCAACTCCCTCAGAGTACTCTCTCAAAGGCAGTCTTCAAGTAAAGAATCGATTTGGTCATTCATAAATTTTATAGTAATAGGAGATTCTTGTTCTGGTGTGGTTTAGACAAGGTGACCATTTAGGTCCCTTCCAATTCTGAGATTCTGTAATTAGATGGTAAATGACCTGTCTATGAGCCAAGATCTAGTGCTTTATGAAATGTTGGCTCTCTTAAAGGTTTATTTGAATACTTAAGGAAAGCATATCACACTCTCCTGTCTTCACATGCAGGTCTAGAAAAATGGGATGCTCTGCATTGGCATCAGAAAGGTCATAGTCAAGGGTTATGGTCTACCATGATGGTCAGAAACAGCAGAATTGACTCTCTAGGAAATGGGAAATAAGGTGTGTGCATTTATGACATCAGCTTTGAATGTCAACCTCATAACTGTTAGTAATTTTCTTTTTCAGAGAGAGGATGATTTTTTCTTTATTGAAGTGTAGCCATGGGAACACTGATAATGTAAGGAATCTTGACTTTCTGATATGACCAGAAGGGCTCCCTATACCTGTCATCTATGCTTGCATACAAAAGAAAGAATCTAATTCAAGGTTAATTAATCCCAACTTGTTGCTTATCTAGTCTAAATTCTCCAGAAAATACACTGGCTCTCTAATCCTGTGCCTAGTCATGCAATAGATTACTTTGTGGAAAATAGTTTATGTGCTGAATTGTGTATTCACTGTCAAGTAATAGACAAAATCAGCAGTATTATTTATCTTATGCTTATGGATAATGGAGCAATTAACTTAAAATTGCACAAAGCTACCCTTGCATACAGATGGTAAGCAATTCACCAAAAGGCATCATTATAATAAGATACTTCAAAAGGGCCCATGGGGAACCCCTAAGTTCAGTTTAATACAGTCTGTTTACATCAATGAGTTCCCATTGCTTTGATGGCTGCAGTCAGAAATTCTATTTGTCATTGGCTGCCCTCAGGACCACTCTGAGAGATGCCTACCCAACTCTAAAAACATAGACTTGAGAATTTTCTAATCTATGTCTGTGCCAGAATATAAAGTGACCAGCTTTGTCTAAAATAGTTGTTACTGCATAATTGCTAAAGTAGGCAAAAAGCTGCATTCTCATGTATGGTGACCTCTCAGAGAACTCGGAATCCATAGGAGACTGAATGGGACTAAACATCTGGTATAAATTCAGTGCCCAAAGATGGATTAGACAGTATGGCAACAGGTGGTGACAAGTAGCATTAAGTTCCTTTTAATAAAAGGGCCAATCCCTTCAATTCAGCTTGTTCCAATGAATTCTTTTTAGCAGGTGTGAAGACTCAGTGCTGCTCTTTTGCTAAGTACCAGACAATTTTAACTTCTTTATACAACCATCATAGCTAAAGTCTTGACCCTGAAGCAACATTCTGTCATCTTTGTAGCCCCACCACCTAGTACACAAATTAGACCCTTAATATATGTTTCTGAAATTGAACTGCAGAGTTTATCATTCAAAAGAAATGTAAATATTTTTGTGTCTATGAAATAGCTTGAGTTCTGAAATTATGAAGAACAGTACACAAGATATTTGGGATAAATGCATTAAATAAACCTGGAAAGCTACATGTCTTCCTTCATGGGGAGTTGGGGAAAATATTATTTTATTTCTGTTAAAGATATTGACCAACTTATAAGGAGAGACATAAATAAAAGAAAAGAATAATTCTGATTAGAGAGGCAGGATAGAGTAATAGATGGTGAACCAGAAACCTAGACCTGTGTGTCCAAATTTTGCCTCTAACACACATTAGCCGTATGACCCTGGACAACTCACTTAACTTTTCAGAACTCCAGGCATTTCTCTAAGATAAGTTACCACTCACATTGGTGCATTCCAGCACCTACTTGGAGTGCCTGACCCACAGTAGGTATGTAATAAATGCTTGTTGACTCCTTGACAGAAGGGAGTTCTCTCATTCACAGGTTCCATCTACTCCTGAAATCACAGATTGTGTCCCTACCTCTATCTGACTGAATAGCCATAGAGCCATAGACTAATCACATTTAACTTCCTGGGGCTTCAATTTCTGCAAGTGTAAAACGATGTGGTTGGACTACATGATTTCTAGAGTCTGAGACCAGGGCTTCTTCCCCACTGAGTCTCCTTCCAGCTAAAAAAGCCAGAGGTTATATGATCCTAAGCCTTTGAGGAACAAATTCTTAAAGTTATAAATGCTCATCTTTGGTTCCAGTATAGAAAGAGTATGGTGCTAAGGCAGGGGGCTGACAGCTGAGTGCAGCTGAATTGCTGACCTCATGGAAAGAAGTTAATTTTGTAGATATCTGAGGTCAATGAAAATATTAAGGCCATTAGACCTTGCATAATTGGCTGTGTGCAAATGTATTTACTGTGATTGCCTTCATCTCTCTGTTTATCTGAGGGCTTATAGACAACCAGTCCTTCCCTATGAAGTATAAATAAGTCCCTGTTCTCAATGCCTGCCCTATTTATGCTGCCTATGCAACTCTCTGCTGTAGTCAATCTATTTTGCACACTTAGACACTGATGCAGGAAGCTTCCTTTTATTCCCTGAAGTGTTGAATATCTTTTGCTCTCTGTTAAGTGTGAATTTCTCTAAGAAGCATATCATCCCAAAATTTAAACTAAATTGGTTAAGACCCACACACTACCTGTTTCCAAGGCAGAAATTTATCGGATATTATGGACACATTTGAATGGAATCTTTTTTTAATGTGAAAAAGTTTCTCTCTTTTTTAAAAATGTTGAATTATATTCTTCCAAATAATAACCAAAATGTCTACACTAAATGAATGTTTGTTTCTTTCCTTTTATGCATTTTGATTTACTTGAATTATCCCTAAGAGCTGCAAGTGAAGATCACTAAGAGAAGTTTTTGTAAATTCTACACAATCAGACCCTGCATGGTTCTCCATACTGCCCCCCCCAATTCTTTTTCCTTCCAAAATATTCACCCTCATTTCTTATTCTGCTCCACTCTGCCCCCATTCAAACACATTTTTGTCTGGGGAAGTTACCACACAGTTACAACATGGCCACAATATACCGAAATCGTGAGAAATATGTCTGTCTCATCTCTTTTTCATTCTCTAGACTTTCCTTTATGAAAGAGGATTTGACTACTTTCCTATGTAGGAATGTCCCTCAACACATTTCCCTATACACCTAAAGGCATCTAAAAGAGAATTTCACGCATTTTTTTCTATAAGTGAGCTGCAGGCATATTGTTGATGTTTAGTTCTAAAATATTTTAAGAAGAAAGGTTCATGGTCATTTGAAGATTTGTTCAAGTGCTTACATTTTCAAATCCCCAGATAATTCTCCTTAAAGCACCGCTAAAATGAACCTGATATGCAATCCATTCTTATCATACCCTTGAACTTTCCAGGCTGAGGAGTATGCAGTGAGCCTAGAAAATTGCTGTACAGGGAAGGTGATTAGAGAAGCCTCCTACATAACAGAGACTAAGACACTGGGCACTTGGCATTGTATTCACATAGGTTGTTGTAGTTGAAGAAAGGATAGCATAGTTTCGTAGTGCTGGACCTCAAAATAAGAAAGACCTGAGTTCAAAAGCTGTTTCTGCTATATAGTGGCTAATGACCTTTAATTTTTGCAATTCACTCTGTGTTGTAGAGAAGGTACAAACTGGCACCTGGGAGTTATCTCCTCTAGGAGTTCCCTATACCAAAAAAAAAAAATCAAAAAACCATCACAGGTCTATGCTGTGTTCCAAGGAAAGGGATATTATACTAAAATGAGGTGTCACTGCCTTCCTATTTCCTTCAGAATATGTCAAGCTGTTTACCTGATCTATCCATTAATTTTCAATTAAATCAGATTTCCTTTTCTTTGGCTCAAAAAATTTAGTTTCACTAATACTAGAGGGATATGTGATTAGGTAAGCACAAAAAAACCCTACCAGGAGTTTTGCTGTTTTTAGCTTATTTTAGAAAAAATATGTCAACAATGTAGTATAAATTATTGTAAAAAGTGTAGTATAAAAATGATACAGTTTTATTATTAATAATGATGACATTTATGTAGTACTTTAAAATTGGTAAAGCACTTTACAAACATTGACTCTATTTTTGCAACTATCCTGAGAGGTAGGGGCCATTTCTATCCCCATTTTACAGATAAGAAAATGGAGACAAATAGAGACAAAGTGAATTGCCCAGAGTCATATAGAAAGGAACTTGACCAGGATCCTACAGCAAGTAAATGTCCAAGATTGGATTTAAAATCAGGTCTCCCTACCTTCAGGTCCAGTACTCTGTCTACTGTGCCACCTAGCTGCCCCCAATGATTATACAGTGTCTGACACATAGTGAACACTTATGAATGTTTGATTATTTAGTTAACTGATTGCTTTAAGTTGTCTGCCTTAGAAGATGATGCATCTTTTCTCCCCTGCAGTCCTTGAACAAAGTTTGAATTGTCAAGTATGTAATACTTTTTTTTTAGATTTGGGCTGTATAGTCACTCAGCCACTGAGACTCTTTAATTAAACAAATAAATAACATAATTGGCAATAACCACATAACATCGATGGGATATTATTCACAATGAAAACCAGGTAATGTAATGCCACACCAAGTGAACTATTGGCTGAAAGGTGCTAACTGCTCATACAGTATTGTATAGCAATCTTCCCCTATCACTTGGCCCTATTTCTCACCCCTTCTCCCTTTCACACTCAGATGTTCAGTGCAAATACACATGCACACACACACACACACAAAACACATACATACACAGTTCAAATACATACTATGTAGATGTAGTCACAATCAGAGTGAATGACAAATCATTGTCTCTTTCCTAGTAAACCTTCTCTCATGGTTTTCATCTTCTTGATCTCCAAATAATGTAAATATGTAGGGATATAAGGAACACTATAGACATCAGGATGAGTAACTGAAATCTAGAATATAGTGTGTGTGCATGTGTGCGTGTACGTGTGTGTGTGTACATGTTCTGTAAAGTGCAATAAAGAATATACCAAAGCCATCCTGAAGTTTTACGCCTTAGTGTCCTAAAACTGTAAGATGACTTAAAGGATGGTCTACATTTGTCATGGCTGTGAGGGTTGAACTATAAGGAAAGCTGAGTACTGCAGAATTGATGATTTTGAATTGTGGTGCTGGAGAAGACTTTCGAGAATCCATTGGACAACAGAGATCAAATCAGGCAATATTTAAAGAAATTAATTCATATTATTCACTGGAACAACAAAAACTGAAGCTGAAACTTGAATAGTTTGGCCATGTATTGAGAAGATGAGACTCACTGGCAAAGACTCTGATGATGGGAAAGCCTAAAGTGAAAAGGAGAATGGATCCTGTCAGAAGACAACATGGATAGATAGTGTCATGGAAGCAACAGACATGAGCTTGGACAGACTTCAGGAAATAGCGGAAGACAGAAAGGCTTGGTGGGCTATGTATGGACCATGGATTCATAAATGAATTGTATTACTTCAAATTCATTAACATATATAGCTGAATTTATTTCCTCAAAGATATATTGGATTAACTACATAATTGTTATTTTGTAGCAGTATTTTATTCATATACTTGGAATTCTTGTTTTTCAATCTTAGAAGAGTTATCTTTACATATATTTCTGTTTATCTCTGTATTGTACACAATATGTTAAAGGAAAAAAGATTGAGTACAATTTGAACAGATCCTCATGAGATCAGTAACTACATCATTTACAGAGGGGTAAAGAAAAATGTTTGAAACTTTCTGTTTTCCCTATTTCCTTATTTTTGTAATCTGCTATCCTTCTCCATTCATTTCCTGACTTTAGATGAAATCTTCACAGTGTATAAGGATAACTGTATTGCCTTTTGTCTGATATGTAATGTGAGTGACTTGATTTGGTTGATATTTTGCTTTTATTATTGAAGTTTAAAGGATAAAAGGTACTACTTTCAGGAATGTGCATTTTAATTTTCATGAGGCAGCTAAAAGCCTATGGCTGTTACTGTCTAAAGAAAAATGTGGGGGGGGGGATCTGCAAATACAAGTAATAGATTTGTTTAGCTATAGAATCAAAACAGAGCAGTATCTATACAACTAAAAGACAAACAATTGAGAATGTAAAATGAAACCTTTTGAGAAAACATTTATTGGTGTAGTATTTCACCTGCATTGTCTAATCATAACCACATAATGTAGGAAAATAGCTATTTAATACTACTGGTACACCAGACATTTAGGAGGCATTGTATAGAAATAAGAACTAATGGGAGATACAACTGATTCTATCTACCACATCCTATGTTCTGATGACTTCAAGATTGTATCCCATATTTTTCAAATAGCCTAAGACATTTCAGTATCTTAAGAGCCTCAAAAGATCTGCTATTTCTCTGATGTGGGTACTCCACTGACACAGAGCAGCATCTTTTCCCACCTTCCTAAATGACTTGATGACTGTGAAACACAGACTTTTTCATCTCCTGGCCTGCTCTGTAACCATATCTTTCTTCAGATAATAGCCCATTGCTAGACCTGTACTCAAAGCTTTTCCATCTTTGTCATACCTGGCAGAGATCATTCTTTATTATCATAGTCTTTAGTCACACAGGGTTACCTTCTTGAAACAATGAGGCATAAAGATGGAATAATTAGTTAAGAGCTAATGCTTTTGAATGTAGAGCCTAAGATAATCAAGTAGGAATGAGAGCACAATAGAATATTAGAGGACAGAAAGTAAATAATAGGAATTATTATAACATACAGGAAGTATACTTAATGTAGAATGTACTGGAAGGGCAAGTTAGTTGAAATGAAATGTATCTCCCAGAATGACAGTCTCAGAGTAGAAAGGAGTCTCAGAGACCACTTTGTTCAAGTTGTATCTAAATGAGAATTCTTTCTACAATATACCTAACAATTTGTTCTTCATTTTTTGCTTGATAACAGATGATGATGATGATGCTTGATGGAGAAGGAAGCCACTACTTCCAAGGTGTTCAACCCTTTTCACTTTTAGATTTGTTACTGTTCAATCAATTAATCATGCCCTATTCTTCATGAATCCATGGATCATAGCACCCCAGGCCTTTCTATCCTCTACTATCTCCTGAAGTCTATTCAAGTTTATGTTTGTTGTTTGCATGACACTATCTCTCCAACTCATCCTCCGCCATCCCCTTTCCCTTTGCCTTCAATCTTCAGGATCTTTTCCCATGAGTCCCAGCTTCTTGTTATGTGGCTAAAGTATTCAAGCTTCAACTTCGGTATTTGTCCTTCAATGAATGGTTTGAATTAACTTCTTTAAGAATTGACTGATTTTACTTCCTTGATGTCCAAAGGACTCTCAAAAGTCTTCAGCACTACAATTATTCAACACTAAGCTTTCCTTGTAGCACAACTCTCACAGTCATACATTCCTACCGGCAAAACATAGCTTTGTCTCTACCTTTGTTGGCAAAGTGGTATCTCTGCTTTTTAGCATGCTATCCAGATTTGACATTGCTTTCTTTCCAAAGAACAAATACCTGGGCTGTGGGTAGCTATCTGCAGTCATCTTTGAACCCAAAAATAAAAAAATCTGACACTGATTCCACTTATTCTCCCTCTATTTGCCAACAAGTGATGGGACCAGCCAAGACCTTGGAATTTCATTGTTACTGTTGTTTTTACTTTTGTCAGCTTCATAACAACTCTCCTCTTGTGCCTTCATCAAGAGGCTTCTTAATTCTTCAATTTCTGCCATCAGAGTGGTATCACATCCTCCTATCTCAGATTGTGGGTATTTCTCCCAACCTCCTTAAGTTTGACTTTCAATTAATCAAACCTGGAATTTCACATGATATACTTGGCATATTAAGTTAAATAAATAAGATGACAATATAAAGTTTTGTGTACTCCTTTTTCAATCTTCAATCAATTAGTTATTTTATATTCAGTTCTAACTGTGACTTCTTGATGGCTCATACAGGTTCCTCAGGAGATGATAAGATAATCTGGCACTCCCATCTCTGAAACTTGCCGCAACTTATCCTGATCCAAGCAGTCAAAGACTTTAACATAGTGAATTTTTTTCTTTATATCAAGCTTAAATTTGCCTCTGCAATTTCTACCATTTGTTCCTTGTTCTAGCCATTCCTAGTTGATTAATATCAAGTGATGAACACGTGAAAGCACAGTTGTCAATCAACTTCTCTGTGACTCAGTGTCAATGTTGACTGACCATAATGAAAAGGACCAATTAACAATGAACAGAAATGGATGGTGTCTAATTCCCTCACCATCTCTCTCCTCCAACCCCAAAGAAAGAGTAAAACACTAAATGGTTAGTTGACTTTTTATGTTTATGAGCAGGAAATCTAAATGTTCATCTCTAACTTCACTCCTTGCTGTTGCCTTTGGTAGTTCTTGAAGCATGGAAGCACAGACTTGTGAGTCAAGATTTAAAAGACATCTCTTCAGCACCCCCTATCATTGTAGCCACATATACCACTAATATATCTACAGAGCTAGTAGAGAACAGAAGTATCGTTTCCTCTCCTGAGGAATCAAGTAAAAAGTACAGGACTCAGAGATTAAAGCAAAAAGGAGGAAGGAAAGATATAGGTTGCCATGATGTTTGTACTGTTTGAGAACAATGATAAAAAGACTTACCTGTATCATCATCTTGCACTTAGGAACCTCAGGTTGCAATTGGAAGAAGGAATATATTCCTATCCAACAACAAACAAACAAACAAACAAAACCCAAGATAACAACTCCCATTTCTATAGGAAAGGAACCAAGCATTTATTAATTAATTATCTATTAGTTCCAGATGTTTTACAAATTGTATATCATTTGATACTCATAACAACCTCAGGAGGCAAATACTACTATTTTCCCCATTTTATAGCTGACAATAGCAAAGAAGACAGAGGGTAAGTGACTTGCCCAGGGTGATACAGTTAGTAAGTATCTGAGGTCACATTTGAACACAAGTCTTCCTGATTCTAGGCCCAAAACTCCATGCACCATGATACCTAGGTGCTTATACTCTCCTCTTAGTGAGAAAGTATTTTCCTCATAGCAGCCTTGTGGGTTGTTAGATGGTTCTAGTATCACTGTGCCCATTTCCCGATGAGGAAATTCAGGCTCAGTGAAGTTCATTGGTTTGTCCAGGGTTGCACATTTAACAAGTATCAGCACTGGAACTCAAATCCAAGCCTACTGGATATAGATCTAGTACTCTTTCCAACATACCCTAAGGCTTCTCCAAAACTAATGGAAAAGCCAGGTCATTAAAGAGTATGTAGGCAAAAAGTGATGGTTAACCATCCCCGTGGAAGCTCTAGAGAGTTTTAGAAATAAAAATATTTTTAAATTATTAAAAGAGGGGATGAGGAGCGTTAAGGGGCAACAGGACCACTGGGGCCATGTGAGTCCATGTGAGAAAATGACTTGCACTGGAGGAGGCTTATCACTCAACTCCCAAATTCTCACTTCTGTGGCTACAGCCCAAGAAAGTTAATGAAAGGAAGGAGCCCTGGAAACTCCTGCTGCTCAGACAGGAGGTTACCACCTCATTACTGGACAGATTCTTACAACCAGGAGAAAAGAATGCTTGTGCCAAGGAAAATAGATCTCTGGTGAGAGTTATGCAAGCAAAGCACTGATGCTATTGGGTCAGGATCAAAGTATTGTAAGACAAAAGAGACCAGACACAAAATCGGTGAAGAAATCTTGACCACAGACTAGACACTTATCCAAATCCTAGGCAGAAGGAATGGAAAAGAACTATGAAATCATTGCTTCCACCCTGCCAGTATGGTGTAAGTAAATGAAAAGACACCATCTGCTCACTTTCCCAGAAGGGAGTGTTTCAGCTCCTTGTGGTTGGTTAGCAAGGAAAATATTTTCAGATGCATTACTCTAATTAGAAATGAATAGGAATGATTCCTCCAAGTGACGGCGTTAGGCCTGACTAGTAATCATAGCCTGTGCAATAGAATATACTTTCTTGCCTAGTATTTTAAGAAATGCGTTGGGAGTAAGCAACTTTTTTCTTTAAAAAAATGAGGCATTTTTGGTAATATATTTTAGAAAGTCAGTATCATAGAGATACAAAGTAGACAGAGAGCCAGCCTCAGAAGACCTGGGTTTAGGCACCATCTTTGACATATACTGGCTATGTTACTCTGTACAAGTCACTTAACCTCTCCCTGATATAGGCAACTCTCCAAAATTATAAATTGCAAAGAAAGTGCCTACCTGCTGTGGTAGAGGGAAGCCATTGAACTCAGAGTATCTTGCTTCAATGAAATCACATGATCTAGTCCCTCACATTATATTTATTTGTTAATCAGTTGATTAATGAACACTGATAAAAGCACTCCTCAAGTTACTTACACTCTAATAGGGGAGATAAAACATAAAAGGATCTGGAAAAGGGAAGTGAGGAGGAGAAAGGCATGTTGATTAACTCATGCAGTTAAGATTTGATAACTGTCTGCCTGAGCCCACTTCTAAAATAGAAGATCTTTCAAAGTCCACCCTCTATACTGGGTCTCCAATAAGAGGGAAGGAGTGATCTAAGGGACAGGGGAATACAAGGAAGTGTCAGTTTCAGAGCTGATTTGCTCTCAAAGGAAGATGAATTTCTGCAGACAATGGTGATTCCACTGAGCATCCAGGTGGAAAATATGATAGTATGTTGGATATGAAGTAGATACTAGAGAGCATATTGGGCTTGAGGTGAGAAAAATCTACATTCAGAATCCAATCTCTGATGTTTCCATGTGCTACCATAAGTAAATTACCATCTAAGATGCCAAATAATAGATTTGCAGTTTCATGGGCAATCATCTTTTTACAAATGATGCTATGTTATAGAAATGCTTGTTTTATTCCATAAATCAAAAATAAAATAAATAAAACTTTTTCAAAAAGACCTCAAGCTATAGGTACAGAAAGGCTATGATTGCAATTTGAGGAGGAGAATCCCTACAGTCAAAGAACCTAGATTTATCTTTTATGTGCATAGTGTTTTCCAATAATGCCAAGGAGATTTTATATCAACCTTAACTGTACTTTTAAATATGCTTATTTAATTTTATTTGTCTATAAATGCCATATAATATGGGTATCAAATAATATTTTTATTGTTTCCAGAAGGTCCTAATCATAGTTAATAGTGCGGCCTTGGAACCACCTTCATTGGTGCATCAGCAATTTATCTTTTTTTACTTGTTTGATAAAAGAGGGAGAAGAAGGAGCAAAGGCAAAATGGTAGAGGGGAGAAGCATTTTAATCTAGATTGCCACAGTCCCTTCACCATAAGAACCTAGAAAATATAACACTCTGAATTCTGATTGGGAAAACCAAGAAGAAGTCAGTGGCTCATTTCTCCAACCCAGAGAGGCTTAGACATAAAGGTTTGTGAAACCTGGGGACAGGTCTGGCCAAGAGTACATTCAGTATGTAGCATTTTACTACTCTGGGGCAGGCAGGAGGTCAAGGGAGAGCAACAGGGCAGGAAACACCAAGGGAGAAAGAGTTCCCAAGGGATCTGGCAGTCCTGTCTCCCACTACTCAGTCCCAGATCAGAAAACCAAGGCAGAAAGGAACTGTCAAGAGCATGTGGACTGAAAAAGAACAACTTCCAGAAACAATGCTAGTTGATCACTCCCAGGAGTAAAGCAGTGATTCAGTTCTGTTCTTCAGCCCACTGTCAAAGCTGCATTGGAATAACTAGATCAGGAGGTCCAGATTAAAGGGAAGTTGACAGTTCAGCAGTTCCAGACCAGTAAAATCTCCCAACGAGCTAACAGTGATTGAATGAAACTTCAATCTTCTGAAAATTTCAGCCACACACAGACCAAGAGACACAAACCTAGGTCACGAAGTTGCAGGACTCAGATCAGGAGGCTAGAAATAGAAAGGCCCTCAGACTGAGCTGTGAAAGCAGTAGGAGGAATTAAAAAGAATAAAGATTGAGAAAACCAGAAAGAACTTCCCCTCAAATAAAAAGTACTATAGAGAAAGGGAAGCTCAAGGCACAAACCCAGAAGGAGAGAATGACTTAAAATATCTTACAACTAAAGCCTCAAAGAAAAATGCACCTTATGGACAGCTTCAATAAGAATTTCTAGAAGAGGTAAAATCAGTGACATTTGTTTTCACCTACATACTTCTTGCAGATGAGAGAAAGAAGGGAAAGTGTCTACCTGAGCTCCAATCGCTTTCAAGACTAATAATAATGTCTTTTGTGCAGATACTGCCTAGTTAAACTCAATGTCTTATGCCTCACCCAAGGCAGTTCTCTCCAGGATAGAAATGGTTAAGTGTATCCTCCAATGCAAGAATCCCTGTTTGTTGATTAATTAATAATGGCAGCTGAAACATAAAGTGCTTTAATCAGTTTGCATGTTATCTCATTTGATTCACAACTGTACTCTGTGACACAAGCTCCTATTTTATCAATGAGGAAACTGAGACTCAAAAAAGTTAAGTCGTTGCACCATGGTCAGTTCGACTAATAGAAGCCAGAGGTGGAATTTGAATCCAAGTCCCATCTAACTCCTCGTCTATTTTTTTTCATTATAACACATTGCCCCAGCTAGGTATCAATTAATGCAGATAATGAATAATATAATGTGGTCACATGTTTTCTAATTCATACTAGTAGAAACTATAATTATATAAAATGATCATTTTTTCTGTTCCTAAGGATTCTAGTTGATTTTACTTTCTCTTACTATATGTGCACACAGATTAAGAGATTATAAGAAAACAAAGCATTTTGTGCTGTGTTCTGAGTCAGTGAATCCACATAACTCCTTTAGCAATGGATAATACATTTTTCATGAGCCAAACCTGGTATAAAATATTGAAAGAACAACTAAATCCAATTTTCAGATTGTCTTTCAGATTCTCTTTCTTTTAATGCAGATACACTCCCTGGTTTAAGAGATATATTTTCTCTGATCAGAGATTATATAGGAATATTAGTTTTATTTCTATTCATAAAAGAAATAATAAACAATGATGAAATACAAAAAAGGAGCTTCTCTGGGGCAGGAACTATTCTATTTTGTCATTGTAGCCCAAGAGCCTGTGCAGTGCCTGACTCAAAATAAATGCTTAATAAATGGTTGTTGAATTGGTCATTTGTTAATTTAATATATATTGATGTTTCAAATATCAATTTTCTGGATTTGATTGTAAGCTTCTTTTAAGGTTTAGCTTTAGAACTTGAAAAAACTAGAAAACCATATAGTACAACCACCTTCATTTTAAAAATAGGTAAACTCACTCCCAAAGTACTTAGTTAATTTGTCCAAAAGTAGTAAGTTCCAGAGGCAAGACATGAACCCACTTCCTCTAACTCCAAGTCCAGCACCCTTGTCATAACAGTATGGCTGCTTGTGGACCCCGTCCATCAGTAAATTATTCCGTGACTTTCCAGGCTTCAAAGGAAGAATCAGAAAGCTGTTGCATGAATTTTGAACTCTTTTAATGCAAGCTATGACCAGGGAGATGTATCCTCTCTGTACATTCATAGGAGAGCAGAAATCATTTTGGTGGAGTCTTTTCTGGCAACCAGAAAGCATAAGTAAATCAACTCAGGTTGGTCGGATGACTAGGAGAAGTAACCACTGGTTAATATTGGTTCAATACTAGACTTTTGCCTATGATGAGTTTGGAGATTCTCCCTATGAAGAATGAGGAATGAAATGAGATCTGGGTAAGAAGGTGAAATCTTCAAGTTTCCTCACCACTTATTCCTTACACTTTTTTTAAAAAAATAGGAAATTAAGAAAGAAACCAATGTTGTTTTTTTTAGTAGAGGAAGTAAGACTCTGTTCGTCATCACTGCTGATTTTCAGTTACTTGGTGTTTCTACAGTCCTAGTATGATACAAAGACCAACTCATTAAAGCACATTGTTAAGTCACTAGGAGAGGGAATGGGCGTTATGTATACTGGAGGTACGTTGGTAAAAATGCTCATTTTTATTCTAAGTTCTATTAGTGTTTGATTCCTTGTGAGTTCCTGTAGTTCTACATGCAATTGTTAGAGTTAGTTCAGAGCTGTTTTGTGTTAAGAAGAATCCTCTCATGTGAAAGTCTGTTTGGCAAGATTATGCTGGAGTCAGCTTGACCCACTTTGCTAAAGTTGATCGTTAAATTTTCTGATGGAGCATCTATATCTCAGAAATTACCAAACATTACAAATCATGGATAGATTTTTTTTTGTTTTCTTGATTTCTAGAATTTAGAAAGTAATGTGGAAAATGTTAATAAACCAAATTAAATAAAAAGATATGTCATGGGAAGTTTTTTTCTTCAGAAAACTAGTTGTTAAATATTTATCAGCACACTCTGGTTTGGCTCTTACATGTTTACTAGTAGATGATCAATATTCATTGGCAATGGTGGAGTTATTTAATCCCAGGACTTCTCACTTATATTCTAACTTATGTAGCATTCTTCTTTTGTAACGTTCTTAAATGTTCAAATGTTTCATTCATTGCATTTCCAACTATTTCAAATTTATTTCAGAATGAATATTCACTTGTAGAGAACTACTTGATGCTTTTATTTTTTGTGTATTTGACATGTCTGTCAAGCATCACTTTGACTTAGCTCTCTGTGTTATCTGAAAGTGTCATTTTTCTTCACTTTTCCTTTTCTCATAAAACGTTTTATCCTCTGAGTGCCATATTTTTTCTTTTAACCTCTTTACTGTTCAGATCAAATAATCATACTTTATATTTATAGATACTGCTACAAAGTCCTTTAAAATACATTATACCATTTCCCCCCTCATGACTAGTGTCATGAGATATATATGTGATCATCATAGAGTCAGAGCATTAAGATTAGACATGTAAGCCATATAAGATTCTTGGAGACAAGGACAATTTCATTTCTATCTCTGTATACCTAGCACCTAGCACAGGCCCCTACATAGACACTTGACATCTGCTGAATTAACTCAAACCGAACCTGTATGTAAACAAGAATGGAAGTAACAAAAAGGAAGGTAATAAGAAATTATGCAACAAATACTATGTCAGGCACTGTGTTAAATGCTTTACAAATATTTTATCTTTTAAACAGAATACTTTGCTGACAAGTGGCTGTCCAATCTTTGCTTGAAGACCTCAAGTGAAAGGAAGCTATCACCTCCAAAAGAAGCATATTGTACTTCTGGAAAGCTGGAATGATTAGGTAGGTTTTCCTTATATCAAGACTAATTTTCCTCCTTGCAATATCCAGTAATTGCGTCTTGCTTGTGCCTTAAGGCCCAACCAAAGTAATTCTACTCCATTTTCTGTTGAAAAGTCCTTCTAATACTTGTACACAGGTAATTATCCTACCCCTACCTGTATCTTCTCCTTTCTTGGCTAAGCAACCATACTTCCTCAAAACAATTCTCATATGGCACGATCTTGAGAATCATCACCCTCCTGAGGCCCTGGTTTTCTAGCTTAAGATACTTTCTGAGAAGATAAACGGAAAGAGAAGAATAAGATTAAGAATTGAAAGATATGTTCTAATCCCAACCCCTTTATTAGTTAGCTATATTACTATCATAGACACATAAATCTTCCCTAGCCATTAGTTTTCTCATCTTTCAAATGTAAAGTTTGGATTCATTGACCTGTAAGTTTCCTTCCAACTCTTCATATTCCATTTTTATACCAAGATGGGCTCTTATAGGTTTCCTTTCACTTTCTTTTGTTCCAAAACCAATAACCATGACACTTTCTGGCCATCTTCATAAAATGTTGACAGAGAAATAACTCCCCACCCTTTTCTGAATCCTTTTTATTCATTGTCCTTTCTCGTTATAATATAAACCCCTTGAGGGCAAAGACTAACTTGTTTTCTTATATTTATATTTTCATGGCTTAGTATAGTGCCTGACATATAGTAGGCACTTAAAAGTCATCTATCTATCTATCTTTTATCAATTCATCTTTATGTTGTTCCATCAATGGGAGAACTAAGGTATGAGATTTAATAGACAGGGCCATTTTGAATATGTAAAAGAGATCTTTTAAAAATTATCCACATTGACTTGAATTTTTTTCTCTGCTCCCCCTTTTTTGGAACCCACAAATTTCTGAGACATCTCTTTAAAATGTTATTTTATCCCAAATTCCTGAATTGAAAAACCTACTTTCAGTTCAAGGTAACAGATTTTACAGTCAAGTCTCTTCGCTTATGCTGTTGAAGTACAGTTTTTCTTTCTGATTCTTTATATGTCTATAAAACCTTGATAGCCAATTTTCCTTTTCATATTCCTAATCTCAAGTTTATGGATATTTTCAGCAGGTGTGGAAGTAAGAAGCATTTGTTTAAAAAAAAAGATTCTTGAAAACACACTAGATATGTCCCTAATGATAGTGTTTTATCCACTCTTTTGTAAGTGATTAATATAGTATTAAATGGATATCCCTAATGAAATTTTCAATTAAGAAGAAAACTAAAGATAATTTTTAGAGGAAGAAATGTTTGAACATTTGCTCAAAATGAGCTCTTATTAATGACTATCATAACTTGAAGAAAAAGATAAACTTGTCTAGCTTGTTGGGATTCCTTGAGACTATGAATTTTAGAGTAGAAAAGAAAATTCAATCTTCAGAAGAAAAACAAGACTATTCAGAGAAAATTCATAGAAAAGCAAATAGTTTGCAAGGAAGAAATGTCCAGGATAGCTTCTTTCTTTTAGATTTAGAAAGACTTTTCATTAAGTAAGTTTGAGTAAAAGTCATCTATTCTTTAATACAAGGGGTTGCAAAACGTTGTTACAATGATTTGAGAAAGGTAGCATAGTCTAGACTAGAGCAAAGAGCTTTGGCCTTTGATCTGGAAATGCTGATGTTGAGCCATTGCTCAGATAACTCACTTTCTGAAACTCTGTATCAGCCACTTAACCACATATCACATCCATGAAATGAAATTAACCATATTTATACTACTTATCTTTCATGATTGCTAGAATTTATAAACCTCAAAGCACTTTATTATGAACCACATATCACATCCATGAAATGAAATTAACCATATTTATACTACTTATCTTTCATGATTGCTAGAATTTATAAACCTCAAAGCACTTTATAAGTTTTCTATTAAAATGAATATACTATTTACTGTAGTAGCTGGCATATCAACCATGAATAGCATAGTATATTACCTACAAATAAATTACTAATACAGTTCAAATGATAACATATAAATGTGTTGGCCAATATTACTACCTTCCTACATACATTATATAAACTCAATCTCCATATTGGTTCTGTACTAAATTTCAGATTTTTGGTACTTGACTTTTCCATTCACAAAATGGGAATCAAAGATACAACTTCACCTCTTATGGAAGAAATCATTGCTCTTTACCTTAGGATAAGGTCTTTCCCCTAAGCTACTCATTGAACTCCAATTAATTGGAGAATATTAATTGACTGAGTGTTGGCAGACAATGAAAGGTTATAGTCAAGTAGAGGTAACATGATTGAGTGTTGAAGGTTGAATCATTCCTCTCTTTGCACGGATAATTGAGAGCTTATGATATCCTGAGTGGTAATGATGGTAAAGTATACATTGTAGAAAGCCATCCTTATACCTTAAAATGAGGATTTGTCATCCCCTCTTCTATACTACAATGCTGCATATCAATAATGTTGGATCATTTGACATAAAGAATCATTGACTTTATAATCATGAGAAGTATTGTGGTGTGATAAATAAGTCACTTGATCTAAAACCAGGGACACCTGGGTGAAAATCCTGCCTCTAATACTATAATAATAATTTAAAATGGGAAGATCTTTCTAATTTATTAATAGGTCCATGTGACCTGCCTGGGTCACGTGGAGCATGTGGTGAGAGGAGTTTGCTGAAAGGGTGGAACAGCAAGAGGCAGAGCTAGAGTAAAGCAGGGAAGAAATTAGGGAGAGAGCAGTCAGAACTGAAGAATGCAGGCAATCTCATAGCTGGCTGTGAATATGAGAAAGGCATTTTGTTTAAGGGAAGCCTGTTTGTGATTTGTTTAATGGAGCTGGTTTGTGAGAAGTCTAGCAAAGGGAAGGCTTGGAGCTGGTGTTGCTCTCTGCTTTGTTATTGTGTATAGATTATTGTTACTATGATGGATTTGGCTTTCTGGTGTCTGACAAAGGTTTTGGTTCTGTCTTTCATGTGGAGAGTCTGTTGTATTTTGCAATTCAGAATTGTGCCAGGATGTTCATGGCCACCATCAATACTGTGAATATTGCATTGGCCCTACAGATACTTCTCAACTGGGAGATATCAGAAGAAAGTCACTTAATCTTTCTGAGACTCAGATAGCTCTCCAAGACTAAAAGATATAAGCAATCTGTAAAGGTAGAGGAATTCCGATAATCATAGATCCTTGAGTAGGCCCAGGACATGGAATTAGAAAGGACCCCAGAGTTCATCTAATCTAATCTCTTCATTACTGGCCTATTTTGTAAAGACCTATCTTCAGTTTCATAAGTAATGGATATGTACAGATACATTTATTCCAGAAAGATGGTATGTTATTCTAATAGCATGAGTGAAGATTGAGAAATAAAGGTTGGTCTGAAGGATGAAAGAGAGAAAAAACCTGGAGAAATTAAAACAGTGAGAATTGTGATAAATTCTCAAGAGGGAAATTCAAACATATGAGATGAATTACTGCAATAACCAAAAGTATTACTCTCATTCAACACCACAGTATCAAGGTTTGAAGTTGAGCTGAAGTTGATGAAATTGGTCCTACTGAATAAACTCACTATTTGAAATAAAAAATAATAATATTCACAGAGCTTGTGAATCTAGGGAAATGTCAATTAAGGGTAATAGTAGAAGAGAAAAAAATCCAGGCAGAAGGATTAGGTCTGACACAACATCCTTGTTTTCATCAATTCCTGGAGAGATGAGAGGAAGTGGAGATGAAAAGGGAGGAATAATAAATAACACAAGGAGAGAAGAAACATTATTTCTTCATTTGTGTTATGAACATTACCTCTAATGAATCCACCTCATGTTACCACATACAATAATTAGTAAATCTTAGATAAGACAGTTTGACATGTTGCTTGATATGTGCATTGCTTGGGCTATGAATATCATCACATGTCCAATTAATTCATATCTTTACTGTGCCATGTGCCATTTACAGTGCTATGCACTGGTAATAAAACAAAAGCAGAAACAGTCCCTGCTCCCAAGGAGGACAATATCATATATAAATCAGAATATTCAAGAGAAATACATAATAAATGGAAAACAATTTTAGAGGGGACAGAACTACCAACTGGGGGAAACAGGTGGGAAAAACACTTATAGGAAGTAGTACTTCATCATAGATTTAGATCTGGAAAGTAATTTAGAAGTCACCTAATCTGATTCCTTCATATTACAAGTCAAATTAATGTTTGTTTTACAATTTTTATTTGTGCTTTCTAAAATAAATTCATATATTAGGAAGAAAATAGACTTGATTTTTGACTTCTTAGAAAAGAAATAAACCATAAATCATAAATGGCATGTCTTTGGAATGCTGAAATACCTTTTGTCAAGCAATAGTTCCAAGTTTTGTTTTTTTTTCTGAAACAGGATTAGATTTTTTTAACTGTTCAATTTTTTATAAAATAGAATAATGTCAAACTTTCTCAGATAACAGAAGTAGGTACAAGTGAACACTGTGGAGAATTGTGCTCCCACTGTATAATTCTATGACTATATAACTCCCACTGTATGACTCAGTGGTCATGGTTGTATTATGCTAAAATAAGAAAAAATGACCATAGCACTTAAATTAATTTACAAAGTGGTTGTAGGTGAATGAGTGTATCTTTGAGGTTACCAATATTATATTTCATAGAACTAGACAAAAGTAATGACAAGTCACTTAGAGAAAAAAGGTGTTGAAATTTGAAGAGAAATAATTTTTAAAATGTGGGATGAAGGGATCATGGCATTTCCAAAACACAAACTACATTATTGAGAAGTAATCATCAAAACTAACTAAAAAGTTAAGATTTTGCAGATTAGATAAGCAAGAATCAGAAAAAATCTTTTAAAAAGTGGCCGGGTTTTTGGTAGAAACAAGAATATAAATGACTCGGATCAGGACCCAAGAAAGGGATTATGCAAGAAAATAAACTAAACTATTTATACCCTTTAACCCAATGATTTCACTACAGAGCATAACACTGCAAGAAGTTCAAAGCCAGAAGCAAAATTTAAATGTGCTAAAATATTTATAGAACTTTGTAGAGTCATAAAATGAAATGAAAATTAGGCATGTGTCCATTGATATAATGATGGCTGAGCAAAAATGTGGCATGCAAATGCAATGGAATATTATTGTGCAATAATAAATTGGGAATATGAGAAATCCAGAGAAACAAAGGAAGATTTTTATGAACTGATATGGAATGAAATAATCAGAACCAGATGAAGGATATGGGCAATAACTACAATAATACACATGAGAAGATCATTAAAAGAAAGTAGTATTCTGAAAAGGGAAAAAATTAATTACAGATAGTGAAAAATATCTAGCTTCCTCCTCTTGTCAGACAACAGAGAAATAGAAGGGCAGATTGTCACATACCTTCTCAGATAATCACTCTATTGGTTGTTTTTGCATTAGCTGATTTTCTTCTTTAAAGTGAGAATTCAAGTGGGGATGTGTTAGATTGAGAAATGAAGTGATATAAAAATATCAATAAAACTCAATTTAAAAAATGATAGAAAAATATGGGTTGAGCTGCTGGATAAAAAGACTGTATGTCCCCCAATATGCCCCTCATCCTGACTCAAAAATGCCATAATACTAGATTTGGGAGAAGAAATATTTATTTCCTCTGCAGAACCTTTGAAATCAGTAGGAGTTTTATACACTGGAAGGGAAAAAAAGGCATGTGAGAGGAATAGAAATCGTGACTCTTTTGAAGCCAAAAGCCTCAGTTCATGCAAATGCCCTACATAAAAAGCACAGAGTTATAGAAGTTCAGTGAGAGGCAGTGACTTTTGTGAATCTTTAACTGGTTAATGAGTGAGGTGACTTCTGATTTCAGACAGTGACACTGCGCCTCTGGAGGCAGCTGAGTTGCTTAATTAGTGAAAGCTTTGCTTCTTTTTTTTTTTTTTTTTGGTTTGATTTTTATTATAAATCTAGCTTCTGAGCTTCTGTTTCATAGGCTCCAAATGTGGAGAGAATCAAACACTGATGATCTGGCTAGGCATATGTCTGCTCATTTAGCCACTGGTCTTTGAAACACCCATCCTTTGGACTTCGCTTAGCATCTGAAGGGTCTGTTCACTAATATCAGAGGTCAACATTATTTTGCTGGAGGAACCAAACACAATAACCTGGACTTTGAATTAGGGCTTCACTTGCTGATGGAGATTTGAGAGGAAGTCAAAGTTCACAATCCATGCATTGGGACCCTTGCCCATCAAAGCTCACAAAGCAAGCCTGAGGCTGTGGGAAAGAGCTTTGTACAGACTGTGAATGGTAATGATGTATTAATTTCTCTAGGTTTAATGAGTAGAGCAGCTCTTCTCATCCAAGCAGTCCAGCTTTGAAATCTGCAATATCAAAGAACAAATCATCAAATCTCCTCTGTGAAGGGTGCACCTGCTTGCCTTCTGCGTGGAGTTATTCACTTGGAGCACACTTCATGTTTGTTCTAGAACTGAGTCTGTCTTTCCAGGTGGTTTCTAAGTTTGACTAAACATATTCTTCACATTCTTTGGCTAGAAATCATTTCCTGGTATAATGTAATTAAAAAAACCCATCAACAAGTTATAATATCATATGGAATGTAATTATAGGTTCATATATGCCAACGGGAAAGGAAACTTGACATCATGTCAAGAGAAAGCAGACTTTGAGTGAAGAAAGGTCCACGTTCAAATCTTGCCTCAAAGAAACACCAGAGAGTATCATGGTCAGGTCATTTAAACTCTTTTTGCCTCAGACAATGTTTGCCTTGCCAAATCTGCATCAAAAAAGTGATTCTTTACAGAGGGAGTTCTCTACCATTACAGTCCAGACCTTTCAAAATACATAGAACATCAAAATGATTATTATAGACTCACCACCAGCACCTGAAATTTCATCTTAGAAATTGCCAGATGGTCATGATAAAATAGTTTTTCAGTCTCAGAGATAAATCGGTGACAGAATCATCCACCATTTAGCTAAAAGGTGAGATGACGTCAAATGAAATAAATTATTTTCCCCATCCCATATAGTTTCAATAATTCGGCTTAATCTAATCATTCAGCAAAAAGTATGATTGAAATTAGAATGCCAGCTATTCTGCATCTATGCTACACTAACAGAATAAAGGTAATCAATGTTGAAATATTTGGAGCCCATTTCTAGGTTCAAGAAAGGATTAATCAGACCTATGGCATGGATTCCTCCCATCATTTTTACTTTGCCTCTATTTGAGTTTGAATAAGCTAGGTCTTCTGAACGTCACACCAGTAAAAGATTTTGGAACTCATGCATAAATTATTTGAATCTCATTTATTATGAACTATTATTTGAGTTGTATACTAGATGATGATTTAGAAATTTGCAATAAACAGTTGCTACTGGCGTCTAATGTAGGATCAGCCTACCTTATCCATGAGGATAAATACTGAAGCCTTCATTACCTGTTGTTTTACCCCCCCACCCTCAAATTTATCAGAAATAAATGTTTTGAGAGCAAGCTTCCTTTAGAAACTATATTCCTTTCCAGGACAAGCTTCAAGTCTTGCACCAAAGTTATTGTTTCTTTTGAAGGGAAAATGAATTAGCCTCACATCCCAGAGAGATGAACGTAAGGCAAGCTAATCTCCAGCTGGCAAACAAGACTTAAGGGAAGGTCTAGCCCTACTCTCTGTCTCACATATCAAGAGCACCTTCAGGTCATCAGCCAACTTTGCAGGTGGCCCTAACTTGCCCTCTTTACTGCTCTGTTACTGGTCACTACAAGTTCTAAAGGGTCTTCCAAATTACATTGGAAGATGGAGTCATCCCTCAGATTAAAAAGATTTGATTTCTTGCTATCCCTTAGTAATCCTATTCTGAGTATACAGAAATCTAATTTTTGTTTGTTTGTTTTACTTGTAAGCTAAATTGGTAAAACACGGGCTTATTTGAGTTATGAGCAAAACTGTAGTAATAACTTAAATCATTTTCTCATGTGATCAAACCAGGGAAAATTAAGGGGGGAGGAAACTAGGAACTACTTCAAAGGGCTTGCTTCTCACCTCAAAATTTAGTAATGCCTGATTTTATATTTTAAAGCAATATTCATTCTATCTCTACAAATAGATTCTTGTAAAATCAAGAAATTTCTTGCTTGGTGAAAGCCAAGCCTCCTGTAGGATAGTTGATGGCATCTGTGGTATTTGTATAAGATCAGGATGGGGATCCCTGCTGATCACTCCTTGGATGTGGCAGTGAGCTATGGACTGCATACTGACACTGCATGAGAAAGTGAACCCAGTTTGCACATACTCCCTGAGTCAGTTAATTAAATGGCAAGAAAAATCACACTGATGTGATATGATGCAAGCAGACTTTCATTTGACCAGGTATTATTCATCATCCCATCCAGTGCTTCAATGCTCTGTATTTGATTTTATCAATGAGGGTCTCTCATAGAGAATGTAGATCACTACCCAACCATATATTCTTATGCTATGTGATGATTATACATGGGCTCTCATATAGTCTCCACGAGACAATCACTCAGTATTTAGGGGAACTTTGTATTAATCTTTTGAGATTTTAAAAATGTGATATCTTTGCTGGTCATCTCAGCTCTCACCATGCAACCACCCCACCTTGTTTTGTAATCATACATCTCATTGCTGTCATCCTTTATATTGTTCTTCTTGGCGATTCCTCATTGACAAAATGTGTTCTTATCCCTGAAAATTTCATACAGTCAGTTCTGCAGTGAAAAGCAAAAGAATAGGAATTCTGTAAAATTGTGTATGTGTATATATATATACATATATATATCATAAAGGTGATTTAAACATGTATAAAAAGAGTTTGTAGCATGGATTTATTTGTAACATGAGTGTGGGTGGTATAAATACTTTACAGTGGACTGAACACAACATCCTAACCCCTTTCAGGAAAGTAAACACTATCTTCAAGTACCAATGGGAAAGATGAGTGGATTACTAAGAGAGATAGTTCTTACACTGGGTTGAAGTTGTGCAAGATGAGGTCCAATTCCACTATTTGATGCTGTCCATAGAATTTTAAAAGAAGCAAATAGAAACCATCAAAATGATTGGAAGATCCTTGACAGTGAGTTTATGGAAAGACATATATAATAAGCTCTGGTAGAATGTTTACTCATATCAAAGAGATCATACAGACAGAAAAGCATGTACCAAAAATCAGTCGAAAATAAAGTGAAAATATATTTTAAAGACAAAATGAGTTAGCTACAACATTTAGAGATGGAAAAATTTTTTAAAATGTATTTGTCATTATGTAGCTGTTTGTTCAAAAGGTAAAAAAGAAAACAACTAAAACCCTTTATTGTGACACAAAGGACTATGTGACAACTGGTGGGGTGCCAAGGCACTCTTTGACTATGCTGACATATGAGAGTGAAGATCCTGAAAAGTATATCTGGGCCCCGCTGAAGGGCAAATATGGTTCCACTCAATAAAGAAGAGATAAATACCATACTTCAAAGAGTTTAACATGATGCCAACAATCTCGGATAAGAGTTTATATGGTAAAAAGAACCTTGTATAGGTTCTAAGATTAGTCCTGACCTTTAAGTGTGTCTTAATTAGACTTTTATTACTTTTCATACTTCTGTTTAAAGCTCACTTAAAGGTCAAGAGTAGACTCGATGTTCTATCTGTAGAGAATTAAAAGCAAATCACTTTACCACTTTGGGGCTCAGTTTGCAATGTTGTAGTTACAAAGTACATTATATAAATTGCAGATAGGCACATCTGAAAAATAAGACAGTTGAACTGGATGATCTCTAAGGTACCTTCCAGCTCTCACATTTTATGATTCTTATTTCCGGCGTGAAAGCCAGAGGCTATTCAAACATCTGCATGGGATTTTCTTGGCCACATGGAATGCAAAAGAAATGTCCCCCTCCCCCAGGACTTCAGCCAAGATATTAATTACCTTTCACAAGAGAAATGGGGTAACTTCTGGGAAATCATTGTATTCACCTTACTTTTCATTACCTCTCTGCCCCAATGCTCCACCATAGAGGTCTCAACCATAGGAACATAGTGAGAATGTTATCATTCCATAAAGAGAGAGAAGAACTGATCAATTTTTCTCATTTGCCACAGCATGAAAACTCTCTCCCTTTTGCTTATAATTGTCTTTTCCTAAGAATGTGAGGTCCAGGTAATCTAGACTCCAAATAGGTGGACAAAGTTTAAAGATATCAGGAAGTTCATACAAGTGATTGACTCCCTTTTACAAAGTGTAGAGGTGACTGAACAAGGTAACAAATCTAGCCAGCAGTGTGGCACACCAAAAAAGAGTAGATCTAGAATCAGGTGAGGAAGAGATTCAAATCCTATGTTCCATTGTTAATTGTGGTGTGAATGGGTAATCCATTTTACCTACACTTGACATTTGCCATTCTCCAGTGTATGAAATGCACTCCCTCTTCTCCTTGGAAATTTAGCATCTACAATTTCTGTGAAAGCTTAGCTCAAGACATTTAAAGCCTTTTCTGCCCCACCCACTGGATGCTAGTGCTTTCCCTGCAAATAATTTTGTATTTATCTTCCACATATTTTGCATATTTTTGACAATTTTATACGTATTATATAAATAACATATACAACTTCGATACACATTTTCTCCTTATGTAGAACATAAGCTCCTCAAGGGCTGGAATTTCTTAATTTTTTTGTATCCTAAAAACTTAGCATGGTGCCTCATGCCTAGTAGATATTTCATAAATATTGTGAGGATCAAAGGAAAATTTTTTAGCAAGTTTTGCATTATTATTAGGAAACCAAATGGATTCTATTCTTGAACAGCTAGCTAAGCCTTTTTAAAATGGGATCAAAAGATTTAAAATTGCCATTTAGTGTTCATTTTGTATTAAATATTGAAAATGCAACATCACCAATTACAATAAAAAGGTAACATTTACACAATACTTGGTATTTAAATGCACACACAATTTTCTCTTTTTCTCTCTTTCTCTCCACACACGCACACACGCGCACACACGCACACACGGAGGGAGAGAGAGAGAGAGAGAGAGAGAGAGAGAGAGAGAGAGAGATTTCTATCTAAGTCAGTTTGTTTCAAGAAATTACCAGCAAAAATAACAGGATCTTCAATGATACAGAAAAAAACTGGCCATAGCAAATAATCAGAATTCCTATTTTGTGGTCATCATAAGTACAGATCTTATTACAAATCTTACCTCTGACCCTGGCTTATATGAGAAGCAGTAGCTAGTAGGGGTTATGGGAAGAAACCAGCTCATTGGAACAGTAGGTACATAAGATGGTTTTGTATGAGATCTAAGGGTAAAGTTTCCTCCATACTTTAATCAATTTCTAACTCCCCCAAATGAAGAGAAAACAATGTTTAGAGAGCAGGTGTGAACAACATCCATAAAATGAATCAGCCCTCTAAGCATTGAAATTTCTCAATCTTAACTTCATATCCTTTTCAGAAGCTATAGTCAAGGAATGGCATTTTTAAAAGAATTCCAAATATCTCTCTAATAGTTTCCAGACACCCAGCCTCTATCCCATTTATGTGAGTATATGAGCCTGAGTGATGAGCTTAAAGTTGTCATGTGGCACTAGGAGCTTGTGAAACCTTTTCAGGAGTTCACATTGGGAGAATGTTGAAGAAGAGCTTCTTTTAGTGCCTTTACCTCTGTTCACCTCCTCCACCCATGCCCAAGGAATTAATGAGTCTGATTTGATTCAGAACATTCTCAATAATCCTAAACACTGAGGGAAACTTTGCAGTAGCAATTTCAACGTTCAAAAATGTTAGAGCTGACCTTTTCACGAAGTACAAAATGATTACATTGAAGAGAAATTCCTTAAATCGAGGGAAGTTCTGAAATACAATATTTGGATGTTTTGTTTTGGTTCCCTAGAGAAAGACAAAATATAGTTCTTATTTTCTAGTTGCTCAGAATGACAACAGTGAATCGAGTTCTTTAAATTTCTTAAAAGTGATTTAGGGATGTTGATGTTTATGGATATTTGAACTTTTCCAGTCCTATTCATAGCACTGAAGGAAATATTTTAATAAGAAAATTCAATTATAACTATTTATAAAAAAAAAAATTAAAATGAGATCAAGGCTTCTAGGCTCAGCACGTTCCAAGAGTGAACCACAAACAATCTCTGAATTACAAAGACTACATTGCTGAATCAGGGTCCTTGTTTTTCATACCCCACCAGCTGAATAAATGAGAGACATATTTAGCAGAGCCTGTAGTAACCATTTTCTCATGCTCTCAAGTCACCAACTCCGGCATGAAATGGCAACGTGTCAAAGAAATAAAGTAATGAAAATTAGAAAGAAAAAAAGTTAAATTATCCTTGCATAGTAGGAAGATTAGAAAATTGAGTGTTCGTATATAGGGTATCACAAGCTGAAAGCACAGTTACTAAATCCAAGAATCGGGATCGTTAGAGAGTAGGAAATCATATACATACATACCTACACACATACATATACGTATATATGGATGTATGTATATCCATGTAAATAGTGTGAGAAACAATGGAACATTATTCAATTGTCGTCTTTCTTTTTTGCCTATACCTATTTCTAAAAATGTTCACCCCAATTACCACGTGGAATTAAATAAATAAATGTTAAACATTGATCGTTAGTTTTGTGAAGTCTTTGAAATTTATAGAATTAATTTGTTAAAGAGGATCTGATTTGTATGGCATTGAATTTATAAATGGAGGACTTTTTTTTATCATATTAGCTTTAAAAACCTTCAGAACTCTAGTGAAAGTAGTGACTAATCACAGTTTCAGAAGACTGATGATAAAACATGCTCTCTACCTCTTAGTAAAGAGGTAATGGACTAGAGATGCAAAATTAGACATATCTTTTCAGACAATATACAGATTTATCTTATTTGATTCCGTTTGTTACAGGGAAAAACTTTTACTTGTTCATAATGGAGGAGAAGTGGTAGATTGATAAAGAGAAAGGAGAGAGAAATCAATAAAACATTTAACTGCACAGAATAAAATAGAAAAGAAAATTCAGAAGAGGATACAAATGTGGGAATATTGTTGATAGCATATTAAATATAATACATAGATTTAAAACTATGTATACTTCATCATGACCTCATCTACAATCCTCATTTATATTATTTGTATAGTAAACTATTAATGTTTATTGATAATTGTTAAGTTTATAGCAAAAAATAATTAGGGTTGGGCAACTAGATGACACAGTGGATAGATTACTTGACATGGAGTCAGGAAGACTGATCTCTTGAGTTCCAATCTGATATCGGATACTCGTTGTGTGACCCTGGACAAATCACTTATCCCTGTTTGCCTCAGTTTCCTCATCTGTAAAATGAACTGGATAAGAAATAGCAAACCACTCCAGTATTTTTGCCAAGGAAATTCCAGACAAGATCATGAAAAGTCAGACATGACTGACAAATGACTTAACAATAGTAAGTTGGGCTTGGAAATTAATGGGAAAATGACAGATAATTTAATAAAAATAATTCATGAGTTTATGTAGAAGGAGTGACAAAATAATTCATATAAAATATTTTAACACACCTGTATCTTATGGTACAATGTAAATGAATGAATAGTACACTGAGTCATAGATTATTCAGTAATATTTCAAAGGAGAAACTTTTTTAAAATTGTAATAAATTTAATTTAGAAGATAGGAAACATTTCTTATTGTTATACATTGTAGTATTTGAGTATCATAGCTAATGCCCTTGGTACTGATATCAGGTCACATTTATATGGTGCTGTCTGGGTTCAGAAGAAATGGTTTCCATAACGTCGGAAAACATGTTCTCTTAGATTCCACATTATTTGCACAAACTTCCGAGTAAACGTAGGACATTAATTTGGTACTGAATGGGACCTTAAAGGCTATCTAGTTGAAACCTCTTGTTTTATAGGTGAGGACACTGACAACCAAGAAAATTGTTTTCTAAGACCACATAAATAGTAAGAGTCAAAGATGGAATTTGAATCCAGGTCCTCTGACTCCAGAGCCAGTGCTTTTCCCCCCTCTTTCCTGTTCAAACAAATTTGGTAAATAGCACAGCAAGAGTTTGTAAATGAGCTGAGAAGACCCACTAGGAGGCAGCCACTTACCAAAAGAATAATCAACCCGAAACCCCTCTATAGCTATTAAAAACAAATAAAAATAAATTCAGTTATAGAATTTTCAAATCTGCCACTTAATAGTATGACCCTCCATGACCTCTAATGTACCCACTATATTTATCATTTTCCAATGGGAAAGTTCCAAATGAATGGAAATTTTCATGCAAATAATATCAATTGATACTAGAAATGTAAAATAAGAAAGTATATTAATGAGGAAATTGGCTTTCATAAAGTGTATTTTGGTGGGTGTATGGGTAATAGTGCTGGGAGCTTTTTATAATAAATGACAAAAGGGTCAATATTTTATTTCATTAAAAGATGCAGAGTTTTGGACTCATCTATAGCAGCTTGGTAGAGCTGAAAGTAGGCTATATTTGAGTTAGAGAAAAAGGATTTGAATCCTCATTCAACCTTTTATCACCTATGTGATTCTGAGCAAGTCTTTTTAACACCATTTTGCCTTTATTACTTGTAAAATGAGGGGGTTGTTCTAGATGCACTCTAAGTTCTTTTCCAGCTTTAAGTTCTTAATGCTTTCTAAGAACCATTTTAAGAAAAAAAATAATCTCTGGGCATAAAGAAATGTCATAGATCATTTAGTTCATTCAATATTTGAGCAAGAATCCTCTCTACAACAAAATTATTCAGTGATTGTCTCACTTTTGCTTGGAGACCTTCAATGAAAAAGAATTGACCAGCAATGAGGTTGCCCATTGCACTTATGGACAACTCTAATCATTAGGAGATTTGTCCTTCTATCACACTAGACTAACTCTCGGCAACTTCTTTCCATTACTTTAAATTCTTCCCACTGGGGTCAAGGATCCTTCTTCCAAATGGAATCCCTTCAAATCCTTGACATACTATCATTGTCAAATTTTCTTATATGGTCACATTTAACTTCTCACCAATGTTTAAAGATATGAAAACAGTGCTTAGTCCCTCTGTGGTCTATCCATTTTGTGAATTAAGTGGATTTATTGGTTTGTGTAAAATATCAGGAGAATTATAAAAAGGCCTCTAGCAGGTTCAGTGAGCATCATTTGTGAAAAGAAATCAATAAGAACAAGATGATAAAAATACACACTTAGTTGAGTTCTATGTTGCTACAAGAAGCCACCATATCAAGGACATATCAAAATACCAAATAATTGAGTATGTTTATACTCAGCCCTCTACTATTTTGAAAATGAAAAAAAAAACAATGTCAACATTGAATTCAGTTTCAGCCTTAACCAATCACTAAGCTCATCTTTTCTCATTCACTTTAAGACAGATTGGTTTGGCTGTTCGTTTTGCTTTATTCCTCTATTTTTAGCTATTAATTGTAATCGATGATTAACAGATATGATAATACAAATACAAACACTATTTCAATCCTCCCAGCCATGTAATAATTATATAAATAATATAAGAATATTATATAAATATACAATATAATGCCTGATTATATTTTTATTTATATAAATAGTGGCTTATACTATGATACCCTGAAGCACCATCAGGTTACTCTCTGGGACTTCATGATACTCAAGGTCTAGGGATATAGGAGTTAAAGGAAAGTCATGTAGAAAAAAAGAGGAGAGGAAGAAGAAAGAAAGAAAAAGGAAAGAAGGAAGGAAGAAAGGAAGGAAGGAAGGGAAATAAGAAAAGAAAGACAAAGAAATAAGAATCAGTTTCAAAAGAAAAAATAGCTGTAGAACAAAACAAACTTGTTTTTATTTTTTACTAAGTCATTCAAGTTAGTTAAAAATGTCATATCCATTTAGGGAGATAGATAGACAGATAGATAGATAGATAGATGATAGAGAGATAGAGAGATAATGCCAGAAGTAGTTGAGAGTATGACATTGTACATCCTCTAAATACATTGAAGGTCATATGAAAATTCTTTTATCTATTGTTTTGAAGAATCCTCTTCACTTGTTTCCATTAGGGTGAACAGTTGTCTACAAGCGCCAAATAAAAAAAGTAAGTGTGTGTGTGTGTGTGTGTGTGTGTGCATGGACACTAAATAGATCTGTGGAGAATATTGGTTATATTGGTTGCCTTGAGTTTGAAGAGAAAAATTAAAAATCTCATGGCATAAAAACAGTCCCATATTTTGACTTAAGACATGATCACTTTGCAAACTCATCCTGGTGACATGTCTGATTATCAAGTTGCATATACTCAGTATCATTTAGTTTTAACCACAAACAAAACTAAGCTGTTAGTGGTGATGAAGCATCCTGGGATTTCTCTAACGAAGCACAGTTGGGACATGTTCCTAGCAAAATGTCCTATGCACTCTGAAATGTAGGGGTCCCTCTGAAAGATACAGAATTCTGCCAAAGAGCTCATTTGTATGAGTTTTCCCACCTCCCAGGCTCCTCAGCAACTCTTCATGGTTTGGCACCATGTCCAAAGATCACATGACTTCTTTGGACTGACTGATAGAGTTATTGAATGTAAAGCCTTGGCAGAAGCAATTACCCTGGCAGTGACAGGAGCCAGGAAATATATACCAGTAAATGGAACTCATTTTAATCACTGTACATAGGGTATGCTTGATTTATCCCATATCATTACAGAATGACAATGTGGGAATCATTAAGGAAAACATCAGTGTTCATATTCAGTGAACACTGAATTTCTGGGTCCTATGGAAATTTATGAATATTTATACTTCAAAAATATGGATATATGTTAGACTATTCTGTGTGGATCACAAATTTCCTCTAATTAGAGTAAAAAATATAACAGTAACAAGAATGTTCAGAAATGAATTAATATTGTGGATGATTATCCCTGTAACCTGACTTATCTGTGCCTCGGTTTACCCATATTTATAATCATCCTTCTCATAATGGACACTACTACTCTCACCATCCTTGAAAGATATTGATTTATTATCCATCTCACACAGAATTTCCAGATAGGACTTATAAAACACAAATCCAAGTCATAGTCAGTACACATACTCTTGGAAACCCACAATCTAAATCAGGCAAAATTTGTCCACATGACAAGTAAAAAAACACATTTTCCATTTTTAAAATTTTTTAAATTTGTTTTCAGTTTTCTACAATCACTTCCACATATCTTAAATTTTTCCCATCCCTCCCTTTCCTTCATCCCTACCTCCCTACTCCCTCCTTGAAACAGCATGCAATCTTTTATAGGTTCTACACAGACATTCTTATTAAATACATTTTCACCTTAGTCGTGTTGCAGAGAAGAATTAAAATGAATGGGAGAAACCATAAAAGAAAACAAAACATAACACAAGGTAAAATGGTCTGCTTCATTCTGCAATCCAGTTCCATAGCTGAAAGAACATATTTCCAAAAGAAATTAGATAATTAAAATGGATTAAATAAAACTATATGTGTAGGTCATAACTCTACAAAGAAGTTAAATTTGTTGCATTACACCCTATATTTCCTTTGTTTAATAACACTATAATATTTTTATTAATCACTGTGATGAATTATAATTCTCTGGTTTGGTCTCTTTTCTCCCTCCCGGACTGTAAGAGACTATCCCCTCCTTCCTTGATGACAGAGATTTTCTTTTGTCAAAACTAAATAACTTTCCAGAGTGTAAGGTAGTACCTTATATGCAGTAGGTGTTTAATAAATATTTGTGGACATATGGTACAGTGTCTTATACTGTAATATGTTATGGCAGTGTACAGTGTGATATGGGATGGGATGGAATTGGATGGAATTGGATTGGATGGGATGGAATGAGATGGGATGGGAGGGCATGCAATGGGATATTATCATGTGCTCTGGTATGATGTATTTCACTAATCAAGAGTCGATTGTCCTATAAAGAAGGAAAAAGCTAATTGTTTGGGCAGGAAAACTATTTTAATTGTATGGGCAAGGAGTACCCCTGTTTGTGAGACCATTTCATCTGAATTTCCCAAACATTTACTGTGACTCTAAATTAGCAAAAGACATATTCTGTGCTTAGCAAATATAAAGATAAAACATCTGCCCTCAAGAAGCTTACCATTTGATAAGGAGCAGGCAGGTGATACATTGAAGAGTGGGCAGGACCTGCAGTTCTGAATTTTACCACAAATGCTTACCAACTGTGTGATCCAGGGCAAGTCACTTAATCTCTCTCAGACTCATTTTCTTAATTTGTAAAATGAACACATTAATGACAAAATCTCCCTCCTAGCGTTTTTGTGAGCATGAAATGAGACAAGATGTAAAAAGCCTTTGCAAGCCTTAATATCAACATTAGGTGTTACTATGATTGGGCAGATGTGTATATTTAAACTTAGAGCAGGCAAATATCTATACAGTAAAGGAATAAAGTTGGACAGTGAGTGAGTGTGTGTGTGTGTGTGTGTGTGTGTGTGTGTGTGCATGTTACAGCCAGAATTAATTATGAGGATAGTAACAAAAGGTCAATGAAGATTCTAAGGAAAATACTTCATTGACATGCCAGATGGGGAAATAATATTTGCTCCAGCTCTCAGTACTTACTGGTTCAAGGTTAGAGATTTCAGAGATTTCATGATAAGGGAGACGAAATAATCCAATTCTAGTGCAGAGTCAAGACTAACAGTTACAATGGGGTTGTAGAGAAGACAGAAGACAAATTATAGCATTTAAAATCTAGAAGGAATATTAGAGGCAGAAAATCAGGCCTCACAATCTCCCATCAAATGGTATAATGTATCCAGATGTTTTTTTCCAATCATATGACATAATATAAATGTAAACCATAATTAACTAATTGTAACTCAAAGATCTGAAGTGTCATTCTCAGGCTCATGTGGTAATTAATGGCAAAATTAAAATTAAAACCCAAATCTCCTAATTTCAAGCTCTGTATTCTTTCCATCACAGCACTTTCATGTGCAAAGTGATGCAAGAGAATTGTCAGATTTGAGAGCAGTTAGGGAAAAGGAAAGAATACTTAGAATACTTAGAAATTAGTCAGTTTCATCTCTACATCTCATAGGTAGGAGAGACAACAATACGGACATAAATGGAAAGTTGTACATAAGAGAGAGAGACAGAAAGATAGACAGAGACAGAGAGAGATAAAGAGAGAGAATAGTAGTAGTAATAGTAGTAGTAGTTGTTGTTGTTGTTTGACCATTGCTTTGTTAAATTTGAGATGACTGTAGACTATCAGATTAAAATTTAAGATCATCACAGTAGAGTTGAAAGAGATTTAGACATATAGTCCAATCTCCTGATTTAACAAACAGGGAGATTAAGTTTAGGTAAAAACAAATGATATGGAGAATTGGAGAATGGCCATAGAAAGAGCGATAGATACTGTGAACATATAAAAATATGAATTATCAAATGTCCTAAATTAGTGATGAAAAACAACACAAAGGGTTTCCTGTGATTATTATATCATTACAACAATTAAGAAGTAAAAATGGAAAGAAGGAAACCAACTGTTCTCCCTTGAAAGACTAACCATACAGGAAATTCTGATTCAAGAAACTCAATATGGTGGAGAGGGGAGGGCGGGGGTGGAGGCAGAAGCCTATAAGAGGATATATACTCTTTAGCAATGAAACTGATAGATTCTTGACAGATGCAGTCTACTAGACTTCAGCATCATACTGTTGAAGGTCTTAGATAAAAGTTCTTAAGATCTTAATGATATTCAGTATGACAAACAATTATTGAGCATATACTATATATAGCATGAGATGAAGTATGGTAGAATGGGTAGAGAGTTAGCCCTGGAGTCAAGAAGACCTGGGTTCAAGTCATATCTCTTGCACATAGTAACTCATTGACCTTGGGCAAATTTCATTAGATTGCAAGTTCCTTGAGGTCAGGGACTATCTTCTATCTTTTGCCCTTTTTGCATCTCCTTCACTTAGCACAGGACCTGACATAAATAGGCACTTTTTAAATGTTTGCTGACTTGCTGATTTTGAGTTCTAGGCAATCCTGTGATACTATTGGTTGCAAAAGAGATGCCAACTGGCATTTGTAGAGGAAGCAACCTATCTGGGAGTTCTGTATACCAACAAATGATAGATAGGTCCAGTTCCAATATATAGTATGCACCAGGAGCTGTACTGGGCATTATGATATAACGACCAAAATGTTATGGGGATTGGATGCAGAAGAGGATATATACCCTCCCTGTTCTCAAGGAGATTGGTTGTTGTTCTATTGTTTCAGTCATGTCCACCTCTTTGTGATCCCATTTAGGGTTTTCTTGGCAAAGATACTAGAGTGGTTTAACATTTCCTTCTCCAGTTCATTTATTTGACAGATGAGGAAGCTGAGGCAAAAGAGGTTAGGTGACTTGCACAAGGTCATTCAGCCAGTAAGTGGCTGATTTAAACTCATGAAGATGAGAGTCCTCCTGAATCCAGGCCTGGCATTCTCTCTACTGTACCACCTAACTGCCCCATGGTAACTTGAGGGGCTACCATCCTACTTAAAAGATGAGAGCAATTCAGGCCAAACCTGTAAGTGGCAGAGGAGTCTTTTGGAGAAAAAAAAACTAAATATCATACATATTGCAGTGCTGAGCTCTATGACTATCTCATCTTCACAATGTTTTCAATGTAAATCATTTTATTATGGATTGGAGAAAGTGTCTGAACATCATTTACTGAGATAATCCATATGTTTGGGGTATCTGGGGGTGAAGGTATTTTATATTAGCAAGTTACAAAAATCCAGTAAAGGAATTAACCATTTGTAGTTATGTATACTAAGATTTCTTGTGTCTAACTACATAACATATTTCCTTTCCACAGGAGGTAGTTATGACAAATTAGAAGTCTGAAAATTTTCTGATGGTGTAAAGGCCCCAGCTGTCACTGGGGAGATAGTGATCAGATTTCAGAGCTGCGTGGTCCCGGGGCGCCACTAAGAGTTCCATATGGTCATCCAAATGTTACAGCTAAATCCACTGAAAATTTCCAGACTGAGTTTTACTTATAAAGACTAAAATTCTTATATGAATTTATCATGATGTGCCTACCAAGAATGAAAGGCTTTTTGACAAGAAAGAAAGAAAGAAAGAAAGAAAGAAAGAAAGAAAGAAAGAAAGAAGGAAGGAAGGAAGGAAGGAAGGAAGGAAGGAAGGAAAGAAAGAAAGAAAGAAAGAAAGAAAGAAAGAAAGAAAGAAAGAAAGAAAAAGAAATAATATCTAAACAACTACTTATAGCTGCTAAGCTGTCTTTAAAATAAACATGCGTTCCCAAGGACTTCTCAGAACTTACTTTTTAATCAGTTCATTCTAAACCAAAAATGATAGTTTCTAGTGATTAAACTCCGTGTTCATACTCAGTGCTATGCTCTTTTTTCCTCTCTGTTCTAGAAAATTCTTCTCTTAAATCGTTAATGTTATTTCTGTAGACTGGGACACTTTCATTCATGTCAAAGATGTCAGTGTAAGTCTTACCCAGTAACAAATGACAAATGCATAATTTATTAATTCTTAAATGACTATGCTCTTGAATGTAGTTCTTATAACTAATTTGCTGAGACACATCTGGCTCATGAAACTAACATCTGTTTTAAGGAAGGTCAGCAGTATATTTTAAAATTAAAGGGAAGATAATGTAATCTTTCATTGACCATGTTTCCTTCTGCAAGATATGAAACCACTTTTGAAAGACTAAAAATTGCATTTGATTTTAGATAGTGATTCTGTTAGCAAAATAACTTCAGTGTAGAATTTTTCCCAGATTTTGAAAATATTGATGTGGCCTCATATTTTAATGTGCATTCTTAATGAACTCTTTGACAAAAAATATTTTTCTTAGATTTCAGACTAGTTATCTAGTCAGAATGAAAAATCTCTATTTTGTTTAAATATACTTAGGGCACGTTTCTGATATGAGAAATATTGGTCATTTTGCATGAAAAAATGCTTAAAGTAGAAGAAATCATAACTAGTATGTTTCAAATTTATTTTAAACTGAAGCATGTTTTGTCTTTATGGTGTACTTCTATATATATATATATATATATATATATATATATATATATATATATATATACACATGGTATCTGTGTATATACATATCATAGCAAGAGCAATGCAAGTTTTAAGATCCAATAAAACATTTATAACTTCCCTATTGCCCTGGTAAAAGCAACATAATATCCTAAAATTTGATTTGAATGTTACATTTTTGATGCATATAATTCAAAATTATAGAGAAGTTAGCCCCCCTTTTTTTAACCTAGTGATTAATAGCCAGGAACCTATAACTTTACATTTCACCTTGCAGCACACACAAAATGTTTAATTATTTCAGGATTAATGGAGGTAGTTTATAATTAAGCTGAAGTATGAACTGATGTCATCATCTCAGTATGATGGTATACATTTTTATGCCCAAGCACCTGTTGTTTTGGAAGGAAGCAGCTGATATCATTATCTACTCAGCCAGATAGCCCTGGTTCCTGCTGCTTAAAAAATTATCCTAAGGGTTACCTAAGTTGGAGTAATGCAGCATTTACTTTTTCATACCCAGGACTGGAGAGAATGCAGAAAATTATTTCACCAAGTATCAAATAGAAGGAAAGTCAAAACAAATGAAAGCACAGGACATTGGGAGGAAAGAGAGAAGATTGCAACAGGAGTGTTTAATAACACTATCAGTAACAAAAATACTTCTAGCTTTCCCCTAGCACTTACAGTTAATTGTGGGGAAGGAGACTTCCTTAATTCCATAAGTTGGGGGTTTTTTTGTTTTTTGTTTTAATTTACTGTGGTTTGGGGATAATGTTTCTAATGTTATGGTGAAATAAAAGCTTCATGTAGGAGAAAATAGAGGAGAAAAAGAATTTTCATTTTGTGAAATACTACCATGTTTATAAGCAATAAAGACAGATTATAATTTAACCTACTTTTATAAATTGCATAACATTTTATGGATGAAAACTTTGAAACCAATATCAAATGTTTTATCAATTGCAGAAGGGCTCAAGTGGGGAGCTATCCCTTCATCTCCATGGGGTACCATGGGCTGCTGTTTTTGTTTTTCTTTTGGCAATAGATTTAATTCAATTCAACATGCATCTGCTAAATATTAACGGCATAATGCAATATGTTAGTGCTGGGGATTCAAAGACAAAATTGAAATAGCTGATGCCTGTAAGGAGCTTACATTCTACTATTGACACACTCTATTGAGAAGGAAATTATAATATTAAAACCAATGGCTTCTCCATCTTTTTTGTCCTCAAAGATCTCTTTACACTCTTAAGAACTATTGAAGACTCCCCTCCCCTGCTTGGCTTGGCTTATATAAGTTATATCTATAGGTATTAATGACATTAGAAATGAAAATGTCAGAGTTTTATTAGGAAAATAACTTTGAATTCACTGATTCCTTGTAAGAGTTTCAGTGACTTCCAGAGGTACCTGGAACAACATTCGAGAATCACTGCTCTAGACCAACTAGCCTCAAACTCAAACTGTATATTGGTTCTAAATTTATACCACTAATCTTTTTGTACCACTGATAGGTCAATCTTTGCTTCTCTTCAAAATGACTTTAGGATAGTATAATTATCTTCAACAAGCCATAGATACCAGTTAAGATCCTTGAGATCCCAAATAGATATCATTTTACATTTATATATCTATCTTTCTACCCATGCTATCTTTCATTATCTACCTATGTATATAAATCCAGCCATTTATATATCTATCCATCTATCATCTTTATAACATATATATCATCCATTATCTGTCTAATACAATATCCTTGAGGTATCAGCATGCTTTCATAGAGATCTGTTATTGTACTTGGAGCAAGGATAACTGTGATGGTACTAAAACTATATTGATTCTTTATTTCTCAGGTGGGAAAAGGAGACCCCCTGGTCTTTGGGGTGAACTAGAAATTACATCACCTGTTATGCTAGTGATTTTTCTCAAAGGAGTCCAATTAGTTTTAAGAAATAAAGATTCCTTTCAAAATCAGGATTATTATTTCTTTTTCCCCATCCACTATTTGCAGTTTACTGAGCAATTTGTTGTAAAGACTTTTTAATACTAGAATTCTTAAAAGTACAAAGGAGAGACTAAACCTGTCAAAAGACAACTAGAAATGAAAGTAGAGAAAGAGATAGTAATTTACATTTTTTTCAAAATATCTTTATTCAGATCTACATAGGAAATATTCAGTCCTAGAACAAAGCTATATTTTAAGAACATTCCGAAGTTAAGATATTTTCTTCAGGTTTTTTTTTCACCATGGGAACTAAGACATCTTAGAAAAGGAAAAACCAACTTAACAAGACTTATGATGATGGGTGACTTGAGTTTTTATCAATACCTCAATAGAAAATGAACAGTGGTCACACATAGTGGCAGAGTATAACAAAAATCATCTTGGATTTTTTTTCTCTTGGATCCTTGCAAAGTCCTATTGCTTAATGGTAGCAAAGTTAACCCCATACGCTGTTTTGAAATTTCTCGCTATTCTGTTTTAGCTTACTCAGTATCCTTCATCTCCCTCTCTTTTCTGGGCCTGCATTCTGCTTATGTCCCCTTCCCTGTACTCCCACTCTTCTTTGTGAAAAGTCTTCCACATTCCAGGAAATGCATTTGCCATTCTCAATCTTCAAAGAAAACTTTCCCTTTCTTCTTCTAAACTCATTATCTCTTAGGTTCAAAGTATTTAAATATTTATTAACTCACATAATTGCGCTGGTCATTCTGAAAACCTGAGTTATATGGATGGATGAACACATGTAGGTTCATATGCCCATGATCTGATCAAAGAAGGTTAACTCTCAAAAGGTTAAAAATAAATTCCTTTTGACCAGATGGTTGGAGAGAGTACTCAGTCACATTTTAAGTGCTTAAGAACTATTACCTAAGATTCTGTCCCTTGACACTGATCTTCTTTCTCTAGTCTGTGTTCTTTTTTGGCAGAGCTCATTCACTCCATGGCTTCAACTATTAACCTCCAGGAAGATGCTTCATGAACCCATACTTTTATCTGATAAAATTTAATATGTGTAAGCCTGAATTTATCTTCTATCCCAGAAAGGAAGAGGATCTCCTGACTACCTTTCAATTGGCACCATCCATGGCACCATTACTCTCTCACATCTCCAAGGTCAAAGTTTCAAGGAGCATATCTGACTTTTCCCTCCTCCTCATGTCATATTCAGTCATTTGCCCAGTCCTCTTGGTGATGATTCTGTGTGACCCCAGGTGCATCCATTTTTTCCATTCCCAATAGTACTAGTCTCATTCAAATATTTATCTCCTCACACCTAAAATAGTAATGTAGTCTCCTAAATGATCACCCAATCTCTTGCAGTCATTTCCTTGAAATTTTACCCCTACACTATCAATTAATATTTCTAAAATATTCCTTTAAATGTCCTTTATAAACTTTCTCACTCCCCCCCACAAATAAAGGAGATGGTATGATATAGCAGATAGAGAGCTGACTTTTGAGTCAAGATGACCCAGGTTCAAGTATTACAACCAAAGTATGTTGACTGTATGGTCCAAACCAAGATATTTCACTTTTTTTGCCCCCAGACAATTTTCTATAAGTTAAAAAAAAAACAGTGGCTGATTTCATTCCACAACACCTTAGAACCATGAAATTGCAAAATATGGATAGCAGGAGTTTTCTGGCATCAGAGAACTGGAAACAAAATAGATATTCACCAAATGGGGAATGGTTGAACAAATTGTGGCAGCTCAGTATGGAGAAATGTGGGTTTACCTAAAATAGCAATGAATATGAAAAACCTAGAGAAGCATAGGAAGACTTATAGTCATTCATCCAGAATGAAGTGAGTACAAAAAGTAAATGTTGTATATCACAATTACCATAATGTAAAAGTTCCCCCTATGAAACTTAGGAAACTCCTCTCACACAAACCCTTTTCCTAATCCCTCTAGTTAGTAGTCTTTCTACTTTATCCCAATAAATTTGCATTTTTATGTTTTTGCATACAATATTTTATATTTTGTACAAGATGCATGTGATGACAAGCAAAATAGGATCTTTTGCTTTTTGTTTTAGTATAAACAAGTGCCTGATTGAATCTTGCCTTTATCAATCAAGAGTCTTTACTAGGAGTAAAGTACAGGAACAAGAATTTTATTTTGTTTTGTTTTAACTAGAAACAGTATATGTATTTGTGTTGTTAATTATTTTAATCTGATTAAAATAATTTCCCAACCCCTTAATGAGTCTTCCCATTAAGGGGAGTTTAATTGGGGAAGACTTGTTAATGAGGCACTGGTTCTCAGGGGTTTTGATGCCCTCTGGCTCTAAAAAAGTTATAAATACTCTGAGGGTGAGGTTTTACTTTGGGGTTTACTGACTGGAAGTGTTTGTTTGGGCACATGAGGGCTCTGGGAAGCCAACAAGGGCCTCCCTGACTTGGAAAACCCAAATGTCAGTGCTTTTCTCTATGGTAACTATGGTCCGACAGTTGGACCTCTCTGCCGATGGTCAGGCAAAGGAAGACATGTCTGTTGATCTTTAATTTCTCTGTATTGTCTTTGAAGTTCAAGGTGCTGACTCCTCTGAACTAGGTGAATGATACATGTTCTTGATTAAAGGAATGATACATGTGCTTAATTTAAATGATTGTTAACCCATTAAAAGTTGCCTTTCTTTTTATGAATGTAGATCTAAGAACCTGTGCTAGCAAGCCCCACTCTGTATGTTGGGGTGCTTACTGATAACACTGCATCACACCACTAAACAACCACCTCTTTATAATGAATGACTAAACTTGACTCCAGAGAAGATATGAGAAACTACACCTGCTCTTCTTTGCAGAGGAGAGGGATTATGAGTGTGAGAACATCTCTTATATTGTCAGACTTGATCAATATATTAGTTTATTAAACTGTTTTTTCCACTTTCTTTTTTCATATTGTATTATAATGAATACCACTATTTGTAAGCAGCAGAAAGGGAACTATTCAAAAATGAAAATAACACAAAATCTGAAGATAATTTACTTATGATTGCTCTTTAGTCACATTGCTTTCCTTACAAGAATATTTCAGCAGCCACTTACTATCTATAGGATAAAGTCTAAACAGCCCAAAATTCAAGGAGCTATCTATCCCAAATTCCCATCCCCATTCTCAAAATATCTCCTAAAACACACCCTCCATACACTACCTTGGGCAGTCAAAGTGATTAATAAATATCTTCTGAGTACGCCATTTTTATTTCTACCCTAGGTCTTTGTTCATGTCATTATCCACATCTGAAATTCTCTTCCCACTCCTCATCTTTCTGTATTCTACCCAGGCAGGTCATGTATTAGAAAGGGTTTCAATTCCCAAGTCTGACTCCAACTGTGTAATTGTTGACAAGTCACTTCGCCTTGTTTCAAACTCAGCAACTTCTTTTTAATTAAATTTTATATTCTTAATTAAGCATTTATTTTTCTCCCCCTCTCACCTCAGCACTTAAAAAAAAGAAAGAAAGAAAAAGGGAAACCTAAGTAACAAATGTGTACAGTCAGACAGAACCAAGTCCCATGTTAGTTATGTCCAAAAGTGAATTGTTTCACTCAGCTTTTTTCATCAGAAAGGAGTAAGGAGAGAGTAACAAAGCTGCCTCCCTCATATAACTGTTGTGATTAAAGAATTTTGAAAAAAGTAAATGTGAACTCATCTCCCAGTGTACTTAATATCTTTCCTGAGGCTTCCTTGACTATCCAAGCTCATAGACATCTCAACCTCCCCTAAAGTCCTGGAAGAAAATTCATTTAACTGTGCCACTGCTTAACGTTTCACATGTGGATTTCCCAGTATTTCCATCCTGCGTTCTGCATCCTGAATCTACATGATCTACTTATTCTTTCTCAATCTACCACTATATGCCTTTGTTTATCCTCTATACCTGTAAGACCCTCGTCACTGCTAGAATCCCTATAAAGCTCTTACACAAGCCCTTTTCCTGATTCCCCTAGTTGCTAGTGTTATTTTTAGTTCTCCCAAAGGACTGGCACTTTTGTAGGTTTTGCAGATCATATTTTCTATTTTGTACATGCTGCATCACACCAGTAAAATATAAACTCTTTGAGGAGAAGGGCACTTTTTGTTTTTGTCTTTGTTTCCTCTGCATCTAGGAAAGTGTTTTCTACAGCATGGGTATTTAATAAATGCTAATTGAATTAAATTAAATTCTGTATATGATGCAACTTGCCATCTAAATGAATTGTAGGCACCCTGAAGGTAGGGATTTTATTTTATTTTATTTTTATTCCTTGACATAGTGTTTTACACATAGTAGGTACAATGTAAATATTTAGCCATTGATTTAATTCCCATTACCAAGGGACTGAAAATGGCTAAAAGTCCTTAGCAGAGGACAAACAATCTGGTTCCTAATTTCAGCAGAAAATGTAGTAAATTATGTAAGTGGGGGAAGTCCATAGTCACTGGTGTACTAATGAGTTGAATATTGAAATGTATTGGAAAGAACCCCATGCCGTGATTTGGGAGAATTTTACTCTAGTTCTTGGTAGACTACTTGCTATTACTTTCTAGAAGTCATTCCCACTCTCTGGGTCTCAGTTTCCTCATTTGTAAAATGAAGAGTTGAGTAAGATCTCTCTCATGTCCAAACTCTGATGATCCTTTGCAAAGTATAGTCAAAATAAGCTTCATTTATGGCCCTGCTAACAGTGTAGAAGGTCACTTGTTAGAGCAGATCTCATAATGAGGGTATGCTAGGAACAAATTAGAACCTTAATGAACTAGAGTCTCGTGCCGTGCTCATTGTGATGTTTTGAACATTACTGAGTGGTTAGCTTTTATTTGTGTGTGAGGGAAGGGCAACTGCCTAGAGATTAATGAGTATTGAAAAACCACAGCTATCAGTGTTGAATGAAGCTAAATCTCTCTATTCCTTTCCCCTTCTTCCTTCCACATAATAAAGCTTTGGTCTAAATTAGGTTTTCAAAAAAAGATATGCACGGATACAGAAAGACACCCAAGCTCTGCTGATATCCACAATGTGCAATAATTGGCTGTGGACATGCAGTCGGCTTGCAATTGATGAAGCCTAAGCTTTGAATATTATTTAGCTATTTCCTATACATTGCACAAAGCGTTACTTAATCTTTTTCATGGTAGGCATGTAGCATCTGTCGCTGACTAACATAATGAAACTGACTTGAACGTTAGTAGATAGAAAGATAGATAGATAGATGAACAGATAGATTTACATATATATTAATATAATGTAATATTACACATCAAAATACAATATAATATAGGAAATAACAGAACATTATAAATTTAACATGGTACAACATAGAATACATATATATATTTATATATATATATATTCCCCCAAATAAAATAGCATTTTAGAAAAACTTTTGCCAAGAAAATCAAATTAAAGTGAATTCATTTGCTGGATATTTAGCATCAGGACAGAACTGTGTGGAAAAATCCAGTCATCTTCTGATCCCAGGGGAGCTAGAATCCATTTCTGATCATATGATCCATCTCTCTTGTTTTATAGATGAGGAAGCACATGACATTAGATCTAAGTCTTCTGATTCCAAATCCAGCAATCTTTCCAATAGGCCACATGACCTCAGTTAAAAGGCCCATTGTAGGCAGTAACTAAAAAACAAATACAGTAAAATTTACAAGTTCCTAAGAGCAGGTGAGAGATGAAGAGGGACAAAGATACTTTACAAAGGCTGCACTTTTCAAGTGAGAATATCATCACCTAAATTTAAATATTCTCTCTTAAAGTTCTCCTCTGATGCCTCATCTCAGAATTTCTGTAACCTTGGAGTTTTTCAAGACTACACTGATTAAACCCAAGCTCCAATGGATCCTACCAAGTTGGAAAGGTATCAACTAAGGGTCCTATGTTAGTCTGTGTGTCTGCCATCTGTGAACCAGCCCAGCCAAGTTCAGAGAGGCTCCTGACAAGATTAAACGGAGCATAATGGATGTTTGAGTCACAGTTACTCTCAAAGGCTATTTGCTAAGTTATACAGGGGTTAGGATCTGTGTCAGTGGAAGAACACTCGCACCAACGACAACACAGATTAGTGAAAGTTCAAAGCAATATCCTGAGTCCAATTTTGAGGGGAAGCAGTAACATTATCTGAAATCTCTGTTCATGGACTTGGCTCTATTGACATCTTTTTGAAGGAATTAAGTTATCCTAAGCTGAAAGAGGTTCCTTAGTATTCACCCAGTATTTAAATGGCATTTCCAATTATACATCTGCTTCTTATGAGGGTTTCTATAAAATTCTCAAAAATAGTTACATATTGACAACAAAAAGACAGCCAACCAAACTGGCATTCAAGTTAGTGTAAAGTCTCAGCAGTTACTGAAAAGTGACTGTGACCTTGATTGACAATATTATTGGTGACAATTTTCCTTATGAAATTTCTGGGAAAGCCATTGTGATTCTTTTTTTCAATTTTCCTAAGGAAAGATAAACATAGAACATATACACAGCATAGTATTCAGTAAATAGAGTTTGTAAATAGCTATTGACTTCTTTAAATTTTCACAGAACACCTCCCCAAATAAATAAGAAACCTTTTACAGTAGAACTGACTGATTATGTTTTCCCAGATTATAGTGATTCAGGTTATGGTTCAATTTGACATCAAATAGAAAGCATCCAAAGATGGAACTGCTTACCAATGAGAAGGAGAGTATACATCTCCACCCCCACCTCCAGGAGCTAGGAAGAATATGTACTGATTCAGCCACTTCTGAACCATCTCTTCTGATATGTCTCATGAGCACCGATACACCTCAAAAAATCTAGTATCCCTTGCCTGAAATACCTTTGACCAAAGGTGCATTCTGTGGCCAAGGAATAGAGTGAATGTAACTGAGTCATATATGAATTACATTGCTGATATTGCCCTCATCAGAACAATATTGTCATCAATTTAGGAATCAACATGATATACTGAAAAGAATGTGGAATTTTGCTTGAACTTGGAATGTGGGACCTGAATTCAATTTCTAGCTCTGCTATTTAAAGCCTGTATGACCCTGGGTAAATCATTTTATCTGAGTTTTAGTTTCCTTATATGTAAATTTAAGGAGGCTAGACTACCTACATGAACTCAAAAGCCTTTGTAATCCAAATCTGTGATCCTATGTGTCACTTATAAAATACCCTCTAAAAAAACATTTCAGCATCCTATTTCATCTCAACTCAAACTGCCTTTAACCACATTATATATAAAATTCCATGTTTTGTCTGTTTGGAAAAGTTTTTGAAAGAATGAGTAAGGAATATTTGATCTGAAAAAGAGGTACAAGAATGAGAAGGGAAAGGAACTGAGAAGACAGGTGTAAAGTGTGAGATTTTTAAGAAACCAGAGACTGAATATTTGAAACTTAGATGTAGCCAAGAAATCAAAGGAAAGGTAGGAGAAGAATCTGAGCTTTTTAAAAAGGGGGGTAAGGGGTGGAGCCAAGATGGTGGCATAGAAGCAGAGACCTGCTAGAGCTCTTCCTCCAAACCCCTCAAAAAACCTGTAAAAATTACTCTAAACAAATTCTAGATCAGTAGAATCCACAAAAGGATAAACTGAAACAAATTTTCAGCCCGAGACAATCTGGAAGATCAATACAAAGGGTCTATCATACCACACTACAAGTGGACTACAGTTTGCCATGGGCCACACTGATGCAGAAAGACCTGAAACAGTTCTTAGGTGACTGAATCATTGGGTTGCTATGGTTTTTAGACTTCTCAACCTAAAAATGCCAAAGACAGCTTCTAAAGTCAGTGGAAATGGTTTCTCCTTTGCCTGGAAAGGGAGTATGGTCTGGCTCCAGCTCTAGCACCAGCCTCAGCGTGGCAGCAACCACTGATGAAGCAAAGGCTGTTTCTGGAGCCCTACACTTAACAAAGAGCTTAAAAGTCAAATAACTGACTGGGGAAATGAGCAAATGGGGGAAAAGAAACAGAATATAGATTCTTACTTTCTCAAGGAAAAGGTATTTTCTTATGTGATTGGTGACAAGAAAGATCAAAACATATAACCAGAAGAAAACAACAAAGCCAAAGCACCTGCATCAAAAGCCTTCAAGAAAGATATGATTGGTCTTAGGCCATGGAAGAACTCAAAAAGGATTTTGAAAACCAAGTAAGAGAAGTAGAACAAAAATTGGGAAGAGAAAGGAGAATGATACAAGAAAATCATGAAAAATAAGTCAATGGCTGGCTAAAGGAAATCCCCAAAAATGTTGAAGAACACAACACCTTTAAAATTAGATTAACCCAAATGGCAAAAGAGGCCCAAAAACTCAATAAGGAGAATGTCTTAAAAAACAGAATGTGCCGAATGGAAAAAGAGGTCCAAAAGTTCACTAAAAAAAATAATTCCTTTAAAAGTAGAAAGGAGCAAATGGAAGCTAATGACTTTATGTGAAATCAAGAAATTATAATACAAAACCAAAGGAATGAAAAAATAGTAGACAATGTGAAGAATCTTATTGGAAAAACAACTGATGTGGAAAATAGATCCAGGAGGGATAATTTAAAAATTAATGGACTACCTGAAAGTCATGACAAAAAAAGAGCCTAGACATCATCTTTCAAGAAATTATCAAGGAAAACTACCCTAATATTCTAGAACCAGAGGGTAAAGTAGATATTGAAAGAATCCACTGAGTACCACCTGAAAGAGATCTCAAAAGGAAAACTCCTAGGAATACTGGAGCCAAATTCCAGAGTTTCCAGGTCACAGAGAAAATATTATAAATAGCCAGAAAGAAACAATTCAAGTATTGTGGAAATACAGTCAGGATAACACAAGATTTAGTGGTTTCTACACTAAAAGATAAGAGAGTTTGGAATATGATATTCCACAGGCCAAAGGAGACAGTATTAAAATCAAGAATAATATACCCAGCAAAACTGAGTATCATACTTCAGGGGAAAAAAAATGGAACTTCAATGAAACAGCGGACTTTCAAGCTTTCTTGATGAAAAGATCAGAGCTGAATAGAAAATTTGACTTTCAAATACAAGAATCAAGAGAAACATGAAAAGATAAACAGGAAAGAGAATCCATAAAGGATTTATCAAAGTTGAACTGTTTATATTCCTATATAGAAAGATGATACTTGTAACTCATGAGACCTTTCTCAGTATTAGGATAGTTGGAGTGAATATATGGATGTGTACAGATGTATGTATTGGTGTATGTGTATATGTATGGAAAGAGACAGACAGAGAGCATAGGGTGAGCTGAATATGAAGAAATGATATCTGAAAAAGAAAATTAAGTGTTGAGAGGAAATTACTAGGAGAAAGACAAAGAGAGAGGTTGCAGATTTTATTCCCTTCAGGAGGGAATAAAATATGTACTCAGTTGGGTGTGGAAGTTTATCTCACCCTACAGGAAAGCAGAGCAGAAAAGGGATAAGAGAGGAGTGATAATAGAAGGGATGATAGATTGAGGGAAAGGGTAAGCAGAAGCATACATTTTGGTAGAGGGACAAGTCAAAGGAGAGAATAAAATAAATGGAGGGTGGGACAGGACAGAGGGAAATATAGTTAATCTTTCACAACATGACTGTTATGGAAGTGTTTTGCATGACTACACATATATAAACTATATCAAATTGTTTGCCTTCTCAATGAGGGTGGGTAGGGAGGGGGGAAGGGAGATAATGTGGAATTCAAAGCTTTAAAAATGAAATGTTTAAAAAATTTTTTACATGCAACTAGGAAATAAGATATATAGGCAATGGGGTATAGAAGTATATCTTGCCCTATAGGAAAATAGAAGGGAAGAGAATAAGGGTGAGGGATAAGTCCGATAGAAGGGGGGGCAGGTTGGAGGAAAGGGTAATCAGAATACATGCTGTCCTGAAGTTGGGGAAGGGGGGAGAAGGGGAGAAAGTTTGAATTTCAAAATTTTGTGGAACTCAATGTTGAAAACTGAAAATTTAAAAAAAATCCATAGAGAGGAGGAGAAAAAGGAAGATGAAGGAACAAACTATAGGAAAATTAGGAGGAAAAGAAGACTGTAAGAAGAGGAGGACTAGTCTAGAAGTCAAGAAGGAAGTTAATGAGACTGAAGAAAGGAAATTGAGTGTACCCATCAATATAATGAAGTAAGTAGGTGAAAATGGAGGAGGATATCCAAGGGAGTGAGTCACAAGAGTTGTTAGCAAGTATGACAAAGGATTGAGGCATTTGATTCCAGAATTGGAAAACAAGAAGGAAGGACAATTTTGCAGTGACTTGCATAATATGTAGTGAGTCTGTCTTTCTGACATCACCTGCTAGAATCATCTTCTCCCTAATATCTAGCTTCCTCTGGGAAGGGGAATGGCACCTTCCACTTACTCAATGATGAAAACTTTCATTCTTTCTCTTACTCTACACATCCCAGTAATTCTGATACCTTTAAGTCATCACCCAAACCCCATTCTCCATCCTCAAGCATTCAATTCCTTATTGCTGTCACTCTCAACTCCCTCACTTCAAGGTCCCAAACAAACACCAATCACCCCTTCCACTCTAACTTCTAGAATGCCTATTCCATAGACAACAAATTTCCCATCATCCAATCCTACTTGTTCTATCTTCCAGCAATCATTGAAATATGGGTTGTCTATGATGACAAATTCCTTGTCCATCTTTTTCAGTACTCACTCTGTCTTCACTCATTACCCTCCGCTCACTGGTAGAATACCCTGTTTTCCTATTGCAAATTCCAGGTTCTCCCCTTACCTCCATCACTGAGTAACCTTTTCTCTTTTGAGGTTCATGCTATTCCTCTCTGCCACCCAACCAATTTCCTGGTCACTATTATCTACAGACCCCCATGTCATTCCTCTTCTTTCCTCAATGAGTTGGATACATGACACATTTTTTTTTCTCTACTCTCCAACTCCTGCCCTCACACTAAGGGACTTCAACATACATATTGACTCTTTCTCAAAAACCCATGCTCGAGCCTTAGTTGCTCATTCTCTTAACTCATATAAAATACTTCTCCCCCCATCTCAGCCACACATAAAGATGATCATACTCTTTATCTTTCCATCTTCTACAAATATGCCATTTCCATATTTAAGAATTCCAAAATTTCCTTATTGGATCATAATCTATTTATTTTCTACCTCTTCCTCTGTCTTCCCTTATCAAACACTACTCTTCTACAACATCACTTCCAATTCCTCAAATCCTCAGTTTTCTCCTCTATCCTAGCCATTCCCTCCTTTTCTCCCCATTTTGACTCTGATGAGCCAGTTCAACTCTACACTACTCTCTACTCTCAAGCCCCTATCTCCTTCCTCACATCACCAATTATTTCCAGCCAAGTCTCAGTCTTGAATGACTCCCATCATGCAGCTTTTCATTATTGTACATATACTGTTGAACAAAGGTGAAGAAAGTCACACAACTATTCTGATTGTATCCACTACAAATTTAAGCTACACAATATCATATGGGCCCTGAATCCTTCTATTTCTCTTTCATCAGCTCTATTCCTACTTTGCACAGTGGCACTCCTGAAACTTTTCATTCCTCCTCAAGCTCTCTCAATGGAAAGCTCTCTCAGTGGAAAATCTTATGTTATACTTTACAGAAAAAAATTGAGTCAACTGTGAACTCCATCTACTCCTCTTTTTCTCTCTTCATGTCACTCAATTGCCTTCTGCCACTGTCCTCTCCTTCATCTCTGTTTCACATGAAGAGTTGGCTTTTCTTCTTAGCAATGCCCACCTCTCCACTTGTACAATAACCATTGCATCCTGCCTCCTCCAACACACTTCCCCCTCTTTCGTCCCGAATCTATCACTTATCTTCCATTTTTTCCCAGTCTGTTGTTTCCTTTCCTGCTTCTTAAAAATATGCACGTCTCCCTCATCCTCAAAAAGACTGCACTTGATCTTTTAATCTCTGCTTAATATTGTCCTATATCTCTTATGTGGCTAGTCTTGAAAGTCTTCTATAATAGCTATATCCTTTCATTCATTTCCTAATCCTTTGCAATTCAGTTTCTTATCTCATCATTCCGTTAAAACTAATTTTTTGTCAAATTACCATTGATCTTTTTTTAACTGTATTATTTTATTTGTTTTCAGTGTTCTACAATTACTTCCATATTTCTTAGATTTTTTTCCCTTCCCTCCCCCTCCTTCACGCTCCCTCTCTGAGAAGGCATAATACAATTTTATATAGGTTCTACACATACATCCTATTAAATACATTTTCACCTTAGTCATGTTGCATAGAAGAATTAAAATGAGTGGTGGAAATCATAAAACAAAACAAAACATAATACAAAAGAAAATGGTCTGCTTCATTCTGTGATCGAATTCCATAGTTCTATCTCTGGATATGGAAGGCATTTTGCCTCAAGAGTCCACTGGGAATTATTTAAGTTCTTGCTTTGCAATGAAGTACTAAGTCTACCACAAAAATTCTGCTCACACTGTGGTCATTGCTGTGCACAAAGTTCACCTGGTTCTGCTCCTTTCACTCGGCATCAAATCATATAAGTCTTTCCAGGACTCTCTGAAGTCTTCCTGTTCCTAATTTCTTATAGCAAAATAGTATTCCATTACATTTATATACCACAATTTATTCAGCCATTCCCCAGTGGATGGGTATCCCCTTGATTCCCAGTTTTTGGCCACCACAAAGAGAACTGCTATAAATATTTTTGTAAATGTGGAACTACCATTGATCTCTTAACTGCCAAATCCAATGGTCTTGTCTCAATCCTAATTTTTCTTGACTTTTAATACTGTTAGTCATCATCTTCTCCTTGAAATACTTCCCTCTCTAGATTTTCAGATGATTATTCCCTTTGGGTTCTTATCCTTATTCACTCTTCAGTCTCCTTTGCTGGATCAGGTCACATCCTCTAACTGTAACTGTTCTACAGAGTTCTGTCCTGGGCCCTCTTCACTTCTCTCCCTATGCTATTGTACTTGATCATTTCATCAGTTCCTATGTATTTAATTAACATCTCTATGCTGATGATTCCCAAATCTGCCTATCCTATTTGCCTAACCTTTATTCTGATCTCTAGTTTTACATCTGCAACTGCTTAGGGGGTAGCTCATCCTGAATGCCAGTAGACATCTTAAACTTAACAAGTCCAAAATGAAACTCAATATCTTTCCTCCTAAGCCCTCCTCTACTCTTTACACCCAGATTATTATTTAGGGCAATAGCTTCTCAGGTTGTACCCTCGTCTCCTCACCATTTCTCACACTCCCCTCCTGACATTGCCAGGGTACAGGTCCTCATCACCTCATGCTTGGACAATTGTAGTGATTTGATGATGGCTCTGCCTATTTCAAGTGTATTTCTACCCCAATCTATCCTATATTCAATTGCTAAAGTGATTTTCCTAAAGTGAGTCTGATATCAACTCCCTCCTCAATAAACTCCGGTGGTTCCCTATCACCTCCTGGATGAAATACAATGTCCTTTATTTGATATTCAAAGCCTTTCACAATCTACTCCCATCTCACCTTTCACGTCATATTATACATTCCTCCCTACCACATACCCTGATCCAGTGACACTGGCCTCTTTGCCATTCCATGGACAAAATATTCCATAACTTGGCTCTCAGCAATTTCATTGACTGTCCTCAGTACCTGTAATGTTCCCCCTCATCATCTTCACCTCTTGTCTTCCCTGACCTCCTTCAAGACCCAAATAAAATCTCATCTTCTATAAGAAACCTTTCCTATACCCTTTTTAATCTGCCTTCCCTCTTTTAATTGTGCCATGTATTCTATATGTAGCTTATTTGTATGAATTCTTTTTCTTGTCTCTAAATTGCCTCTCCTTCAAATCTATTTCTCTTAAGAAACTATCATACTTGCACTTACTTAAGTTTGCAAACTTAGAGTTATTCTCAACTCTGCATTCTTCTTCCCTGTCCTCCATAGCCAATTGGTTTCTAATAATATTAAATACTTTCTCCCCTAAATAAATACCTCTATTAGCTGTCCTCTATTTATTTGTGTAGCCATCACTCTGGGTCCTCATCTCCTCTTTGTTGGAGACTTTCAGAGGCTTTCTAGCAAGCTTCCTTGCTTCTACTTTCTTTCCTTCTATCCATCCTTTAGACTACTAACAGAATAAGTTTTCTAAAGCACAGAACCAGCTGTTTCACACAACTATTTAAGATGTTGCAATGTCTTCCTATTGCTTATCTGCTTCTCAGTTTGAATTCAAAATCTTTTATCATTTGACCCCAACCTAGCTTTCCAGATTTATGCTTTTCCTTTTCAGAAATACTATTTTGTCACCTACTTATCCTTTTCCCCATTTCCTAGTCTCAACACTCCATCTCCCACCACTTCACTTTTGAGCAGAGAATTCCCTAATATTTGGGATGCAATCTCCCTTTACCACCAGAAATCATAGCTTCTTTCAAGGCTTACTTCAAAGAAAACACCTTCCAATTTTTTTGTTTTACTTGATCACATAATGTATCTCCCAGTAGAATGCAACATTTTTCAGAGAAGGATTTTTTGGGGGGGTTTTGGTCTAATAATATCTAGCACAGTTCCTTATACATAATGGGTACCCAATATATACTTTTAAAATGTAATTTAAAATTAAGAACTTCTGTGGTCACTTACACTCAAAAGTCCTATAATTTTCACTCCAAAAAAAAGAGTTGTTCATCTTTAGTGAGATGATTATATCAATGAAATCAAAAGTCTAGTACCTATCCTTGTCTTTCCTCTGAACTAAGCTTACTGTATCTGGTATTTTTGCTACCCAGTTGATAATTTATCATGTCCTCTAATCCTTTTGAACATTGTGCCTTCACAATTAGATAGTCAACTCAATAAGAGTGAGACCTATGCTTCATACTCCACTACATCCTCTGTGTATCATCTCTCCAACCTTTTTCATGTGCCTAAAACTTCTACATTTTACTGAATATCCTTTTAAATTCATTAATAGATTAAAGAAATTTTAAAAGAAAATTCAAAGGGCTATTCTATCAAGAATAATCTGTTACTTTATGTTATTCATATTGTATTTCAACATATTTTGGGGTTTTGTCCCTTCAATATTGTATATTGAATATAAAAGTGCTTATGTTAGAGCTACAAACTACTTTCTCAGTTATGTTAAGAAGAAGGAAATACTTAATTTCCCCCCTTCCTGTCCATTCTCCAGGAGAAATTGTGAAACACAGACAAGTAAAAAAAGTGCTTGGAACGTGGAATTCCAGCACCTGGAATAACTGGTTAACAGTTTTGTCCCTCTAAAAGAACAATCATTTGTCACATTCACATTACTATGGATGATAATGTCTGGTTGACCCAAAGCATTTTAACAAAAGGTTTAGTCACAAGTTATTATCACACACATATATGACGATAGGAAACAGTTGCCTGAAGAACATTATAACAAATATCTTAGTTGAAACCCTAAAAACACTCATAAACATTTTCCTCGGTAATTTTTTGGAAGTTGATTCTAGTACATACTTTACCTTTATAGACTCATTCTGATTTAGATGGATTTAATATTTTTCATTATTTCAATTAGTTTTCCATTTCCACAAGTCAGCCATGTGCTTTCCCATGAAACACAAAATCCAACAGTAATAACCCAACAATATCCATTTAAAAGATGAAAAATGACCACAACTTCTTGGACTGTATTTACAAATGAATCTAAAGCTCTCTAGGCTTAATGCTGTCTCTAAAAACAAGAATCTAATAACATGATGATTATATATTTCAGGAAGGCACTTTACAGATAAATAGATATCCTGATCCTCCTCTCTAGATGTAGTATTGTGAAACTGACCTCCATTCATTGTAAGTTGATTGACAGCTTTATGCCCTTCCTTGGCTATTTGAGATAATCATGTGGAAAATCAGTACAATTGATGCATGTTTAATCGAGGGTATGAACAGAAATCCTGTATATCTTTCGAATACTTTGGAGGAAACCCAAACCCACTCTGAAACTCAGCCAGCAGTCACTACTGACAAGACACAAAACATTCAAGTCTCCAAGTAAGAATATGGTATTAGTGATATACTTTATAAAGATAGAGGGAATGGAAGCTATTCAAAATATTTGAGCTCAAACAAAAGGCATGCATTTTATGAACTCATTCATTAAAGTGCAAAATAGAATACCATATATTTATATGTATATTGTGTATGTGCATATATGTGAGTATATGTCTATATATGTGTTTATATATATATCTATGTGAAACATATGTCTCAGAAAACAAAGTCTATGTCATGACTACAGTTCTTTGAGAGTAAAACAAAAAGAAATAAAGACAAGTTGTAAAAGTCCATCTCTTGGATTGCTAAATAGGCCCATTCTTGGGAACAAAAATAATCACAGAGGAGCACTAATGAAATATTTTGAAATAAAATGAAATATCTTGGATAGAAATATCCTATATTCAAATTGTAAGCAGAAGGATAATTTCATTCTTCATATTTTTCTCACCAATTTCTAGCACGGTGCTTGGTAAAGAGTAGGAACTTAACAAACCATTTTCAAATGATGGTTTGTCAATATTAAATAGTCACAATCAACTATTGTTTTATGAATGTCAGATTTCCCCAAACCAAAATGGAAACATTTTGAACCAAGATAGAGTCAAGATTTTTTTCTGACACTGAGGCCAAACTTCATGGAATCAGACTGCGTTATCACCATTTCTGACATTTTTAATAAAAAAAATTAAGATTTGAAATCCCTGGAATGGCTAGATAGCATAGTGGATACAATGTCAGTCCTAGAGTCAGGAGAGAGATCTGAGTTTGAATTCAGCTTTGGACACTTACTAGCTGTGTGACCCTGGGAAAGTCACTTAACCTCTGTGCACTCAGTTTTTTCAACTTTAAAATGGGGTGAGAAAAGCAACTACCTCCCAGAGTTGTTGTGAGGATCAAGTAAGATAATAAATGTAGAGTATCTGGTAAGTGCTATATAAATGTTAACTATTACTATTATTATTGAAAAGCACTTTGCCTATGTTATTTTTCTTGAGGCTCTATTATTAATGGCTGCAGTATAGTGCAATGGGAGGCATCAACAGATCTGTGTGACTATTGTTTAGCAGCTGGGTGATATTGGCAAGTTGCTTTCTCTATTGGAACTTCAGTCTCCTCATCTGTAAAACAAAGGAGTGGATTGGATGATCTCTAAGGTCCCTCTCAGCTCTAACATTCCACTTTAACTTTTTTCCACTCATCAGATACAAAGGATTAAATTATCTTCATGAATATGAAATTGAACATGCAAAATAAACTAATTTAAATGTGTATATAATTACCTGTAATCTGAAGATTAAGTACAAATTCACCAACTGCAATTATTTGCACTCATGCATGGAGGTTTTTCTAGGGCAGCTTGCCTAATGTTAGAAACATTTTGTGAATCTCTTCTCCTCAAGCTTTATCATTTCTTTGATGATAGGGCAAAATCCAATTTTTTTCTTCTTTTCTTCTTTAAAAAATCCAACTGTGTAAAATATATTTACTGTCAGGCAACCTACAGAGATTTGATTTGGGGGCAATTATGAGAATTTTTACCCAATTCTGTAAATGAGGTTGACCTGGAAAATCTTAATGTCCCATTCAAAATGCCCTGTCATTATTGACCCTATCTACGATGAAGGTTCCCAACCAACTGGTAAGAGGTCTCTTTTTAACACTCATTAATACCATATTTGTTGTTATTTTCCAATTCTTTGCCTTTTCTGAAAAAGGGTTCTTCAGTGATAATGAAATCATTAAAAACATGATTGCTGGTTTCAAAATATTCATTTCACTCCCTTGGATTACTTAGTTGTTCCTGAGAGCCCATAGAATCTTACTTTCATGGACCATAAATAAACAGCCAATCCAACACTTCAGCACATTTCTAATTGTAATGCCCCGTGTAATGTAATGCTCCAGTCTATTATACATATGTTTTCTGTTATTGTAGGGTGGCAATCAGTGACACGGAAGTGTGTGCTTGCTTGCATTAGAGAGTGGGTATGAACTCATTCATGAGTTTTGACGGCATCATTATTTCAATCTAGAAACTAAAAGCTACAGATATGTTTACCTTATCTAGCAGGTTATTTTATTTGAATTCCTGAGCCATGTTCTTTCCTAAAGAGACATATTGATTTTCCCAATGAAGCAAAAGCAAAGCTAGAGGAAAGAATCTGTGTCCTTGGTACCAATGGTGTCAAGGCCTGGTTTGGTGGTGGTTGTGGTGGTGGTGGTGGTAGTGGTTGTTTTCCTCTTGAGATCATTCACTTGATAAAACCAGTGAACCTCTTCCAGATACATCATGAAACTGACTTTATAATATATGGATACATCAAAGAAACTTAAAGATTAAAAAAAAACTAAACACTTCTGCTAATGTCCCAGACTTGAAACGATTTTTTCTTTGGGGTGTAGTTATTTGGATCCTTAGTCCTAATTTGTAAAGTAGTGGTGGTTTACATATTGTTAGGCTTAAATGAGCTTTGCCAACCTTAAAGCACTCAATAAATGTTGCCTGTAACCACCACCACCATAACCACCACCATTATCATTAAACAGTTTTGAAGTCAATAAAAAGAGCTATCATTGTCAAGTATGCATTTTACATTTATTCTTTTAGTTTAGTTAATATTCCTTCAAGACAGCTTGGTGCAGAAGGTAGCATACTCGGCTTGAAGTCAGCAAGACTTGAATTAAAATTCAGCCTCAGACACTTAATAGCTGTATGACCTTAGCCAAGTCATATAATCTCTTCTCACTTCAGTTTCCTCACCTATAAAATGAGGAAAATAATAGCACCCTCTCCCTAAGCTTACTGTGAGGACCAAATGAGATAATACATGTTAATGCTCTTATCATGCTACCTGGCACATAGTAGGTGCTATATAAATGTTATAATAATGTGATTATTACAATATTTATAATAATAATTTTAAAGATGAAAATCAAAGAGCTCCATCTTCCCTGTCTTATACCTCAATTTTCATAGAATACGAGGAGATCAGAGTTGGAAAGAATCTTAAACTTATCTCATTTAGCCTATACTTCAATCAGCATCCCTAATACTATATGGAGACCAGAGGTGACTGAGTCTCTGCTTGAACATCACCAGTGATAACCATGGCATCTCCCCCTTTACCCAAGTCATTGATAAATATGTTCAATAATATACAGCCAAGCACAGATAATTAGAAAATCCACATATTTCCTTTCAATTTGATATCTTATCATTATTAACTATTCTTTGCCTCTATCCCTCAAGCAGTTGCAAATCCATCCTCTTATACTGACACTAAGTCTACACCTCTCCATATTTTCCACAAGAATGGCAAGAGAATTAATCAACCACTGTTAAAATCTAGATAAAATCTAAAAAGGAAAGAATCTACTATAGAAAATCAAAAAAGAGATAAATTAATATGATGTTGTTATTGAAGTCATTCTGCTTCTCTAGGGTGAATATTTCTTTTCTTCCAGAGATTCAAGAACTACCCCTGGCATGTTAGGATTTTGCCATATCACAAACCTACCTCATTGGCCTCTAAAAGTTTGCAACCACCATTCTTCTTTCAAAAATGGGAATATGTGCCCTCTTTGATGTCACATATGTTTCCTAGTCTACAATACTGTCATTAATCACATCCAGTAGAGCTTTCAGTCCTCTGGGATATCGTTCATTTGGACCAAGTTATTTGATCTTGTCAACGAAAACGAGATGACCCCATGCTATCTTCTCACTTAGTCACTCACTAATAACTACTTTGTTTCCTTTCCAGTCCAAAGATCATTCTTCTCAGGAGAGACAAAAGAAAGAAAATAAGAATCAAGAAAAATCCCTTATCTTGTATTGTTAAAGGACTCATAAGGTCTCTTCAGGAAAGACATTACATGTTGATTATGTCTATAAAGTAAAAAAAGACATATTGAAAATCATCCCAAAGAGACTTTTGAAATGATATTAGTTCATGAGGGTGGAGCTAAGATGGCAGAGTAACAGCACAGACTTGCTAGTGTTATCACCCAAACTCAGCCAAATACCTATAAAAAAATGATTATAAACAAATTCTGAAACAGTAGAACCCACAGAATGACAGAATTAAGCAAATCTCCAGCCCAAGGCAGCCTGGAAGATCATCTGGATGTGTATATCATGCCACACTGGGAGCAGAGCACAGTCCAATGTGAGCCATGCTAGCATAGACGGGACCTGAGCAGGCCTTGGGGGACTGAATCTTGGGCACCTATGGTGATCTCCAGACTTCATAACCTCAAAACAACAAGGACAAATTGGAAGGTCAATGGAAAAATACTGTGGGACCTGTATCAGAGAATACAGTTGTCCAGCCCCAGCCCCAGAGTGGTGGAAAGGATGGAAGAGAAGGTGGAGGAGCCTGTAGAGGAGTCCACAGAGGAGCCCATGGCAGCAGCAGCAAACAGGGGTAGAGGCAGTGGGAGTTACTATTTCTAGAGTTCTATGCCCACAGATTGTGTGCGAATCAAGTGACATTATACCCTCCATCCCCACTAGAAGCAGAGAACTGCCTTGACAAAGAATTCAAAAGTCAAGTAAATGGCTGGGAAAATGAGTAAAAACTGGAAAAAGCATCAGACTATAGAATCTTACTCTGGTGACAAGGAAGACCAAAGTACACAAACAGAAGAGGACAACAAAGTCAAAACTCCTCCATCCAAAGCCTCCAAGAAAAATGAATTGGTTTCAGGGCATGGAAGAGCTCAAAGTGGATTTTGAAGATCAAGTAAGAGAAGTAGAGCAAAAATTCAGAAGAGACATGAGAGTGGTGCAAGAAAATCATGAAAAACAAGTCAATTGCTCGGCAAATGGGACTTAAAAAATTGCTGAAGAAAATAACACTTTAAGAAGTAGACTAACCCAAATGGCAAAAGAGATTCAAAAAGCCAATGAGGAGAAGAAGGCCCTAAAAAGCAGAATTGGCCAGATGGAAAGGGAGGACCAAAAGCTCACTAAAGAAAATAATTCCTTAAAGATAAAAATGGAGCAGATGGAAGCTAATGACTTTATAAAAAATTAGGAAATTATAAAACAAAACCAAAGAAATGAAAAAAAAGCAGGCAATGTGAACTATCTCATTGGAAAAACAACTAACCTAGAAAATAGATCTAGGAGAGACAGTTTAAAAATTATTGGCCTATCTGAAAGCCATGACCAAAAAAAGAGCCTAGACATCATCTTTCAAGAAATTATCAAGGAAAACTGTCTTAATATTCTAGAATCAGAGGGTAAAGTAGATATTGAAAGAATCCACTGATTGCCTCCTGAAAGAGATCCCAAAAGGCAAACTCCTAGGAATATTGTAGCCAAATTTCAGAGATCCCAGGACAAGGAGAAAATATTGCAAGCAGCCAGAAAGAAAGAATCTGAGTATTGTGGAAATACAATCATGATAACACAAGATCTAGCAACTTCTACGTTAAAGGATGACAGGGCTTGGAATGTGGTATTCTGGAGGTCAAAGGAGCTAGGATTAAAATCAAGAATCACCTACCCAGCAAAACTTAGTATCATACTACAGGTGGAAAAAAACTTGTCATTCAATGAAATAGAGAACTTTCAAGCATTCTTGATGAAAAGACCAGAGCTGAATAGAAAATTTTACTTTCAAACACAAGAATCAGGAGGAGCACAAAAAGGTAAACATGAAAGAGAAATCATAAGGGGACTTACTAAAGTCGAATTGTTTACATTTCTATATGGAAAAATCATATTTGTAACTCGAGACTTTTCTCAGTATTTGGGTAGTTGGAGAGATTATATACATATAGACAGAGGGCACAGGGTGAGTTGAATATGTAGGGATGACATGAAAAAAATAAAATGAAAGGGTGAGAGAGGAATATATTGGTAGGAGAAAGGGAGAAACAGAATGGGGCAAATTGTCACACATAAATGAAGCAAGGAAAAGCATTTCAATGAAGAAAGTGAAAGAGTGAACCTTATTCTCTTCACATTTGGCTTAAGGAAGGAATAACATATGCTCTCAATTTGCTAAGAAAAATCTATCTTCCACAAGAGGAAAGTAGGGGAGAAGGGGATAAGCAGGGAGTGGGGGAAGGGGGCATGATAGAAGAGAAGGCAAATGAAAGGAGGGGGGTAATTAGAAGTAAACACTTTTGAGGAGGAAAATGATCAAAAGAGAGAATAGAATAAATGGGGGGCAGAATAGGATGGAGGGAAATATAGTTAATCTTTCCCAGTGTTACTGCTATAGAAGTGTTTTGCATAGCTACACCTTTATAACCTATATTGAATTGCTTTGCCTTCTCAGTGGTGATGGGTGGGGACGGAGGAAGGGAGAGAGGTTGGAACTCAAAGTTTTAAAAATGAATGTTAAAAATTGTTTTTACATTCAACTGAGAAATAAGATATATAGGCAATGGGACATAGAAATCTATTTTGCCCTAGAAGAAATTTGAGGGAGTGGGAATAAGATAAGGGAGAAGTGTGATAGAAGGGAGGGCAGGTTGGGGGAAGTGGTAATCAGAATGCACACTGTCTTGGGGTGGGCAGAGGGGAGAGATGGGAAAAAATTTGGAACTCAAAATCTTCTGGAAGTGTCTGTTGAAAACTAGAAATAAATATATTTTTTTAAAAAATTTAAAAATAGAGTTAAAAATAAACAATATATTAAAATAATTTAATTCCCTCTCCCCAAAAAATCATATTATTTCATGTGGAGTCATTGAAAAAGAACAAAATGGAGATTTTGGGGGGTTTGAAATCATGAAATAGTACATGAACATGAGGCTATATTATGCCTCTATCCTCCCTCTTCTCCACTTCCCCATATACCAGTATTCACAAAGAAGATTCAGTAATGTGTTTAAATGTTTTGCTCTTTGCTAATCATATAAAGCTCAAATTTCTTTTAGTATATTTATAATCTACTGATTTTAAAATGCTTTGAAATTATTAGTAAAACATTTGATTTCTTTGTAAAATGTACCAGATTAAAAGAGATAATATAAAGATTTGCAATCTTTAAAACAGTATTTAAAAGCTATTATTGTCAGTTATTACTTCAAGAAGCCAAAAAATTCCAGAGTCAAATGATGTGTTGGTCTTAACTCTTATGCAAATAAGGCAAACCACCTTCTGCGCCCCACCCCACACACACATCATGACACCTTAAGGGCATGTGAATTCTCTTGACAAAGATACATATTTTTTCAAGGTTAAATCCTTAGTGACAAAGTTGATCAGAATTATGACTTTGTACCAGCATAAATAAAGGCTCTTTAACAAAGTATGATCTTGCTTTATCTAGAATATCACTGAATCAACTCAGTCGACGATAACATACATCTTATTATTTATAAAGAAGTAAATCTGACTCATTTCTGAGTAATACTCAGGCTTGATCTTTAAAAAAGAAGTGGTATGAATTTGAGATCAATAGTATCATATGGAATCATCTTTTTGTGTTCTTTACTTATCAAAAGGCTGGGGTTTTTTAGTGTTAAAGTGTAAAATATATGTCATGTGTATACACATATCCTTGTGTGTGTATATAGATATATATAGATATATATATATATCTATATATATATACATAGATATGTAGAGATATATCTATGTGTATCTATGCATGTAGAGATGAGCATATATATGTATGTATGAAGATATATATGTATAACTGTGGATATGTTGTAGTTATAGACATGGACATAGATAGCCATAGATATAAATGATATAGATAGACATACACATGGATATGGATACAGACATAGACACGAATGTGGATATAGACATAGAATATTCATATTTACAAATATATGTAGAAACAAAATGTTGAGAGTATCAGAGAAACTGTCAGATATCTGCCAGCCTCTAAAATATGAACTTATTTTGTAGGTAAGATTATGGGGAGCAATTTATGTAGTCTTAGCAAAAAGAGATGTGGATCAGAGCCTGTTTTCATTAATTTAGCAGACTGGTTTGAAATGAAATAGAGGGGAAGGAGGGAAGAGCAGACAAGAAATAAGAGAATACTCCTAGTAATGGTTGGTAGAAGTTGAAGTTACAATGAAAATGAGAAGAAATGAGATGAAGTGGATATGATGTCTTAAGAAGACTGAATCAGCGAGACTTCTATTGATTGAGATTTTGGGTCTAAATAGATGAGGACTATCAAAAATAAGTCATAGGTATTGAATCCAGGTGACTGGGATGGGATCTAGTGTAGTTAAGAAGGGAATAAGATGATGAATCATCTTGGGGCACAGTGGAAAGACTACATGACCTTGGGTCATGAGTTTAAATCCAGTTTTAGACATTTGCTTGCTATCTGACCTTGGTCAAGTCACAATCTCTATTTATGTTTCCTCAGTTATAAAATGGAGTTGATAACACTATCTATCTCACTGGGTCTTCATGAGATCAAATGAGCTAATCTTTGTAAAGCACTTAGCACAGTGTCTGGCACATAGTAGGTAATATATAAATACTTTCCTCCTTCTCCTTCCCCTTCCTCCTACCTCTTTGATTGGGGAAATGTTAAATTTATTGTAATGATGAGATTCATGATAAGCAGTGGCAAATTCAGGACTAGCACTAAGAAAAGAAGTTCGTAAACTAACTTGGAAGACAATATTGTAGAAATGTGGTAGTTGAAATCGCAGGAGTGGACAAACTTGTGAAGAGGGAAAAGAGAGGAAGACAGAGGGTAGAGTCTAGGAAAATACCTACATCTAGGAAGTTTTAGAGTTGAGGCAAATTAGAAATCGACATGATCAGGAACATGCTTATGATTTCCTTGGCAAGTTGATCATTGTACACTCACGTACTAGTCCTGTGGGGCATTAGGAAGCTAAGTGGTTTTCCCAAGATCGTATAGTGACCATGTGCCTGACAAAAGACTTGAACCCAGACTTCCTGACTCCACATCCAGCTCTCTAACTGTTCTATAACACTGACTCTGTACCACATTATAACTTTGTTTTGTTTTGAATAGACAGCACAGATAGTGACTTTCTATCTACCACAACATTCTTACTGTAAAAATCTGTAACATAGTGGTTGGGACCGAATTTGTGATTTTATTACTATAAGGTACTCCCAAATGAGGAAATCTTCTCACATTGTGCATTGTTACCTTCTCTAAAACTTAGAGTCCTATAGAGTTATCTGACAGAGATTAATTAACTTTTACCAAGGTCATGTAGACAGTAAATGTCAAAAGTGAGATGATTATAAAAAAATCCCATATATTATGATTTAACTATATCACATAATTATGACCAGGCTCAGCTTCTGAAGAAGAAACATAAGATGGTATTTTATATGATTTCATATTTGATTAATCATATGATCATATATCAACACCTGGAAGAGAATTCAGAAGTCTTCTCGTTCAACTCTCTTTTTATAGAGAAAAAGAACTGAAACCCAAAGAGAGACTTCCAATAAGGAAGGTAACTTCCCTAATGTCACACAGTGAGTAAGTAGCAGAGGGAGGATCTGAACCTAAGTACTCTCTGACCCAAGTCAATTTTTTTCACTAAAACACGCTGACTGAGGTATTGCTTAGTTTTACTGAATTGCTCCCCCCACACCCTTTCTTCTATTTTCTTTGTTACATAGGATGTTTGGCAAAGGAGTAGGATATTATTTGAAATGATGATTTTTATTGAAAACCAAAGGTGTTAATAAATGTTTCATTAAATCACATTCATTTCATTATTGATGATTATTCTATTTTCCTTTTTGTTACTTTCATATATAATATTTGTTGCATTGTTCAGAAATCATCAGTGGTGACCAACTCTTTATTTTCCCATTTGGGGTTTTCTTGGCAAAGATCTGGAAAGGTCTGCCATTTCCTTCTACAGTTCATTTTCTAGATGAGGAAATTGGGGCAAATGAGATCAAGTGATTTGTCCAGGGTCCCATAGCTAATAAGTGTCTGAGGTCAGATACATAATATTATGAATGTGTGTGTAGGTAGATAGGGAGGTAGATAGATAGATAGACAGATAGAAAGACAGACAGACAGACAGATAGAAAGACAGACAGACAGACAGACAGATAGATAGATAGATGATAGATAGATAGATACATATATGCACACATATATGCATATAATCTTATACATTTTAATACGTATGTTATCGTCTAATTGTAATTCACTTGGGTATCTGGTATGAGACATGGATCAAAATTCATTTTCTGCCAAGCTGTGGACCAATTTCCCCAAGTAAATCTATTAAAGATACTCTTTTCTTTCTATTTTTGTCTTCTATACATATACAAAATATTAATTGTGTATATACACACACATAAAAATTCTTTTATCTCTACATTATTCCATTGATCATTTTTTTCCCAGTAAAAGGTTCCTTTGCTTATGCCTGCTCCATAAAATATATTTAAGAACTCTATGTATGAACTATGTTCATGCAGTATTTTTCTCAGGGTGATCCTTAATATTTTTGCTCATTAATATTTGGTTACAAATTGCATTATAATTATTCCAATTCTATTAACAAACCCTTTGGGACTTTGATCGTACCTTACTATGTAAATTAATTTAGGGAGCATTGTCATTTTTTTTTATTACATTAATCTGATCTATCCATGAACATTGGCTGTATCTAAGTTGTCTTTTAATTCAGTCATCATAGCCTCATAGTTTTCCTTAATAGATTATATAAAAACAAATCCTAAGTATTTTATGAGCTTTGTTTTTATTGGCAACAGCAGTTCTTTTATGATGTTTTCTTGATCTTTATTGATAGTAAATAGTAGTATAAATTATTTCTATAAAGTAGTCCTGAATTCAGTAAACGTGCTGAACTCATTCATTAACTTGATCTTGGAGTTGAGATCATTGAAAGTCAGCAAATAATATTTTTATTTTTTCCTATCCTATAGCAGTTGCTATTACAATATTATGCCAAATAAAGTGTGTATATATGTATGTGTTTATAACCCATATGTACATGTATGTGTGTGTATATTGACTGCTGACCTAAGGTAGAGAATGAATTTTTTGTTGCTGTTGTTTCTGTTTTTACCTAGGGTGAAGAATATACTATTTCTACTCTTTTCAGTGCTGTTATCATGAATGAATTGGGTTTTGACATTTTTTTATATATGCATTAATATAATTTTTGAGTTTTTATTATAGCTATTTACATATTGCAGTATATTGAAAGTTTTCCTGAAGTTGAACAAATCTTCTGTATCTGGTACAAGCATTGCTCGAGCAGGATTAATCATTGTTTTTAAGGCATTGTTGTATTATTTGAGCTATAGTGATATTTCATGTATTTTTTATTTTAAATTTATTTGGGACATTACTCAATAATTTTCCTTTTTAGTGTTATCTTTTCTTAGTTTTAAAATAACCATTATCTTTGTTTCACTGAAAGGTATCAGGCAGTCTTCTTTTTTTCTCTACATTTGTTAATAATATATGGAGCGTAGTGAGTATTTGTTCTTGGAAGGCTTGAAAGAATTCACCAGTGAATCTGCCTAGATTACTATTTGTATTTTTCATCATTAAAGTAGCTTTTAAAAAAGATATCTATATTGACAATAGTCATATGATCATATAGACAATAGTGATATGGTCATAAGTTAGCTAAGAGGAGTCATTAATTTCATGTAGTCAATGGAACACTGAATTGGTATGACAAGGCATGAATTCAGGTCCCACTTTAAAGTATAACTTCTCTGATCTTTATCATCTTCTATAGAACCTCTCTGACCTTTGATATTCTTTATAAAACAAGACTGAAAATATCTTTTTGCATGCCAAGATTTTTCTACAAATGAAATAAGGGAATACATATGTAAGCATTTTGTAAATTATAAAGCATTATAAGAATATAAAGTGTTATCATAATTCCCAAAGGGCAGATGTTCTTCAATTGTCTGAGAAAAAAATGAAAAATAATATATTCCATTCTTTGTGTAGTAAGAGTAAATTTTCTAGATATATTCCTGTATATAGCTAGCAAAAAGAATAATCTATATTTGAGAAATAGTTCAGATCTAAGAACCTGGCAGATCTTTCCTGGTTTAAATAATGGCATATCTATACAGCAAAGATGTTCAATAGTATAGGAAGTTTCCCAGTGGGAAGTCTCTCTACAAAGGCATACTGCAACCTGTCTATTTCTCATAGTGTAAAAGAATTACCTATTGCTAGAGAGATTAAGTTATTAACAACTCATACATGGTCAGCTGGGTGATTCAATAGATAGAGTGCCGGGCCAGAAGTCAGGAAGACTCATCTTCCTCAGTTCAAATCTAGCCTTAGATAATTACTAGCTTTGTAACCCCAAGCAAGTCGTTTAACTCTATTTGCCTCAGCTTCTTCATCAGTAAAAGGAGCTAGAGAAAGAAATGGTAAACCACTCCAGTATCTGACAAAAAGACCCTAAATGGGGTCACCAAAAGTTGGGCATGACTGAAAAACAACTACACGATAACAACATCCATAGTCATACATGACAGTATCTAACATATCTGACTGTCTTAGAAGGGAGATTGAACTAGTCTTTTCTTTTAAATAGGAATGATGTCCCCATTTCTTTTCATATTAGGTAGAGATATGAAAGAATGTTATCTATGATCAATCAGTTCATTACCTGTTTATTAGCACTATACTAATGCTACCTATTTACAGATGGCTTTTTTTATGCCATTTGGCTTCATATTTTATTCTAATTTCTAATATTCCCACTTGTAAAAATTCAGTCTTTCATTGCATATTGATAATTTTCCCCCAAACAAAAGTGATATCTAATAAAATAAGATCCAAGGAAAACCAAATGTTGTCCATAATTCCTTTATTATCCAAAAAAAATCACTTAGAGACTTTGAGCAATTTGGAAACTAATTGTAATGTGCTTTCTTTGGGAAACAGAAGAGACATAAGAGGGTAATGACAATGCTCAAGGTATTTTTATGTGTAAGGTTATTGTTATTCACTGTTTCCATGAACCTACTGATGTATCTTTGTCATGATTCATTATTCCCAACAGCTATATCATATGTTGCAATTACTACGCAATACAGGTTTAAGCCTATAACATTTCAAGATTTGAAAGGGAAAAATAATATATTAAGTGCTTTTGATATCTTTATGTATAAGTTTGAGAATCATTAAGTGGCTGTCATTCTTCCCTCCTCAGCCTCAATTACTCTACTCCGGTTTTACTTACTCTTTTCAGTATAATGAGTCCCTAGAGCATGTTTCATTGTGGGAGAAGGAACACATTCTTCACTTGCGGTCAGTGGGATGTGGTTAATTTGAAATCACTTAAACTATTATATCTGTCAAGTGTGGTTATTTTATTTTCAATTCACATCAGTGTTTTAGTATGCATGTCGCTTACTGGGTCAAACTGGCAGATTAATTTCTCAGTCTTCTGCTGCAATATGCTTCATCACTGTCTACACAGCTTCTTATTGAAAGTTAATATGTGCCTATTAGAATTAAGTTCCAAGGAAATCTCTTCTCACACAAACAATCACAGGTATGTAAGCAAACGGTGCTAAATAATGGCATGCCACTCAAAATTCAGCATGTTCTGACAAAATTCTGCATTGCAAATCAGGGAAATGTTTTAGAGATAGTTTGGGAAAACAAGTGAAAAAAGTCATGGGAAACTTAAAAATCACTTAAATACAATAATTCTTGAGGTAAGATAGAGTTTTTTTTTTAATTTGGCTTATATCTTCCTTGTCTTTGTGGCACTTGAGTATTCTTAAATATTATAGATAATTTGGAGCTAAATAAATTTAAGCCAAAAAAGTTAAATCTGAGTATTTTTTGTACTTTAAAATAACTATCAAGATTATACATGCAAATTCCTAGAAGTACAGTTATTGCTAGAAATGTCAGAATCATAAATGTAGACCTCAAAGGTTCTGTAGAGTATACTTTTATTTGACAAAGAAACTGATGTCTCACTTAGGTGAGGCAAAGTGATTGCCCAAGGTCATAGAGATAATAAGTGCCAAAGGTGAGATTGGAACTGAGATCTCCCAATTTCTTTTCTAGAACTTATTCTATCATGCCAGGCTCCATCTGTGATAAATACCCCAAACTATGCATACAGCAAAGAAAATAAAGTCCACACTTAATTTATTATGGGGGTAGGGAAAGAAGAAGAATAGAACATTGTAAGACTACTCATTTGAGGAGTGAGAGATGAGATTCTCAGTTTCCCATTTGATAATTTAATTCATTATTCTATCTAAGTATTAATGGAGTAACTAGGTAGCACCATGGATAGGGCACTAGACCTGGAGTTAGGAAGACCTAAATTAAAATCTGATTCCAGACATCATCTGTATGATCCTGAGTGAGTCACATAATTTCTGTTTGCCCCAGTTTCCTCATGTGTAAAGTGGAGATAGTGACACCACTTCCTCACAGGGTTGGCATAAGGATCAACTAAGAGAGTAATTATAAGGTGATTAGCACAGGAACTGGCACTATATGGATGCATGCTATTATAATTCTTAATGCCTTTTGTTTGTATGCAGCTGTAAGTGGTCAGTGCCCTTAATTCTAGTCACCTTCCAGATTCAGGGCTCTGGGTCAAAGCACCAGTTGCCTCACTTGAGTTATGGCTCTGACCAGAAATTGAGGATGTTGAAGTCTTAACTTGGACATGTCTGATAATACATGCATAGAGACAAGTCGTCACATTACATTTCCAAAATAAAATACGTTGCCACCTCATTTAGTTTTTTGTATTTTCTTTGCATAATGCTTACAGTAACTCTGAGTATTTAGGGAGGTATATTTTTTTCTCTAAAATAGAAGCAACAATTTTCACTGAAAGTTTATGCATAAGAATAAGCACAGGAGTCTAATAAATGGTCCTACAGCTGTGAACCATGGGAAGAATCACTAGGTTATGATTACTTTAAGTTTAAATAATATAAAAGTGCAAATTATAAAATATCAGGTCACTTAATGCAAGTCAAAATTCAGTTACTACAATGGTTGTATACTAATGAAAGGTTTTAACATACCACTAAATCATTAGTCTTTACTTCTTTCCTATCATATGTAGATAGAATGAACTCTCGTGTGTCATATAATTAATGGTTGCACAATCAATCCCCAACTTTGCAGGGGTAACATTCCTAGAAAACAGCACAAAAGTAAAAAAGATGAACATTGATACATTGAACCTATGGGAAATAGAGGGTTAGGTTTCTGCAACCACACAAATACACATACATACACACACATACATATACACATACACAGAAAAAAACGTAATCTTTCACTAGAGATTGACTTTTCTGCATACAGTCCCTTATAACAAAACATTAATTCTGATAATATGCATTTTTCCTAACACAGCAACCATGAAATAGCCCATAAAATGCAGTAGACAACGTAAAATTGGTAACATGCAAAACATTTTTCTCACTCGTAATTCCCTATATTTTTTGCATGATCTTTTGTGCTAATATCTCAATTTTTAAAAAATTATTTCAGACAATATTCATTTTTCATAGCACATAAAATCTACAGTACCACAACTACTTTCCTATTTTTGTGGATATAAAGGATCATCGATCGTTAACTCACAGCCTATAGCAGCTGCAGATATCATAGCGCGAAGTTTATCTAACACCTGCATTACTAACTTAGCATGCTTGGGCTTAGAGATCAAAGGACTTGCTCTATACTTTGAGGGAATAATTGCAACATAAAACTCAAATTTTACAGGTAGACAATGAAAATATGTACAGTGAGCTCTTTACAAAGACAGGATGAACAAGACCAGTGAAGCCTCTCTTAAGATATCAGCTGCCCCACACCCTCACTTTCTTTCCTCTTACCACACATAGCTGCAAATGTGCATGGTTGCCAATGCTAAAGTGAAAATGATGTTACTAATATTATGACCTGAAAACTTGAAGTCATGAAAGCTAAATGAGCAAATATTGAAAAGTAACTTTATTTTTTAAGACTATCTTAGTACAAAAGGAAAATATACTGCAGATGAAAGCACTGCCAAGTAAAATAAAAGTAGAAAGTTATTACATTAGAACAAAAAATGCAATTCAACAGTATGAACATAGTCACTGTCACTCTAAAATAAGACAAGATGTCAGAATATCTGAATCTAGAGTACAGAATATTATAAAACACCAGAGGCAAAATAAAAGGAAAAGGCAGAACTGTATCAACTTACTGTCATTTGCAAATAACTACAAGGAAGAGAAGTGCTACAAAGACAAAAATGCAACATCTTTTAGTAGCATAGATTGAACACAGCAATTTTTTTAAAAAAATCATTCTTATTGCAGAGCAATCACAAAAGCTTCAAGGTTATTTAAGGTAACAAAAGTGGAATAAAGTAGATTTTGAAGAAAGTTTTACTACACACATTGGCTGATTCAATTGCTTTAAAAATCTAATTCAGTTGCATGATGTTAAAATTTCTGAAGAGGTGGCCAGAGTAAATGAGGACACAGCAGTTAAAAATCCTGATATCTGAGAAAAATATTTGAAGTTTAATACTCTTATCAATATTTTTTAATGTGAGTGAATCAGGCTTATTCTGAGAAAATAGTCTTTCAGAATTTAGACTTCTAAGAAAGAAAAAACACCCCAAATCTAAAGTGGCTAAGACCTATCTAATACTTTTATTAGAAAGTAATATAGGAGACTTGAAATTAAAACCAATGATTATTTATTAGTATTGATATCTTCAGGCTATGAAGGATACAACCATCTGTCACATGAGGCCCGTTAGTGGTCATATAAGAAAGCATTGGTGATTAAAGCTGTTTCTGAAGACTTTATCAAATTATTTTAGAGCAATTTTGAAAAATATTTCAAAGACTACAAAATCAAGTTTTAAGCATTACCAATTTTGTATAATAGGGGCATCTAGTTAATAGAACACTGAGCCTGGAGTCAGGAAGATAAGTTCCAATTCAGCCTCCAACATTTACTAGCTGTGTGACCCTGAGCAAGTCACTTTACCATTTGCTTCAGTTTCCTTATCGTTAAAATGAGTTGGAGAGGGTACAAACCATTCCAGTATCTTTGCCAAGAATCCCCAAATTCAGTCACAAAGGGTCAAACAAGATTAAAATGACTAACAAAGAATAACAATTTTAGATAAGGCCCCCAATCATCCAGCTATATTTGGTCCATTATGTGAAAATACAAGAATGCACATTCACAGAGATGTGGCTAAAGCTCTCTGCACGTATCAAAATATGTATGAAGATAGTTCTGTCCATCTTCAATTGTCCTGATCTGTATCTTGCCACTGGACCCCAATGATTCCAAAGGAGAAAATGAGGCTGGTGACCTTGTATGATCCTCCCAAACATAAATCCAATTCACTTGAAAGTCATGGCATCATCTTCCTGATATCATGGTCCTCTTCTAGAATGAAAGACAAACAAAAACAATAATTCTATCCATACTGCTAAAATATTTTAAATGACAGTATGTCTTAATATCAGGGTAGGCTTAACTTAGGTTCAGTTTTTGGTCATTTTTAATTTTAATACTACTTTTATAACTATCACTTAATAATCATGAATTAGAAATACGTTTTATTATCTTTTACTTAAAAAAAGATTAAAAACATTTTCAAAAATTTTCATTGGACTAGAGGTAATTGCCACTTTTATATATAAGTGTAACTTTGGAAGGTGTAAAGTCAATTAATAGCACCACTTCATGGGTTTCTTATTCAAATTAACTGGGTCTTTGCCGTATGCAATAAGTATAAGGCTTTTTCTAAAAATGAATTGAATTGAGACCTTTTAAAGAAGCATCTTTCCATCTTTATGGAATAAGAAGAAGAAGCTACAAGTGTAAGTACATTCCCTAAATCTGGTAAATTGGCTTCAGAAAGGACAAGGAAATCATGACTTAAAGAAATAACTCCTTTTCAGTGAATCTAAAAGGAAATGTGGGGGGAAAAAGAGCATGAAAACCTTTCAGAAGTTGATAGAACAAAATTGGAAATTATTCTGATGGGGGAAAAATCAAGCAATATCTAAAGAGATTAATGAAACTTAGCAGGAAATTCTTGAGTGACCTAAGACATACAAAAGTTGGAAGGAAAAAGAGATTACTTTTAAAGTCAAATATAATGTTATGGGTACAGAACAAAGACTTTTTAGCCTGGGATGAGTTGATGTTTATAAAAAAAATAAATGGACAACTTTTTTTTGCTTATGTTTGATGACTAGCGCTTTATATTTATCTCACAAAAACTAAAGGGATCCAGTGCTCAATTCAAAATCAGTGATCCAAAAAGAAATCTAAATTTAAAGAATTGGGAAACACTTTTTCAAAAAACAATGAAAACATTGATGGAATTATATCTTGATGATCCTTCTTTCATTCATTCTGACTCTCAGCCCCTTTTCCCATCCTGTTGGTGCTATATGTTAAACCAGTGATCTCTGGAAGCTATTAGGCTAGGGTATATATGGTTTAGGGGCAGCGAGGTGGTACAGTGGATAGAGTACCAGACCTGGAGTCAGGAAGACGCATCCTTCTAATTTCAAATCTGGCCTCTGACACTTACTATTTGTGTGACCCTGGGAAAGTCCCTTAACCCTATTTGCCTCAGTTTCCTCATCTATAAAATGAACTGAGGAAGCAAACAGTAAATCACCCTAGCATCTTTGCTGAGAAAACCCCAAAATGAGACCCAAAGAGTTGGACCACAACTGAAAAAATGACTGAACAAAGTATTTGATTTAGCTAAGATAATTACTTTAGCACCTTTGATAATCTGATCCCTAGTCCTATTTCTGGGAGTGAGCACCTACTTCAGGAAGGTCCTTTCCTATCAATCTTACATAATTCATCCTTATTCTTTAGTTATCAAATTAATATTTAATATATGTTGGCATCATGTTCAGTTTAGTGGACTGCAGCAGTTCATCTGCACCAATGTGGGGGATGGAGGTGGGAAAGAGTGTGTAATTGCCACAAAGGATATAGTTTACATGTGTTCTAACTGGAAATATTCAACATATTACTTTTGAATCAACATAGAAAAAAATCTTTAAGGCACAAAGGAGGTTGATTTGCCTTAACTGTCTTTGAAAAGATTCTAAAAATAATTGATTTGGTCATCATTTGCTACCTGATCATTGACCCCACTTCATCTTTACTTTAAGGTGTACTAGGAAGTTTAGAAGTGAAGGGATTTCTCCACTGAGCAATTATTTCATATTGTGACTTTAAGGAAGGGGCTACTCATCTACAAAACAACTCCAGATGAGTTTTCCTTTTTTTTCTTTCCAAGTGGACATTGAAGTGGATTTAATATAGTTTTCTTCTTAAAGATCCTCAAATCTGAAACATCTTAAAACTTATTTAAAATGAATAAAAATTTTTGGGTCAAATAACTGGCCTCCAGTTCCATTTTCTGTTTTCAATGGTTTTGGTGCAAGTTTTTCTTTTTCAGGTTCTTCTTGTGTCCTTTTAAGGACACCATTTTCCTGTTCCTCATCACTATCAAATTTTGTTTCCTTGCCATGGAATTGTATTTTTATTGTATTGAAAACTTTATTTTACCTTTACTAAAAACTAGAGATGAGTTTTCAGTGAAATCAAGACCTTAGCCTACATGCAAATCAACCTTCAGCCTCATTGGAATCCAAGCTCCCTATAAGTACAATTGTTTCCTTAGCTGTTTGCTTGGAAAGAGCATTGGACTTGGCATAAGGAAGACCTGATGTCATATCCTGGCTCAGACATTTGCTAGTTGTATCATATTGGGAAAGTCATTCACTCAACATCCTGTTAAGTGCACAATAGAGAAAATAGTGGCACCTATTTCACAAGTTTGTTGTGAGGATCAAATGAAATAGCATATTTAAAGTGTTTCTTCATCCTTAAAGTGTTATATCTAACATCACAAAGGTAGAATTGCCTATCTATTTACTCATCTCTAAAAATATTTATATTTTATTATATATTGTATAATATATATTATATATAAATATTACAAATATATTTATATTGAAGCTATTTCTCATTTTTGAAAAATAGGGAAAAGATAAGGAGCCTTTTGTACACAATTGAAGATAGTTGGTACACAATTTTCTAGAAACAGTTGTTGACCTACACCCAGCGCTTCATGATCCCATAGACCACAGCACAATAACACAGGGGGTTTTCTTAGTGAAGATAACTAGAGTGTTTTGCCATTTCCTTCTAGTGGATTAAGGGGAAAAAAATAGAGGTTAAGTGACTTGCCCAGGGTCAAATAGCTAGTAAGTGTCTGAGACTGGATTTGAACTCAGGTCTTCCTAATTCCATGCCCAGAGGGCATGGAGAACAGACCAAGAGAACAGACCAAGTCTTTAACGGCAATTAGCTGAAAGGTTTACATTGCAGAAGATCTTATTGTGATTTTCATTCACTAATCATTTCTTAAAATGTTTTGATTTGGTAGAGCAAAAAGATGCCTTCAGTACTGTCCTCCAAAAACGTATCTCCAGTGCATATATTCTATTCTGTATCATATAACAGAGGCAGCATGTTACAGTGAAGAGAAGACTGGACTAGGAGTCTAGATCACTGGAGTTCAAAACTCACTTCTGAAGCATGCTGAGTGATCATGGGAATGTCACAACTTCTTAATGCCCCAAATAGCTCTCTAAAAGTAACCACAGAATGGTTACAGATCTGCTTTAGGAAAGTGAGTTGTTTACAGTGTTCATGTTACATCAATGGCATCAAACTCAAGAAGAAATAAGGTAAGGAGACCACTAAATCTTACAATAAGGATCCAAGTGGACCATATATTGACTTAGAAAAACACAAATTGACATTATCTATCTTTTATTGTATTTTTATTTCATTTCTTAAACATTTCCCAATTTTATTTTCATCTGGTCTGCTCACACTCAGAAGTATGTGGACTTTGTGGACTGCATGTTTCATATTCCTGCTCTACATAACTGTAATCACAGTTCTGGTAAAAACACTGGCCAATATGACAGGTATGTCACAGGTTTGGTTAAGATAGAGAGGAGAGAGAGAAACAGAGAGAGACATATACACACAGAGACAACACAGAGAAAAAGAAGTGGAGAGAGAGAGAGAGAGAGAGAGAGAGAGAGAGAGAGAGAGAGAGAGATTATTCCATATTCCTAGCAGATATCACCACAACCACAAAGACTGTCTAATGATCCTTATGGGAGGCACAATAGAGCAAGTTGTATACTTGACAAAGATGTTCACCACCATACAGTAGATGTCCAGTGCAGGGTTTAAATGGAAGAGAAATTTATTGAAAATGAAGTGGTAGGACAGGAAGTCCTGACTGGGGTGCCATTGTGCTGCTTCCCTCAAGTTCCACAATCCCATAGCTCCTCATTGATATCCATAACCACCACACAAAAAGATCAAAATTGCACATATCATATTTCCAACAAAAACCAAGAGTGGTCTATTTCCTCAGAGATACAACTCTGGGTTACTAGATAAATCTGAATATTAATTACTCTTCCCAGATCAAAGGTTTGGATCCATATTCCTATGAGGGTTACCAGATCTAGTGGAGTTGCCATTTAATCTCAGTCTTACTTGCACAGGGACCGTATCTCCTAATATGCATTCACCATCCCAGAAAGTTTTCTCCTCCTCAACCCCTTTGTTGTGGCTCATGCTAAATATGATAAGTAGTCAATTCATCACAGAAATTATAATACTTGGATCCCATTTCATCTCATACTTTCCTCCTCCTATGTTCAAATGCCAACTTCTGATGTTTGCTACCTGTGTGACCTCTGGCCAACCAGTAAGCCTCCCTGAGCCTCAGTTTACTCACCTGTAAAACAGTGATTGGACAAAACAGTCTCTTGGGTCCTTTCTAGCTCTATATCTTCCTCTTAATCTCAAGAGGTAAAAATGATACATTTCCATTAAAATTTCAGACAGGAATAGAGAGAAACAATAAAGAAGAAAACAATTAGTTGGGATCCTTTGGGAATACAAATGTGGGAAAGTAGTCAGGAGTTTTTTTTTATAAATAAAAACTCAGAGCTTTCTTGATCTAAACCTATGTGTTCATATAAGAGATTCATAAATTCCTAGGAAATATTGGCTCCTAACATTTTAACCATTGCGACCTTCATCAAATTTCTCCTTAGAAAAAATCAATATGAAATGTGCAATGGTTCAGTTCAGTTCATGGAATAAGTCTTAAGTTTGTTAGAACACATAATTTCAAATATTCATTGAATATTGAACTCTCCTCTAGGCACTTCAGACTAAGAAAATGGAGGTGAGGACCTCTCAATTTCAATTCCATCTTTTTCACTGCCTGTGAGACAGTAACTCACTGAGGCTCCGCTCTTAGGGACCCAACTATAAAAGGCAACACAATCATTACAAAGTGTAAGATAATGTAATAGTCTAGCTTCTCATCTTATAGAGAAGTTAGGAATAGATGAAGAAAAATAAGGGGAAAAGTTACGTATTCCTTGCACAAAAAAATGTTATATTAAGGTACTGTGGTTACTCAAAAAATGATCACAATCAAGTTTATTTAATATTGATGCAGACGTGGTAGTTGTAGATTACTCCTTTTAGGGTAGAGAAGGAAATTGCCTTGTTCTATATAAAAGGATTTACATTATGGGAATACAACTGGATTATGATATTTTGCGACATGAAACATCAGAAAAAGTTCAAATATAAGCAGTAGAAACACTAGCAGCTTTTCTTAAGTCTCCAAGATGTGTTCTAGTGAAGGAACCAGTAAAAAGTAGGTGGCCACTGATGTAAAATCTTTAATGTGTGAAGTTTGCCACTTCTTTCTCTTACAAACAGAGCTGTTATAGGGAGGAATGAACCAAGGAGCAGGAAGAGATCCACCTTGATCCCATCTGGAGAGCTAGTACAAAGAAAGACTTAGAAGAAAGGGGTTGGAAAACATGCCGGGGTCACAGAAGGAAACTGAGTTGAAAGGAGGAGGAAAAAAAGCTGCATTCCTAGTCATTTGGAACAGAAGAGAGGGAGGGAGAGAGGCATTGTCTGTGGCCCATGTACACCAGAAGCAAGCCGGGTAAAAGAGAAGTCAACATCTGTGATAGTGAGTTGTGCTCCCCAGATCTGAAGGACAGATGAAGGTTGTTTATGTAGAGCAAGAAGGTGTTGGGAGAAGGAAGGAACATATTCCCATGGAAACATATGCTCTCCAAAGTCACTTGAAAAATAAAGCTTGGAGTGGAAAGGGAGAAACATCTGTGTTGCACACCACCAGACCACCAGTAGTGAGGCAGGGCAGGGAAAGAAGGGAAAGGCGTACACAAACAAGATTGGACATTATGTCTTGTCAAAATGACATGTAAAGGCTTTGGGCCCGTATCTCATCCACCACAGAGTCAATGGCAATTCTAGCATATGGAGAAATTGAGGATGAGCAAAGGGTTGGTTGAGTGCTTTCATGGTTTTACACCAATGACAAAGCATTAGCAGATTTAGTCTGGTTTGTGGGGGTTTTTTCATCTTAGTTGGAGGGGGCAGGAATTGGTGGCTAGGAGAAAAGACTTAGAATATGGAAATTTTATGGAGAAATGTTTTTAGACTTTTTAATAGTCTTTCCACCATAGTCATCATTGTATCTTCAAGATACCTTTCAAAGAATTTTCAAGATCATAAGAATCAGAGTGGAAAAAAAAGATCTTTAAAACTACCCAGGTCAAACCACTGCAATGTACAAATAAGGAAATAAAAACCAAATTTCTCTTCTGAATAGATACATACATACATGTATATACACATGCATATATATGAAAATATGTGCACATATATATGTGTATATACATATATATGTGTGTATACATATATATATATCAATTATTTTTTATTAATGTCTGACTCATGACTCTTTTTGGGGTTTTCTTAGCAAAGATGATGAAGCAGTTTGCCATTTCCTTTTTCAGTTCATTTTGCATATAAGGAAACTTTAGCAAACAGGGTTAAGTGATTTGCCCAGGGTCACACAGCTAGTAACTGTCTGAGGTTAGATTTGAACTCAGGAAGATACGTCTTCCTGACTCCAGGCCCAGCACTTTATCCATTGTTCCACCCAGTTGCCCTTCACGGATATAGATTTATGTGTGTACATACTTACATATACACACATATATATAAATATGTATGTCATACATGTGTAGTATGTGTTTGTGCATGCATGAGGTATAATTTTTATACATCTATTTATATGAGTTAGGCAGGTAGGTGTTCCAGTGACTAGTTTGCCAGGCCTGGAGTCAGGGAAACTCATCTTCCTGAGTTTAAATGTGGCCTGAGAGTATTAACAGCTGTATGGCCCTGGGCAAATCAGTTAACCCTTTTTGCCTCAGTTTCCTCATCTGTAAAATGAGCTAGAAAAGAAAATGTCAAACCACTCCAGTATCTTTACCAAGAAAACTCCAAATGGGGTCACAAAAATTCAGGCACGACTGAAACTACTAAACAATAATATATAAATTACCTTAATAAAGATACTGCCTTAAATGAAATAGAATTAGAGTTTGAATAAACAAGTAAATATACTTTTTACTGTTGCTATTCAGTTACTATGTGATTACAAGGGCAGAAATTTACAGGGCTAGCTTTTTTACTAATTAAAACCAGTCATTGTTATAATGTTTAACTGGAAAGGGCACCATTTTTTTTTCAGGTATCAATCAGTAAAACCTTATGAAACATCTACTATGTATAAGCCAGGTATTCTCTAAGTGCTGATGATACGAAAAGACACAAAAGACAGTTTCTGCCCTCTAGTAGTTTACAATCTAATGGGGGAGATATTCAAAGCAGGGTATAAAAAGGATAAATAAGAAATAATTAACAAAAGTGAGACACTAGAATTAAGAGAGGTTGGAAAAGGCTTTCTGAAGATGGAATTTTCGAGGAGACTTAAAAGAAGCCAGAAAGGTCAGTAGTTGGGGCAGAGGAGGGAGAGAATATCAAGAATAGGGGACGGACACCCCAGAAAAAATTCCCAGAACTGAGAAATGAAGTACCTTGTTCATGGAACAGGTAGGAGGCCAATGTCATTGGGTCACAGTTAAAATATCAAAATCAGTTTAACTGAATTATAAGATATCACAATGCCTATTTCAAACAGATTATTATACCTGTATTTGTGGACACATTTTTATAATTTTTGTAAAATTCCAATCAATTAGAGAGAAATTCTTCAACGTGCTTCGTGGTGATAACTTAGCCCAATCAGTTGGGAACTTGGACATTACATAGAGTAGGTACATATGATGTGTGTTATAGATATATATGTATATATATGCAAACATGTAGAAATACCTACATGTGCTCATATATATATATATATATATATATATATATATATATATACATACATAAGAATTTATATTCATGAAATATTCAATCTTCAAGTGAATATTGTTTGAAATCATTTTTTTTATTGAGATGTTAGCACAAAAGCTCACAATTCTATGGAATTACCAGCAAGAAAAATGTTTATCAATTTTATTCTGTGAACAACATTTTATGAATTATTTCATGATTAATGTGTTAAAAGTGCATATTATCAGAATCAATGTTTTGTAACAAAGAATTATATTCAAAAAAGTGATTTTCAATAATTTCTAGTATAAGATTATCATTTTTTAGTGGTTGTTCCCCATTTCCTATAACTTCATTGTACCAAATTTTTTTCTTTACTTTTGCACCATTTTCTTTTTTTGCCCTTAAATAGTTTTTATTTTTTTCTTTTACCTCTTTTTTTTTGGTAAGTAGTATTTTGGGTTTTTTTTTCCAATTACATGTAAAGATAGTTTTCAACATTCATTTTTTATAAGATTTTGAGTTCCAAATTTTTCTCCCTCCCCTCTCCCCAACAACAAAAGGCAGGCAATCTGACATAGGTTATTTATGTGCAATCATGTTAAACTTATTTCCACATTAGTCATGTTGTGGAAGAATAATCAGAAAAAATGGGAAACCAAGAGAAAGAAAGAAAAAAAGAAAAAATGAAACTAGTATGCTTCAATCTTCATTCAGACCCCACAGTTTTCTATGGATATGGATAGTATTTTCCATCATGAGTCTTTTGGAATTTTCTTAGATCATTGTATGGCTGAGAAGAGTTAAGTCTATCAAAGTTGCTATTACAATGTACAATGTTCCCCTGCTTCTGTTCATTTCACTTAGCATCAGTTCACGTAACTCTAGGATTTTTTTTGAAATTCATCGTTTCTTATAATACAATAGTAGTCCATTACATTCGTATACCACAACTTGTTCAGCTATTGCCTCAATTCCCATTTTTTGCCTCCACACAAAGAGCTGTTGTAAATATTTTTGTACATGTAGGTCCTTTTCTCCTTGCTTATGATCTCTTTAGGACACAAACCTCAGATCAGAGTATGCACGATTTAATTTCCCTTTGAACATAGGGAGAGCAAACAGATCTCCAGAATGATTGGATCTGTTCACAACTCTACCAACAATCTTTTGTGTCATCTTCTAGGAATGTTACCCCTTCAAAAGTTGAGGATTAACTGTACAGCTATTGGTCTTATAGTACTACATTTGTGGGTTATTTTTTTTTTACTTTTGGACCATTTTCTAGGAATATTAATACCATAAAATTTGAGGATTGACTGTCTGTTCAAATACATTTCACAGAAGGAGCAAAGAAACTGAGAATGGAATTACAAAGGAGGAGGGAAGAATGTACTCTCAAAGTTAAGTTACTGAATTATGCACTTCACCCTGCAAAGGTGTTTAAAAATAGGATATATACATATACACACATACACATATACATACATAGATATGAAGGGAGGGAGAGGGAGAGAGAGAGAGAGAGAGAGAGAGAGAGAGAGAGAGAGAGAGAGAGAGAGAGAGGGAGGGAGGGAGAGAGAGAATCAGATACTTAAAGGAAGACTGACTTCATCTGATTTGTTATAGAGGAGACTCTTGTTTAAATACTGGAAGAAATGGGTGACTTTTGAGCTCCCTTCCACTTCCAGGAATCTGTGATTCTTTAAGGATGTCTCTTCAACGTATGGTAATCTTTAAAATTGTCATGCACTTAGTCAATTAATTACTATTTTTTGAACATTTATTAAGTTTCAGGCACTCTACTAAGCATTGCAGGTTCCAAGAAAAGTCAAAGACAATACTTGCTCTCAAAGAAGCAGTAATTAGAATAACGAACATATTATTTTATATTTCTCCATTATTCTAAGTCATCACATAACTATCTCATATTCAAAAGAATATTTTTGAGATATTTTGGTCCCTCAATTTTGAGGTATCTATTTCAATACAAAGAGGAAAGGACATACTTTTGGGGGAAATCTGGTATTACTTTAGTAACAGGGACCACTTTTATACAACAAGGAAAACCTAGGCATTGGTAGATATTTGTTTTACGTTTTGGCAATTGCAATTGGCAATTAATTCTACACATTAGAATGCAGAGACCCATGGGATGGGTCTTCTATGCCTTGTGCATTCCTATTATTTGACACTCCCACTTGGAGAATGAGAAGAGGAAATGAGACAATAGAAGCTCATCCTGGCTCCACTTCTCCCCAAAATTCCATTTTTATCCCCCTTTTCTCTGACTTCAAACAAAAAATGCTAGAAATTATCTCATATCTCATATATTTGCTGCTTACAAGTCTATCCTAACCCAAAGAAATCAAAACACATTGAGGCCACAGCTGATGTTTCATACGCACCTGTTTCAAGATAGCAGTGAAGACTGAAGATTCATATGAAGAGAACTAGCTCAGTGGGAACCGATGATGACCAAAAAAACTAACTACATTTCTTATTCTTTTGATAGAAGATATTATTTTAGAGAATTACATACATAGAAATTAGCAAAAGAATTAGGGAAGGAGCTTAGTCACCCCAGACCTTGCATGCCTTAGTATAAAGTAAAGAGATTGGACCAAATAACCATTAAGTGCATTTCTGTTTGTAGACTTAAACTCCTGTAAATGTATAGAAAGAAGAATCTCTCAAAATTCCTATTATACAATTTCCTTCCATTATATTCACATTTGTCCTAAATAGTTTGTAAAAATGTTTTGTCTGACTTTGATTCTGGCAGCAACTCTGAACGTTTTAAAAGACAAAAAGAATTTTTAATTGAAATCCAGGAACAAAGAGTAGGATGTTTTGATCTTGGAAGCTCATTTACCTAGACTAATTGTTTCTCCTCTGTGATGTAATTTGCCACATGAACTCGGCAATCTATAAAGGTTGGAAAGGGGTCCATGGGTTAGGTTAATTACAGGGAGAAATAAGAGCCTTCGAAATCCTTTAGAGTCAGATGACTGCATAATTCTCAAACCTGTTCAAGGCCATCTCTAGCAGAAGCAATTTAAACAAGCCTGGGGTGGAGAGAGGAGAATTATTCCCAAGGAACTCCAATACTCCAACTTTCTGCTGTAGTTTATCATTCTAAAAATCATTTCTATAATTGTGCAGTCTCACTTGCATTACTTGTTAATTAGGTTTAATTATGCCTTCAACCAATTACTCAAAATCTGACCTTTTCTAACAAAAGTCAGGCAAGAAGAATGTAGGTGAGGCTCAAGAACTAAACTGTAAGCAGCCTGCAGAGCCATAAACAAATGGGACTTGGGGATTTTTTTATGTTTTGTTTACATGCTTAACACTTGGATAACCTATTGTTATTTACACTCTTTTTAATCAATTTCTATGAAATGTCTTACCTTTACCACCCAACTCTGGAATAGACTTGAAACTAAAAGTGTTCTTTAACCTTTTCAGGAGCTAAAATGGATTGTCGATCATTGGGAATGACTTTAGCTAGCTGACATGCAAACCCTATTGCGTGATCATTTATTAATAGTTATTAAGGATATACATATATACATAAAGATATGTACATATATTATACATATAAAATCTCATAAACTGCACTATGGGTTAAATTATCTTTGGGATGGCCCTCTCTCTAATGAAACTAGACCTGCTATTTACACTGTTTTCAGACCACCACTGTTTTCATGCCACCCACCACAAAATTTTTACTCCATCTTCTTCCTATTCCATTCTCCCTCACATTTCTAAGATGTGCAAATATGAATAATCCACTGATAAATCATTGTGAATTGATAGTGACTGCTTTTATATAGAGGCGCTAATTTAAACATTTTGGCTAAAGATTTTGGCAGTCAGCCACATATAAAAGCAAATCAAAATCCTTTCTGAGGCACCAAAGTCCTCCTGTATGTGGCATCATCTCTACTAAAACTGAGGCTGTTAATGACTCATTATTCTTCCTGGCCTCTGAGAGAGAGTTTTTCTATTATATTTAAAGCAATGGGTCAAGGAAAATGGCAATTGGAGGAAAAATTAAATGTAAAAAGATATAAATTTTACTTTTTTCTTTAAGCGGCTTAAAGTCACCATTTTATCTTGGTGACACAATATGGTACTATTTTTGTTATGGTTTTTCAGTTATTTTCAGTTCTGTCTGACTCTTTATGACCCCCATTTGGGGTTTTCTTGGCAGAGATACTAGAGTGTCATTTCCTTTTCCAGCTCATTTGGGGTTTTCTTAGCAGAGATAATAGAGTGTTACTTTCTTCTCCAACTTATTTTACATATGAGGAAACTGAAGCAAACAGGGTTAAGTGGCTTGTCTCTGGTCACATATCTATAAGTGTCTGGGGCTGGATTTGAACTCAGTAAGATGAGTCTTCCTTACTCCAGACATGGAACTCTATCTACTGTACCACCTAGCTACCAATATAAAACTTTACTTCCTCCTTTATACTTATTGAAATATTTTGAGAAAATGTTTTCCCTATTTGTATCCATTTGGAAAAGAAATAAAATGAAAGCCACTGAGGGAAACAAATTTCCATTTTTTTGTAGGCCTTAACACTTCTGGTTCTAAGATGCTATCTCTCCAAGTAGATTGCCAAAACCTCCAAGAATGAGACCATATAGAGACATAAAACTGGATGGAACTGTAGAGACAATTTGACCTAACATCTTCATCATTTAGATGAGAAATGGAGGCCCAGAGGAATTAAGTGATTAACTCAAGGTCATACAACTAATGATTATCAAGTACAGGATTAGAACCCTTATTTCTTCTAATATCTTTAGATTGTTAGAAAATTATTTAACTTATCTGAACCTTAATTTTCTCATTTATAAAATGGTTGTGGCTAGACTGAGTAGTTCTTTCCTCAAAAAGGTTTTTGCAAGGTTCAAATGGGTACAGGGAATTTTTTCAAACCTTAAAGTGAACTACTTTCATGCATCTTTAGCTGGTACAATATCAAGAACAAGGTGCTTAATAAATGTTTGTTTGTTGATTGGTAGACTGTCAATTTAACCCATATTTATGGGTTATGTGCCCAGCATGTATGTGCCCGGTATTGTGCATGGTGATCCAAGTACAAGCAAAGAGTAAGACAATTCTGGCCTTGCACTCTGTCAAGGTAACACAATACAGAAATAGGAGATTATTATTTAATTATAATAATTTCTATAAGAAGTGTCACATGGTGGAAAGTATATTGGATTTGATATCTGACAACTTGGGTTTCAGTTCTGGCTCCAACTCTTACTAACGGTGGAACCATGGGCAAGTCACTTAACATTTATTTCTGGTTTTTCTTTATAAGCAGAATAGAGCAATAAAGGGTTTCATAAACTTTAAAATACAATGCAAATATGCTATTAAGATTTACTTTACCCTATTGTTTCTTGTATTTGGTATAGAATAGCCATATCTACTAAAGTCCTATCCAGGAGCTAGAAAAAACCCTCGTTAAACCAAATAAGTTCTCTAGGTCTCCCTTCAAATGTGCCTTGTATTTGTTTTTATGCATTTTGTATACATTAATATGTATACTTGCTGCCTCTCTTGATGTGTAAGTTCTTGGAGGACAGGGATGGTTTCATTTGGTCCTTGAATCCAAAATGCTTGGTAGAGTGACTGGCATATAATTGGTTTTTGATAAATGCTTGTTTATTGATTGTTGGATAGAAACTGGAGGTGATAGATTCAGTTAAGTATGATAATGAAAGTTCAATGGCATACTAATGAGCTTTAGTGTTCCTAGTTCTTCACTTGGAGTGGGGCTGAGGGTGTGATATGAACATGATGGAGTTCCAGGAGTATTCAACACCATAGAATGACAGTGTCATAGATTTAGAGCAATAAGGAAACGAGGAGGCCATGTAGGCTGACTCCCTCCCATTATATATTTGAACCTGGAGGTCCAGAGAGGGTAGATACGGATCAAAGTCACCCAACTAGTAAATGATAGTGGTAGAATTTTAACATAGAACCTCTGATTCAAAATCTACGCTCTTGTAGTGAGATATTACAATAGAGAGATAATACAAGAAAATTTGAAGAGTATGGAATATATTACTTATCAGATTTCTGGATAGACGAACAATTTATAAATAAACAAGAGACAGAAAACAGAGTGAGGTATAAGATGGATAATTTTGACTATGTTTAATTGAAAGGGGGTTGTACATATAAAACAAATATAGCCAAGATCAGAAGAAAAGCAGAAAATGAGGGAAAGGGATTTAGAGACAGTTTCTCAGTTAAAGGTCTTAAATCTCAAATATATAAAAAATTTTGTCAAATGTACAAAAATATGAGTTATTCCCCAAATGATAAATGGTAAAAGGATATTAATAGGTAGTTTTCCATGGAAGAAATCAAAAGAGCTTACAGCCATATGAAAAAAATGCTCTAAATAGTTATTGATTAGATAAATACAAATTAAACCAACTTTGAAATAATCATTTTACATCTATCAGATTGGCTAAAATGATTGAAGGGGACAACAAGAGATATGAAAAAATCAGGACACTAATTCATTGTTGGTGGAATTGTCAACTGATCCAACTATTTTGGAAAACAATTCAGAATTACGCCCAATGACCCAGCAATACTACTAGTAGGTCTATTTCCAAAGATGATTAGGGGGATAAAAGAAAAGAAGCTATATGCTCTGAAATATTTATAGTAGCATTCTTTGTGGTAGAGAAGAACTAGAAATTATGGGGATATTCATCAACTGGGGAAGGACTGAACAAGCTGTGATATATGATTGTGATGGAATGTTACTGTGCTATAAGAAATGATGAGCTCAATGATCCTAGAAAAACGTGAATAGACTTAGAAAAACATGGATAGATTGTAATGAACATAACCAAGCAAATGTTGTACAGTAATAGCAATTTTGTTTTAAAAACAACTTGGAGCAAATAAATTATTTTGAATATTATAGATACCCCAATAGTACAAAAGACACATGAAGCAAGAAAGAGCTGATAGATGTATAGCGTGCTTTTACATGTATGTGTATATATGTAAATATATGTATACATATCTATGTATATATGTATTTATACACTTAGGTACACGTACATATTTATGTCTAATGGTAGCCATCCCTAGGTTGGGGGAGAGGAAAATTTGCATCATAACTTTATTTTCTATTTAAAAGGAATACCAAGTTGTATGTAATGGATTTGCAATTCTATGTGCAATTGTCTTCTTTTTTTATTATACTGTTATGAAAAGAGATGTTTTATTTCATATATTAAAAATAAAATAAATTTTTAAAAATGTAAAGGTGAATGACTACAGCTAGTTCCAGAAGTATTTATCTCTTCCAAAAATATCCCTCCATTTTGACCTTTGATTTTGTCTTTTTCTTTCTGTAGGAAGGTGATGACAGTTTGAAAATTGAAGGCTAGTCTTTCAATTGGCATATAGTCAGTCCATGTATCATTGCTGAACAATCACAGCTCCCTCTCCATCGGACACATCAAGCCGGTTACCATGTTTGTCTGTCACAGGAATATCCATGGCATTTTCATTATATTCAAAGGGAGTAAATCTTTCTATCTTCCTTTTCCAACTAAGGAACTGCTTCCTTCAACTTGTCATTTGCTTTTATTTCTAGTCGACAGCTTTCTCTCACACCTGCCTCGCTCTATTTGCAATATATGCCCATTCCATTGCTTATATCAAACTAAAAAGAGAACCAGAAAAATGGTAAATAGATGAAGAACAAAAATATTAGTGATGGACTTTTATTTTAAAGCATTGTTTCATTTGCTGACTTTTCTAGCAAATAAAAATGTCAAACCCACATTCTAAGTATAGTGTTATTTTTTTGATATTTCATCACTAAAGTTTCCTTTGTCAATGCATACCTACATATTAAGAAGAGTTCCCATTCTCATGGAGCTTAGATTCTACTTGGTTAGACAATATGTTCTTATATTCTGATAGATTATAATGCAACTGATGTGATGTGACATGACATGACATGATATATGATACGATGTGTTATGATGTGACGCAATACGATACGATACAATACGATATGATATGGTATATGAGGATTGGGTCAAGGAATGAGTTTGTGATTTCCTTGGTACAAGAAAATTCTAGATAATGAAACTCTTTCTATTGGTGTAGGTTGCAGCCTTCTCTGAAATTTAGAGTTTTAGAGAATTTCGAACAGCACTGAGAGGTTCAATAATATATATAGGATCACACAACCAGTACAGTAATCACTTCCACATTGTAGGGGTTAGGGACCTGGTGCTCTCATGATCTAGAAAATTTCCCCAAAATTATATCCCTCCCTTCAACCCAGAGAAGTCTTTTTTTTCTTTTATGGGATGTTGACAGCATCTTAATATAAAATATGGGTCGATATTATGTAATACTATACATATAACTTATGCATTTCTGAATTTCTAAACTTTTTCTCTGTCATCTGCTGGACTTTGTGTGCCATCTGTGGGTCCCTCAAAAATTCTCAGTTGATTTCTTACACCAACCTGTGATATATCAAAAATTATAATAGGGAAAGTAATGGTGTGGAAGGGGTTTGTCAGAGGTAGGACTTAAGCCCATGTCTTTTTGACCCCAAGGCCAGCTGTCACTCCATTATACCATGCTGTCTCTCTACCCATAAGTTAATGATTCTTCTTTCCCCCGATGAATAGTTTATTTTAATTGGACAATAGGGCACTCAAAATTTTCATCATTCAACTGACACTATACTTTAAAAGTTACCATTGATCTCTTAATAGCTAAACCTAATTTTTCCCTACAATCTTCATCTTTCTTGACCTCTTTGCAGCCTTTGACACACTTCACTCCTTTTCTCTTCTGCATACTCTCTCCTAGTATTCACAATCACTTAGCTATAAAATTTGTCCCTAAAAAATTAAGAGAATTTTTTTTAATTTTACGATTGAAAATTCTCATTATCTCCAAACTTCACAGAATGAAAAACTTTCAAAACAAAGAGATATAGTATAAGAAATCAAAAGCAAGGATGAACAGGATGAAGTTTTCTACTGTATTAGTCCCCGAAACACTTTAAGTGAAACCGTAGAGGAGGGGCTGCTAGGTAGTGCAGTGGATAGTGCTAAGCATGGAGTCGAGAAGACTCATCTTCTTGAGTTCAAATCTGTCCTCAGACACTTATTAGTTGTGTGACTCTAGAAAAGTCACTTAATCCTATATGCCTCAGTTTCCTCATCTGTAAAATAAGCTGAAGAATGAAATGGCAAATCACTCTAATATCTTTACCAAGAAAACCCTAAATGGCCTTGGGAAGAGTCAGGCATGACTCAACAACGAAACAGAAGATGAATTTACATCCTAATACTTTTATTCAGTTATACAAAGCAAGCATTTTATTTACCTGAGCAACAATTTCCAAACATCCAAGGAATAATAAAAGGCAACTCTTTGTCCTGTGTCTATTTCTATTCCATTTTTAAAAGGATGATATTAATACTCTTAATAATCATCTTAATATTATTAATAACATTAAGATTATCATTATGAATAGTAACATTGTAATTAATAATATTAAATTATTACTATACTTCACTTAAATGGAGAGTTAAGTTTCCAAAGTGCTTTCCCAACATTCATTTTGTGAACTGGAACGTAGCTTTATTAGTAATTGAATTGTATAGATGACAAACAGAGGAACAGAGCACCGTGACTTGTCAACGGTTACAGTGTCAGAATCAGAATTTAAAGCCAAATTTCCAAAACAGCAATATCCCTTAAGATCCTAGATACAGATCTCTCTTGAAGTGATGACCTATAAGAGTCAGAGGGAGAAGAAAGAGAGAATTTCACAAAATTCTTCTTGTCCACCTAGAATTGGATCCTATTCTTCTGTCGTCTACGACAAGGACACCTTTAAATACTGCTTCAGCACTGGGTAATTCTCTTTCAGTAAAAGGTATTGTATAGAGATGCTGTCCTCATGCCCAGAGCATAGTCTACCTTTGAGAATGCTACAGAACCTGTGAAACTCATTGCTTTCACAAAGACAGTCGCTTTTCTGATGTTCAACCATGATAAGTTGTTCTTGTGAACAAAGGAAAAACAGAAAGGAATCAGACATGTCATTTCTTCTGGGAACAACCTTTGACTGGGGAAGAAGGGAAAATGTCAACTATATGACTCCTGAAGTTTCACTGTCAAGTTATCCCCAATTTTCCCTTTTAGCCTTCCTAGGCATCAAAGAACAAGAGAGTTGGGAGGACTGCAAGCCCTCTAGGAAATAAACTTTGAAATGATCTATTACAACTTCCCATTTTATATACGAGAAAACTGAGACTTGTACAGAAGAAATAACTGGATCATCCAGACCAGCAGTCCTCAAATTGGAGTCTGTGAATTTGTTATATTGATAGGTCATTAATAGATAGGTATAGATTAGATATGGATATATAAATATACATATGTATGTATATGCATGTACAGATAGATATAGATAATTAAATTTCAATTTAGTTGTTTTTGTAATCTCATACATTTAATTTTATGTATTTAAAAATATTATTCTGATAATTTCATAGGTTGCCAAAAGGGTTCATGGTCCAAAAAAAGCTAAAGGACTCCTGCTCTAGTCCAAGTCCTTGTTTTACAGATAAGAAACTGAAGCTCAGGGATTGAAATCACATGCCTTAGGTAGTTAGACTATGCAAAAGAAATCATTGACCCTCCTTCACATTTTAAAAACCAATCTGGCTATTGTTATAGACTTCATTTGGTCAGGGTAAGAATCAAGTGATGGATCAGTAGAGCATATAATCTCTGATAATGTCCCTCCCCACCAAAAAATGGGGTGGGGGGAGATGAGATATAGTGATCTAAATAATGGAGTTCAATTAAGTAAATCACTATGACAAAAAAATTTAAAGATACATTAGGTAAATACATAAAAGAGAAATTTCCGTTACCTAGAATAGAAGAAAAAGTTATAAGACCCTTTTTATTCAATTATCATGTGTTCCAACACAGTTATTTATTTATCAGGCATTGAATAATTCTGAAATTAAATCATTGTCGATCAACCCTTATATTTTTAAATTCATCTCTTTTTTCCAATTAAGAATAAAAGAATGTGATATATTTTCCTTAAATAGCCACATGGTTGGGGGAGGGGGTTGTCACCAGTAGTATTTTCTTTTCTTTTTAATTAATAGAGCTAGGGTGTTGAAAGCCCATTTAAAGGCAAAGACAAAAGCTTAAAAAGATGTGGTTTCTGTTTCAGGAATCGAGAAGGCTGCTGTACTGATGCAACACCCAAGATTCCGAGCTGACATCAAAGCTCCCCCCCAAAAAAATCATCTGAAATGACAGCAGCAGCTGAGCATCCGCCTCTAAATTAGGCTGTGTTTCAAAGTCTGGACTCAACCACTAAGCAGCATCCAGACCCAGGAGGAAGGCTGCCCAAGAAAAGAGTTAGCTTTCTAACCTAACACATCAAAGTAACACATGCTAAGAAGAGCGATCTATGCATATGGCGCACATTCACAGGCTGCCTAATTGCGTTGGGCTCATGAAACCAAGACAAACCTTCAGCCGATTCCTGGTTTGAGGGAGGATAGGAGAGCTTTGCTCTGTAGAGCGCTGACACAAATTGGTTGCAGATTAGAGTCTGGCTCTGCAATGAAGCATCCCATAATTTCAAAAGATGGCCATTTTGGTGTCATATGGCATCGTCAAAACACTGTGTGCTTAATGCAGAAACGTATAAACTAACCATTAGGTATAAATAACAGTTAAAAAATAAGCTTCATAAAGGAAGAGAGCTTTAATTTGTACATTCGTGAAGAGATGCTTTTAGGGAAGGCTTTTTCATTTATTTTGCATATAAATTACCAATTTTGGGGGCATTTATCTTCTAAAGCATAAGCTATTTAACTAGATGCTAGAATACTAATATCTATTAAGAAAAGGGAGAAATAGTTAGATGTTTCAGAAGTAATTTTTAGTAGAAATGCCTACTGTCATAAGGCTTACATTAAGACATCATTACTACACACTGACGATGTAATATATTTAGCAACACAATTTGCAATTAGATATATGGGAACACACATAAGAAAAGTCTAAGAGATTACAAATCTTCTTTCTTTTATTCTGTGTTCATATTCCCCTTTTATGTTCTTTACTGTACTTTGCAGCACAATGCTTCATTCTTCTGCAAAGTGCCCTTCTCTGTGTGAATTGCCAAAGTTAACTTATACAATTACTTGAGAAAATGTTAATTATAATTAGTGTAAGGTTGATAATTAATCCTATTAAGTTGCTGAACATATGCATTCAAAGCCAAAGCCATAGGAGTATACGGCAGGATTAAAAATATGTCACAATGGAAAGAGAAAAATCCAAGCAAGCAAAACCTCTGAAGCCTTGGTTGTAACTTTAACAGTCTACATATAACCACAAGGCATTGAGAATCAGAAACAATAAGCTTAGTCTGCGTTGCACTCAGTTGACATGCATTTAAGGAAACAACCACCCCCACCCCCAAAACAATTGTATCATAGTGGTGTCATATCTATATTGTCTGTATCCCAGAATTCTGATGCAGGCACAATCCTAGTAGTTTTAATCAGCTTCAAGTTATAGTCTATTTTTGCAGCTACAAAACTCTACTGGCCCAAATAATTGTGTTCCACCTCTAGGGAAATAACAGTATTCGGTAAGGGATGTGTCAAGTAATGCAAAATTCTCTTTTTCATTATTAGAATACTAAAGAGAAAACCTTCCCATTGTAGTCAGTGCCTTGGTCTCTATTAAAGCTTTGGTGAGCTGACTCTGGCCCAGAGGATGGAGAAAAACTATCCTGCTACTTTGAAAATGTTATCAGTGGTGTCCTACAGGGCATCCTGGCATCTTTCAGCATCAACAGAATGGCCCAGCATGGTACCAAACAGCATCCATTGGGGAAGGAACAGCCCAGTTGAGCATCTGCCAGCCATGCCATTTGGGTCATGAAACAAGCCTGGCACCCAGGCCCAAAAGCTTGGGGTGGTTCCAGGGCCCCCCTAGTCTCTGCAGGATGTAAGTCTGGACTGAACTCAGCCTGGAGGAAATCTCTCTGGTCTGGAGCACTTCAGGGCATCCTGGCTCAGCAATAGATTGGATGGCAGAGAGGACCCCAAGATGAGTAAATCATTTTGGAAACTCTTTAACCATCTCTTTTGCTCATGAGATAATTATATGAGAGCCAAATTGAAGTAGAACTTTAGATTCTCAGTGCCTGGATTATAACTCCTCAGGGTCTGACAATTAGTGCTTCTTTAGTAATCATTGGGGATAGGGGAAAAGGGCAGCAGAAAAGGAATAGGGGTGGGAAGATGCAAATATGAAATATGCTTTCCATACATGCTATTTCATTCATCAGTTCTGAAAGACCTTTTTCTTCTGATTTTTGTTGGATATGGTTATTATTTCTGGACATCTAGAGCTGATACAATGGAAAGTACAACAGATTTGTAGTAAGGGAATCTAGGTTTAAATCCTGCAAAACTCTGCAATTAATTGCCTGCATAACTTTTCAGGTCTCTCCATCTCTCTGGGCCTCACTGTCCTCACCTGAAAAATAAGAGGATTGGATTGGTTTACCTCTGAATCTACCTTGCAGCTCTAAACCTTATGATCCCAATGACAAGTTAACATTTGGAGCATATTTTGCTACATTGAGCTACTTAACACTGAGTTTCATGGTGACAAATGACCAGATTTTGTGGAATGAACCAATGACTCAGTGGATGAAGTCATAAGAACAGATAACATTTCTGTAGTGTTTTAAGAAGCACCTTAGATAGGGAGTGTTAGTGCCTTCCCAATCTGGCCCCAGTTAGTCTCCTCAAGATGATTATATGTTATTCCCCTTCAATAATTCTAATATACAGACAAATTGGCATACTTACTATTCTCTGTGGTGTAAAACATTCAGCTCTAACTCAGGTATTGTGACCCTGAGTCTCACATCTATTTCACCTTATGCCAAACCACCTCACCGTTCACTTCCTTGGGTTGTTCAATACCAATTCAGAGGATCTACCTCTTCTAGACTGGGCAGGAGCATATTCCGCTCTCTGACAGCAAGAACTGCCTAAAAGACCAAGGTGCATCTCAAGCGAAATTATCCGCTGCTATCAGGGAACATATATTTGCATCTGCTGGAGAAGCCAAAATGAGCATTTGCAAATTCTCTGTAATTACAAAGTATTTCAATGTTTTGTCAAGAATCTGACCCCTTTAGTTAAAAAGAAGCACTCTCACTACTACTGAACTCATTTCTTCAGTGTGAGTTTTTCAGAAATTCTTTCCTCAAAGGTTCCTCAGAATTCAATTCAATTTCATACGCCTTTTGTAAATTCAGAGCTCATGACATGCCTAATGCAGTGCTAGGCACCAGGAATTATAAAACAAAATAAAACCAAAGCAGCCCCTGACCTCAAGGAACTTATTTTCTCATTTGGGAGAATGTATAAACAGATAAGTAAATGCAATGGATGAAGGTGAATGAGGAAAAGCTTCCAGAAGGACATAGCATTTGAGTAGGATCTTGAAAGGCTCTAAGTGACATTTAATTTCAGCTCTGCTTAAAAATCACTTTAGAGTCACTCTCATATACAAAACCAACTTATAAAGCAGGTATTACATTATCATCTTGATTTTACAGATGAGTAAATTGAGGCTAAGAGAGTTTGTGACTTGTCTGTACTTAAACAACTAATAAGTTTCAGAAGCAGGGATCATGTCTAGACTTCCACTGAATCTGGGTTCATTATTCTTTCTCACATACAATGATTGTATTTAATCCCTGTCCCTTTGAGTCACCCTGATATCCACAATTATGACAAGTCATTGGTAAATATCTTCTTTAGGATCTTTTTAAAAAAATATTTCATAATAAGAACTGTCATTTATACAGGGCTTTTAATTTTGCCAAGTATGATATATACATTATTTCTTTTTATTTTTATAATAGCACTATGAAGCCAGGTACTAGAGAAATTATTGACCCTATTTAAGAAATAAGAAAATTAGAGCTCAAAGAGGTTATGGAATTTGTTCCAGGTCATATGATCAAAGTATCACATAACTAGTATATAAGGTCACATAAAGTACAACGTACAAGGCCATCTCAAATCTCTTCCTCTTCCCGTAGCACCATACAGAATCTCTACTTCTGGATAAAGTAAAAGTGAGGATAAAATGGAAAGAGAAAAGTTCACTTTATTTGCTTTAATAGACATTTATCAAGTGCCAGTGATTGTCAGGCTTCATGTAAGGCACTGGGGATATAAGGGATATCACAATAACAGCAGTAACAACATGGCCAGCATTTCATGGAACTCAAATGTTAAGTGCTTCCTTGCAACAAAGCTGCAGGGCAGGTGCTATGGTTATCCCCAGTTTATAGCTGAAGGAAATGAAACAGACAGAGGTTAAGTGACTTGTAACAGCTCAGCTAGTAAATATCTCTGAGTCTTGATTTGAACTTGAGTCTATAGCTTCAGGCCCAGAATTTTATCTACTGTGACACCTTTTTGTGGTCATTGTTCAGTTGTTTTAGTCATGTCTGACTCTTGTGAGCCCATTTGGGGTTCTCCTGCTCATTTTATAGATGAGGAAACTGAGATAAACAAGGTTAAGTGACTTACTCAGGGTCACACAGCTAGTAAGTGTTGACTAGACTTGAACTCAGGTTTTCCTGACTCCAAGCCTGACACTGTGTCCACTTCACCAACTGGCTGCCCTATGACAACTAAGTACCTACAAAGACAAAAATAGGAATTAAAAACAAGTCCCTGACCTCAAGGATCTTGCATTTTATTTGCTTGTATACTTTATCTCATTTATCCTTTAACTTCATTACAGCAAAGATAAAAATAAATTACTAAACTAGAAGGAAGAATAAAAATGAGAAAATATATGAAATTGAAGTAGTTTAAATCTAAATTGTTTAAATGTAGGATGGAGAGAGATAGGCAGAGAGATAGTGAGAGAGACAGAGAGGTTAAGGAGAGAAATGGACAAAAGAACAGACTGGCACAGACTATTAACATTAACTAAAGAAGCTTGACCCATTTAAATCAGTCCTCCCAATAAGGAGACTAATAGAGCCTAGAAATTACCTTGGCCAGCAGATACTTTATCTTCTTGCCAAGAAAAGAGTTGTGGCAGCCAAGGGCAATATGAGTTTGGAATATAAAATCGTTTGTAAAAATCTTGCAGAAGAAAATGATAGAAAATTATTAGCCATAACACTTTACTGACCAGGGAGAAGAAATGGAGGAGAAAAACTTTTTTTTAGGATGAAACCTGGGGGACAATAAGTAGATGAAAAAAATGTAAAGATTTCCAAAATTTCTATAAGAAATGCTTCTCTTCATTCATTATAGGGCACCTATTGCATTAGAACTCTAATATTTCAGTCCACTTTGTGCTCCATGAGGAAAGAGTTGTGTGACTAGACGAAAGAATGAAAAGAGTCCTGGACTACTTAAGTATATATGAAAAAGAGAACTGTGCTATCGACAATGTAATTTTTAGAACATTGATGGATCAGTCTCCTAATATCTAGGAGGAAGAGAATGGAAAACATTTAGGAAAAAAATTTTCCTTCCACATCTACTGAGGAAAATGTAAGCAAGAAAGTATTGATATGCATATTTTCATCTCCACAAAAAATTTATAAGATTAAATCTATACAGTTAGGTCCCAATTACTGCAAATTCCATTAAGTGATCATATTATTCAAATTCACATTTCTATTTCCTCTGGGTTGGAACCAATTATTATATCATGTAATTATAATTAAATAACAGAAGATCCCACTGTACTTACTGCTTGCTAAATTTTTTTTTAAAAAATAAAAATAAGCATTTGATTTCATGGAACAAAACAACACTTTAAAGTCTTTCTTCCAAAAAAAGTTTATCCTGTGAATATATCAAAATTATGTGAAAATACATCAAGATTCTATGAAAAAATGTAATTTCAGAGACCAATGACAATGTTGTAGTGATGCTAATCAAGGAAGATCTAAAACAGAGACACACACTCTTACCTACAGCATTCACCACTGATGGAAGAAGAATTCCATCTGTGGGGTCTTTTGCAGCCAAGCTCTATTTTCAAATAACTTGGTGTTAATTACATCAGACCTTAGACCATTTCTGAGCCCCCAAATGAGATCTAAAATCTACCAGAAGAGTTGAGCCCAACTACCTAGACGAGAAAAATCAAATGGATAAAGAATATCTATTGCTCAAAATATGATATACAGTTGTATGGGCAGATCAATGATTTCTTTAAACAAATACTATATATGCACCATGAGCTGGTCCAGAATTGAATATGAAGAAGAGAGAAGACTGAGTTGTTTGGGAAACCAAACATGTTCTTTAAAGACCTCTAACTTCTCCTTCAAACAAAATCCCATCTTTTTCTTTTTAATAACACTCTTTCAGGGATGCTATGTAGGTGTGAGTCATGGGTCACACAAAGGACAATGTCAGAGCAGCACATGATGAACATAAATAGTTTACAACATTTTACCAAGCACAAAATGTTGCACAAATGGCATCAGGGGTGAGGGGAGTAAAAAGTGAGAGACAGAAAATTAGAAAAGAAAATGGACCCATCATATAACTAAAGTAAGCAATAACCAATAGCAGCCTATGTATGCCAGTTTGTTCTCCAAGATGCTGTCAAGCCCATCATCCTTACTCATACATACCTTGTCATAGTACCCTCATAAATAATATACTTCAATAATTTCTTTTTACCTCCTAAGTTTAAGCAGCAAAACATGGCATCCAAGATTCTCTCTAGTCTGGTGCCCAGAATCACAAAGCTAGTAGATTTCTGAAGCAGGTTTTGAATTTATGCATTTCTGACTTCAAGTCTAATAGCTGCCTTTTTTCTGGAACACTGAAATTCAAATATTTTAGAGAAGTAGGGAAACTGGCTACAGGAGTCGCAATCCAGGCCAGGAGGTCGATCCTTGACTAACAACCACAAGAAAGGCTAAGTCAAAAATTCTGACCTAATCCCCCAGGCTTCAGTCTGATGCTCTGACTTTTTTTTTGCTCTGTGATCTTCTGCTACATGAACAAAGTTCTAGACTAGGGCCACTCTGACCCCTCCAAATTCAATCGTACTAGTCAGGCTCAGGTACTATATCTTGTCTTACAATGCTTCTCCAGTCTTCAATTCTGTGGCATAATAGATAGACATAATTGATCATAGACATAAAATTTGAAGATACCTCAGAGGATATATTTTCTATCCCACACATTTTATAGATTTGGAAAATGAGACCCAAGAAGTCAAGTGTATAAGGTCACCCAGATAAAAAGCATCAAAATCAGGAATTGTAACGAATCCAGCTGGTAAACTATAGGGCTAATATTAAATATTCTCATTTCTATCCAGTGCTCTTTTCCCTGCACCATAATGACTTGCATAACATAGCAGATATGATCAGTAGTATCATTACAGTCAAGTCCTCCAGAAATTGAGTTACCATAGCTAGGGTATTCTATGGTAAGTACAGGATAAAGCAATACAACCTACCATGAACTTTTCCCTTCTCTAAAGATAGTAAATTTGATGGCTATCAATTTTGGGGTTTCAAAAGCCTCTTTGGTATCTTTCAAGAAGTCCTTGTCCCTACTCCAGTTGGAGGTAAAGCACAACCCTTCTAAGAGAGACACCATGAAGGCTACCACAGCATTATGGGGGAATGCCTGATGGTCAAGTCCATAAAAAATGGGGCCAAGAACTCCAAAGGATCTTCTGCCTACCCAGCAAAAGAATTTCAGATGCTCCATGTGCTGTTTAGGACCAGCATCACTGGCCCTAGCAATTGCCTGAGTCAACAATTTGCATCCTTCAGAGTAGCAAATGAGTCTCACAAGGCAGCCAATTCCTTAGCACTCTGGCCCAATGGTTGCTTCAGTTTTGCTCTCTCTAGAGCCCCCTGCTAGGGAACTTGCAGTGTGGAAAGTGGCTCTGTCCTCATCAACCATAGGCCATCTGTTTGGGAAATAAGACAATTTTATTACATTCAGCCCAAGAAAGGGCAGCCATATGTCAGTATTTAGGTATGTGCTGAGGTGGGGAAGGACAATCCTCCTCTAAAGAAAGTGATGAGGTCCCCACTGGGAATTAAGTCAAGCATAAGGCAAAAATCAGAATAAGTTGGTAACCATGACTTCTTCAGAAAACAACTATCAAAGGACTGAGATGAATAGAAAAAGTGGTGGGCTAGGAGATCATGAATATATCGGGAAGCAAGAAACAGGACATGTCAGAGGAACTGACCATTTGTCTGATCCAAACTGCCTTTTTAGTAATCTTTTATGGCTACTGTTAACCATTCCACCATCACCATGGACTAACTGTTTCAGCCATCAGTCTAGAGTTTTGTGCTGAAGCTCAGAGATTTGAAATAGTACAGGGAAGGACCTGTCGTATTTCCCATCTATCCACCTACACAATCACCGCCATCGTCTAAAACCTATCCTACCACCCTCCTTGGCTAACTCTCTTAATCAGCAGCTCTGTTTGATTGGACTCAATGGAGAAGCATATCTCCCAGTGGTACCTCCCTTGTTTGTCTCCCACTTTTTAGCTTTCTTTTCTGTATTGTCTTTCCTCATTATATTATAGACCCCTTGAGAGCAGGGACTGTCTTTCTTTTTTTCTTATTTGTATCCCTAATGCTTAGCACCATGCATGGCACATAGTAGACAATTGTTTACTATTGTCTTGAATACTTATTGTCTTGAATTGATTGAAATTTGGCTATTACAAAAGCCCCCTAGTTGACCCCCATCTCTCAAACATGTCCACTATCCAATCCTTCCTCCCCACAGCTACAACATGATTTTCCTAAAGCACAGGTCTGACCATGTCACTACTCAGCACATTCCAGTGACTCCTTATACCACTAGGAAGAAATGAAAACTCCCTTAAGTTTTCAAGTACTTGACAAGCTAACCTCCCTTTCCATCTTTATCCTTTATCAGCCCCTTTGATATCCTCCACAACCTGCTAAAATTAACCTTCTTACTTACCTTTACACAAGAAAACTCATGTCCTATCTCTGCCCCATTGCATTATCTATTCCCCATACTTTAATGAACTGTCTTCCCTTCTGTCCCCAAGAATCCTATTTCATTCAAGATTCAATTCATGGACTGTTTTCTACATGAAACCTTTCAACTGCTAGTGTTCTCCCTTCACAAAATCAGTTTGCATGTACTGTCTGTGTACACATTATTTCTAATGATAGAACATAAGCACCAGGAGAGAAGGGAATAAGTTAGTTTGTTTATTATTGTATACCCAGTGCCTAATATTAGGGTTGATACCATTGATAAAGTCATTGATTAATTTGTTTATGGGTTGCTAGCAAAGTGGTGATAGTGAGAATAGGAATAAAAATAAAATAAGAAAGATAGTCAACTGTTAGAAAAAGAAAGGAGTAGAGAGGTCAATGCAGATGACTTAAAAAAGTGACACTAGCTTTGGCAAGGAGGTGGGTATGGAAAACCTTTGAGATAAAGTTTCACTAGAGTGGTTGGAAACAAACCAGATTGAAAAGGGGGTCAGAGAGTGGTGGGGAGGAATCTAAGACATTAGATTCAGATTCCCAAGGAGTTTAGCGGAGGAGACACAGTGCGGCACAGAGCCCAGAAAGCTAACTTCTCATTTAACAGATATACCTCACTTCAGAAGAACTAGGCTCAAATACTATATTTGACACATTTTGACAGTAGTAGCCCTGGCTACTTGATTTCTAAGTGTTCTGCGGCAACACTTAAAGTGTTCTGCAGCAGACTTAAAATTGTAGAAAGGTACAAAAAGCAAAGTGATGTCATCAAGGGGCACAGGTGGCACTGATCTTGCTCCAGAGTAAGAGATCTCTTCTTCCGAGACAATCAGGAAGGAGCAAAAAAAATGGTGGTGACGTTGGAAACTTTAGAGGATTAGAGGAGGACAGTTGAGGATATTGATGTTGGATGGGCAGAATCTTCTCAGAGAAGTCATGGCTATGCATCTTTACATAGTCATATAAACACATCAATACTCCAATAATTTACAGCCACTGGAAACCTCTTCTTTTTATGTCTACTTTTCTTCAATTTCTTGTGCTTGTATTTCTTAGCTTTGCCATTGGTATCAACTCCGCCATAATATTGATGCATAGAAGTAAATTAGAATTTGTTGCTATTGTTATTAAATTATTTTAATTTGTTAAATTAAATTATTATGATTAAATTAATTCTGACACTTTCAGAAAAAAATGCCTCTCATTTTGGAGGCAGCATTCCACAGCAGAAAGAGGGCTAGATTTGGAATCAGAAGATGGGAGTCCAAATCTGAGTTCTGTGTGACCTTCAGCAATCACTTAATCATGCTGGGTCAGTTTTCTCATCTATAGAAGAAAGGGGTTAGACTTGCTGATCATACCTTCTAGCTCTAACTACATGATTGCATCAGCCATCCCTCCTCAACCAACAGGACCTTTCTTCCTCCCAGTACTTACCACAGCTCACCTGGAATAAACTCAGAGGCATTTGAGATTTTTTCCAGAATAGCAAAGGCAATAAAAAGGAAATGATCCTCAAATGCTCAGTTTAGGGGGAAAAAAAACTATGTAGTTCAAAAATGAATTGGGAATGACTTAAATGAATTTCTTAATTGTAATATTTTCTTTTTGGAAAGCAGTAAATTGATTCATGTCTGTATTGCAACTTTTCAGGCTTAAGAAGCTTTTGCTAGCATCTCATAAAGCCCTGAATCCAAGACTTTCATTGGAAAAACCTCATATACATCCTTAGTTATCCAAGTTCTAACCCCACCTTAATTAAATTGAGACTTCTTTATTTTTTCCCCTGCTGTTATAATGAGAACATATTCTGCTTTCTGATATACAATAAAAATTACATGAATACTAATCTATTATAAACTTGCTGGTTTTGAAAGAAAAGATACATTTTTATTTTATTAATTGTTTTCAAAAAGAAAATTCCTATGAAGTCACATGAGACATAGCTGTTTACATTCTCATCAGAAGAGTTTCAAATCAAAATGTTTTCATTTCTCTAGCAAAAAACATCAATTGATTGTGTCAGGGCTTATTAAAAGTCTCTTCTGTGGGTCAAAATGCCCTGCTTCCATACCATCAAATGTTCAAGCTAAAATAACGAAAAAATTGGTTTAAAAAGAAGAAAAAAATCTAGCTTTATTTATAAAAATGCTAACAGAGTAACCTTTTGTTTGCTGACTCTCTTGAGTTTGCATCCTGCATTGTCTTAACAGTTAAAATGATGACTTTTTTTAAGTGCACGGTTATTCGACTTATCCTAAGTCTAATCTCGTTTTTTCCCTTTAATTATGAAAGAGATGAGAACTTCACAAATGCTGGCAACAATGCAACCTGAGAAAGTAGAAGTGGAAGATGGAGAGGAGACAATGAACCCTAGATCGGACCATCATAGCTTTGGATTCTAGCCGGTTAGACACCCCTAGCTATTTGGCACCTGATATCCCTCAGCATCGGAAGCCTTAATTAACAATTCTAGAATTGAATTGAATAGAGCTCCTTGTGTTAAGGGAGAAGAGCTGAGAGAAGTGGGTAAAAATCTGGAAGTAGTTATATGGAAAAAGGAAATTCACTATAAGCAAAACCTCTAACATACACAAACATGGGTATGTACATAAGGATTCTAACCTTTCATCAGTCAGCAGGTGATGTGCATGAGTAATGCATTTAAATCTTACATAGCCTAATGGGAAAATGAATGGCCTTCCTATCACAATGATATAAAATGAAAAAGACCATGTAGATCACCTGTCCATCCTCAAGTAAACTTGGGATTAGCATTGACAGGACATTCCTCAGGGTTTTGCTAGCCTAAGTTCAGATTTCTCCTTTCCACGCCACTGAACTGTGGTTGAGTGCTTTTTCTCAGCAATAGCTTACATTTTCTTTTGTTCCATTCAATCATATTAGTTCCAGTTATTCTTCCAGATTAAAATATTTTCCTTCTTGAGTCATTTGAAGGATTGTGCACCATGACTTGGTCAATATTTAAAATATAAATAATCATGTAATCCATTATAAATGTGTAATCCATCTTTGACTCAATCAATTTTAAATGTGCCTACTATAGGCTCTGGGAATACAAAATCAGACATGAAAAACTATCCCTGCCTTCAAGGAACTTACATGTGGAGGGGATTAGATATCACATGAAGAAAAGTAAATCCAAGAAAGAATATTGGGCAAGGGTATAAATACAAGATAAGTAGAGCACTACATATACTGGAAATAGAGATGGGGAGAATGCATTACAGACGGCTTCTCAGAGAGGATGGTACTGACTGGAACCTTGAAGAATAAGAATTTTGAAAAGTAAGGATGAAGGGGAAGTGTATTCATGGATTGTTCAAAAACATGGAGACAGGAGGCAGAATGGTACGTTATGTGAATAGTCCTTCCCTGACCACTACTGATCTTTCTATGTTATCTTCCCCATTACAATGTAAGTTCCCTGAGGGCTGGAAATGTTTACATTTTGTGGTTATATTCCTAATACTTTCCACAATCCTTGCAACATAGTAAGTCCTCAATAAAAGCTATATTAATTAATTCATTCATTCACTAATTCAATTTTCCCACTATTCCCACCCATAGCTCTAGGTCTACATGGCTCTAGGTCTAATCTTGGAGACCTCCCCCCAAAATCTGTCTTGCTTAATATTCTCTTTGACATATTAGTGCTCCCACCTAGAGGTAATTCTGGAATATTTCCAAATATAGTTCATGTCAAGATATCCACAGTTTATATTAAAGATGTCATTTTCCTCTAGTTTAAAGAAAATTCAGAAGATACAAATGATTCATAGGAAAAAATAGATGAATATGTAATCAGTCAACAAATATTGTGAAACTACTACTAGAAACTAGCAATGTAAAGAAGAAAAAAAAAACCAAAAAACAAAAACATAATCTTGCCCCAAGGAAAACTGAACATGAATTTGCTTTTGGACAACAGACATTCTGATGAAATGACGATCTCATTCTACTGGAGTCCTCCCAGAAACATTGAACTTGAGCAAAATCAAGGGACATTGTAGAGGTTTCTATAGAATTTACCCTGTTCAAATAACTTGATAGAATATAAGTTTTGGGGTTTGTTTTGTTTGTTTTTTGCTTGTTTTTGTGGGTAGGGTCTCTTCCTCTTTTGTATTCCCTGGATTTAGTTCAGTGTCAGGCACATGGTAAGCACTTAAATGCTTGTCAACTGACAAGAAGTAGACAGGTCAAATCCATGACGCCATTCTCATAGATTTAATCTCTGAATTGATCCTTTTACCATGGGATCGTGAGAAATGTTTTATCATATTCAGAAAACTCAAAAATTGTTATATTCCTTAAATCTAACTTTATGTGACTAGAGAATGTTGCCCTGACTGCAGTACATCTTTAAGAATGCCAGATATGGTCAAAAAGAATTTTTGGTTCCCTCAGGTCCTGGATCCACTTGAAATGTTGATGGTTTGAGTTCCTACCCTCAGGTTTTGTTTTGAGTCTAATGCAGCTTGTGTTTTAGACTCTCTTTATGTGTTGGATTCCACCCAAATTTTATTAAATGTTTGCATTCACTTATATTATTTCAATCTACCTTGCTTACAAGTTGCCCTCTCAGCAACACGGCTCAACTGGGAACACTTATTATGTGAGTACCCTTATCAAATCCTTTTGTAATGTAAAACTTCCAGAATTTGGACAAGAGGAAGCCACATCTCCTTTATGACTCCTCTTCTCTAGATGAGTAGAGAGATAGACAGATAAATAGGTAGGTAGGTAGACAGACAGATAGATAGATAGATAAATAGATGATAGATGGACTGATTGATTTCTAAATCTATTTCAGATTTTCAGGTTTGTTCTCTTGAACAGCACAACTTTTATTCTTTAAGAAGCACATACCCCAAGAACTGCCTAATTCTTTCTAGGACAGGGGTTCTTAGCATTTTTTTTTTTTTTTGCTTCCTGGACCTATTTGGTAGTCTGGGAAAGTTGACATGTCTTTTAAGAATGCTGTTGTTAAATGCACAAACTGAAATACATAAGATTACAAAGAAAAACAATTGCGTTGAAATAGTTTAGATAGATAGATAGACAGACAAATAGATAAATAGATAGATAGAGAATTTAATTTTATACACCCAAGGAAAGAGAACATCTACTATAGAAGATAATAAATTTTAACTTTTGAATTTGGAATTACTCCTTCTTTTAAAAGAAAATTATATTGCCATCTTTTGTTCTTATACCATTAAACTCTGCTATTTCTCCCATTCTCCACTCTCAAAAGAACTATTCAACAAAACAAAGAAGTTTTAGTAAGGATTTACCAGAGTTGAGCCAAGATGGTGGAGAAGAGGAGGCAACTGAGATCTCCCAGCATTCCCTTTCATAAAACTTTATACAAATGACTCAGTTAGAATTCTGAAGTATCAGAGACAGAGAAAGAGAGAGAGAAAAGAAAGGTTGGGATGAGACATTTTTTCCAGTCCAAGACAAGGTAGGAGGTTGGAAGGAAAAGTCTGTGACGCTGGAATACAAGCTGGCTGTTCATGTGGCAGACACACCAGCAGAGGGTCTCAGAAATGGTAACAGCAGTAGCAGCAGCAGCTTTGGGAGCCATCAAACCAGAGATGGTAAGGGGATCTGGCAACTGGTCAGAAGAAATTTCCAGGCACCCCCATACTAGTGGGCACAGGAGAGGACACTGTTAGGCAATTCTGTTGCCTATTACCCACTTACAGGTCACATTTCCAGGCTAGAGAGGAAAGCTTGCTGTCTCAAGGGAATAAGGGTCTTGAGTAACAGTATTATTTTCTGTCACAAGGGATCAGGGACCCTGAGGTATAGCCCAAGAAGCAAGAGCCCTAAGGAGTAGTATTGCTAGTGGCTAAAAGTGGCCTTTCCTTGGTAAGGACCAGAAGCACAGTGCACCTTGGAAGCACCATCAATTTCTAAAATCTGAGAATGAGCTCTGAAAACAACAGCATAAAAGAACTTTCAGTTTGAGGGAGTGCCGCACTCCCATGGAGGGAAGACAGCCCACTTTTAAAACAAATTAAAGTAAAAAAAAAATAATAAGCTGAAAAATGAGCAATCAACAAAATAAGAAGAGTCTGATTATAAAAAAAAACTGCTATGATGAGGGGTAAGATCAAGACACAAAAAGACAACCATCTTACAATAACTACAAACAAAGCCTCAACAAAAATGGAAATAAGTCCAATAAGAATTTCTACAACATCTGAAAGTGATTTTAAAAATAAAGAAGAGGGGTAGCTAGGTGGTGCAGTAGATAGAACACTGGCCTTAGTGTCCAGAGGACTTGAGTTCAAATCTAGCCTTAGACACTGTAACACCAATCATGGCAGCACATCTGAGGGCTGCTGCTGTGAATAATTTGAAGGGTCTAATTGCAAGGTATAATGAACACTCTATTCAGAACTAAACTTTATAACATAGAACTAAAGCATAACAACTTATTACTAAATTCATTCAGCATACATCATCACATTCCGTATATACTCCACCCCCTGGGTCACAGTAAATTACAATCTCCTCAATCCAGAGTATTCAAGTAAAGTCCTTTCATCTTTACTAGAGGCTGACTTCCAAGCCCAGTGGCCAAATTCTCAGTTCACTAGGGAAAGGACTGCTCCATTCCAAGTTTTTTCTGCTCTTGCCTTAATCCAGGCACAGCAGGCCCAAGGGGCTTCTGTCCCCAGCTTTTTATCTGGAAAAGTAAAGTTTAACTAGGCAATAACAATATTCACACACTTTACCAGCACGGCCATCTCAATTCACTTTCAAATCCCAGAGGCTCCATGATAATAGCTCTTAAAAGGAATTAAACTAGCCTTCTTCTCTGGGCAATTGTCTACCCTTCAACTCTATTCACTTTCAAACCCTGCCTCCTCAGCTCAGCAAATCTCCACTATCAGAGATCTTCTCTCCACTATTGGAGGTCTCCTCTCCTCTACCAGAGGTGCCCTCTCTGCTCAGCAAGCCTAGCTGCTGCTGCCACCACAACTGCTTCCAGCTCTCCCAGAACTTTAACACTCAAAGCTCAATGCTCATCTCCTTCCTCTGGGTTCACATGGTGGGGATGGGGGTCTTTAAACAACAACTATCTTGAGTCTTCTTCCAGGACATCGAAAGGTCTCAGGGGAAGTATTCTTCCCATGAGTGAGACCTAAAGTGATATTAAGCTTTCAGTTTATATATGGTTTTACTCGAATCTGATTGGCTGAAGTTCGTGTGTATGTATCTGATTGGCTGAGTACTGGAACTCCACATCTGACACACCCAATGCCCAAAGGCATGAGAGGCAGCCTCAACAGATAATTTGTCGCTTGTGGATTACCAGGAATTAATCCTTGAAATGTTTACAATTTAGCCTGAGGCTGGAAAACTGAATTCCAAAAACAGAAAAATAGCAAAAATTCTACCTTGCCTGCCATCACAGACATTTGACATTTACTAGCTGTGTGACCCAGGGCAAGTCACTTAACCCCAACTACCTTGCAAAGAATGAAATGAGTGGTGGATAAAAGTTTGGGGAAATAAATTAAAGTTACTAAAAAATATGAGGAAAAAAATAAACAGTTTGACAAAAGAGGCACCAAAAAGTACTGAATAAAATAATACCTTAAAAAGCTGAAGCAGACAAATGGAAAAAAAAAAGAGACAAAAACTCACTGAAGAAAATAATTCCTTAAAAATTGGAATTGAGTAAGTAGAAATGAATGACTGCATGAGACATCAAAGCAATAAAACAAAGTCAACAGAATAAAAAAAAAATAGAAGAAAATGTGAAACCTCAACAGAAAAATCAACTGATCTGGAAAATAGATCTAGGAGAACTAGTCTAAGAATCATTGGAATACCTGAAAACCATGAACTGAAAAAAAAAAGAGCATCAACACCATATTTCAAGAAATTATGAAGGAAAATTGTCCTGATAAAGTAGAACTAGAAGGTAAAATAGAAATGGAAGGAATCCAGCAATCAACTCCTGAAAGAGATACCAAATGAAAACTCCCACAAGATTATAACCAAATTCCAGAGCTTCAAGGTCAAAGAGAAAATACTTGAAGCTGATGGAAAGAAACCATTCAAATTCTGTAGTATCACAGTCAGGATCATATAAGATTTAGCAGGTACCATGTTAAAGAACTGGAGAGCTTGGAATATGCTGTTCAAGAAGGCTAAGGAGTTAGAATTACAATCAAGAAGAACCTACCCAGCAAAATTGAATATAATCCTTCAGGGGGTAAAGGGATATTTAATGAAATAAGGATCTTCCAGCATTCATGATGAAAAAGGACCAGTGCTGAATAGAAAATTTGACATTCAAAAGTAACACTCAAGAGAAACATAAAAAGATAAACATGAAAGTAGTCATAAGGGACTCAAGATGAAATTGTTTACATTGCTAAATGGAAAGATGATACAAGTAACTCCTAAGAATTTTATGATTAATAGACTACTTAGAAGGAATATATACAGACAGAGAGCATGGAAGTACATCAATTATATTGGCATGAGTTTTTTTAAATAGATGGATAAGAAAGAAGGATGCAATCGGAGAAAGAGAAAGGAAGAAGAATGTCCTATAATTATCTCACATAAAGGAGCATGTAAGGAAGATACTTTACTTTGGAAGGAGAAATCTATGTATGTACACACATACATATGAACAAGCCTGATACATATATATGTATATAATATATACATTATATATAATATACATATATAATATATGTATATGTATATTACTGTTTTGTATATGTTTGTTTATATGTTTTCCCTCCCATTAAATTGTAAGTTCCTTGAGGACTAGGACTGCCTTTTATACATTTTAGATCCCCTGTGGTTAGCACAGTGTCTGGCACGTAGTAGACTGTTAATAAATGTCGGTTGGTGACTATCAGGCGATTAAGTAATCTGCCCTCATCTGCTCTAGGTGGAAGGAACAAGAGGAGTAACGCCCTTAGAAAGGTTCATGAAACTGAAAACTCAAATTGAACTCCTCGAGGGAATTCTTGGACCTTGTCCAGTACATCCTTCATGACAGTAGTAAATTATAGCAAACGGAGTGCCAGGCTTCAAGTCAGGAAAACCTAAATTCAGATTCTATTTCAGATCCTTTGTAGTTATGTGCCTCTGGGAAAGTCATTTAACCTCTCAGTCTCAGTTACCTCATCTGTAAAATGAGAATGAGAATAGCACCTACCTTATATATTGTCAGGACCAAATGAGAACACATATTTAAATTGTGTTATTTATACATAGAGCTAAAAATGCTTAAGGAAATACCCAATGAGTTATTGAGAATTACATCACCAGAGTTCATGAGGAAGATCAAGGCTGGAGATAGAGATCTGGGACACATCTACTTAAAGGTAAAAAACTAAAACCATGGGAATGAATGAATTCTCTGATGGTGAGAATGTAGAGAGAGCAAGGTACCACTAATTTAACCTATTAACGTAACCCACTCATAGATCTGTCCTATTACTCTCCTTTAAGGGAAGGCAAATCTAACTTGTAATTTACTTATCTAGCTCAGGTGTGCGTTTAGGCATTAGATAAACTATGGAAGTGATCCAATTTGCTTATCTCAGATTCTGAAAGCATTGAAGCGTGCTATTTACAGTCATGAGAAGGATTCCAACACTATTGCCAACAATTCATCAGAAGTTTACTGATTCAGCCAGTAGATTTTTTATCAAATAAAAAAACCTGCTAGAAACTTTGTTATCCGTTAATCAGTTATTTCGATCAACCAGCATTCTATTTACTGATAGCTAAGTAGTTCCTTTTAGATGCAGTAACACCCTCACTGTTGAATATAAATAAGGCATTTCAAACTTTCTATTTTTTCCCCATAGGCTCTAGAGCTGAAAATGACTTTGAAGGTCATATGTTCTAAACCCTGGCATTTTTATAGATAAGAAAACTGATGCCCAGAGAGAAATAACTAGGTCACATCCAGGATTGAAAGTCAGAATTTGAAAGCAGGTCTTTCTGATTCAAAATCCAATGCCTTTCTCTTGTACTATGCTATTTATCTCAAAGTCTGAAAAATTACCTTTATGTGTTTCTTCTAGCTCACTGAACACTCCTAGAAATTATTTCAAGTTTAAGTCAGAAAAAATGCCTAGAGATGTATAAATGAATTGTTGAAGAGACCTGTAACATAGGAGAAAGTCATAGTAACACCTGTTACTAGCTGTATGACCTTGGATAAATTATTTCACTTCCTTTCAGCTTCAGTTACTTCCTATGTAAAATAAGATTAATAATACTTATAGGTCAGTTCATACCTGCTATTGTCAATGCAATCACAACTACCACTGACCACTGTGGTAACATTGCTTGATGGTCTCCCAGAATTTCATGATCTTCTAAAAGGAGCAAGGTTTCTTGGAATAGTCCATTTCACAATTGTTGCTTAGTAACCTAGTTGGAAGAATAACCATCCCCCAGAAGAGAAAAAAAATCCTTCTCAGACACAATCTTCCATAGTTAGAATTTGTTTATAGCATTTGGAGCCAAATGAAGGATGGAGTATCTATGATTTACCCTTAAAATTTTCCACCATTATACTTTTTACCACTTTGCAAATGAATTTGCACTCAGACTGTTCTAGTGTTTTACTTGGCTGACAAATCTCTCCTCTTAAAAGGGCATCAAGGATTTGCTGACAAAGATGGTTTGCGGATTCACTTGGCCTCCTCATTGTGACAACTGATATTCACCGGTTAAACTTCTGCAAGAAATATTAGCCATCATGAACTTTATCCTCTTTCATTTTCTTTTTTTCAGCACTAACATCTTGTTTAAATAAAACAGGTAAAAGCCAAAGCAATGATACAGCTTCTGACTGTAAACTTTATCTAACTTGTTATATAATCTGACTACTAAATGTATAAATGGAACTGGGATGTAGGGAATGCCTAAAATTGAGGAAATGCTATTGTGAGGCCTATGAGTCAATGATGGAGGGCCTAGGGACACCCAAATCCATTTAAGAATACTAGAGAACTATAGGGAGGTATGAAATGTAATTTACCTGACCTTCAAGCAGTAGAGGCCAGCTTAGCAGTATTAGAAGAGCTTGAGAGGAAACAAAAAAAAAAGGCTAAAATAATATTCAAGCTCGTTAGGCTGGTAAAAGATTCAAATTCATTCAATCTATCAATAAATATTTATTAGGTACTAGGCACTGTACTAAGTTCTGGGGAACCAAAAAAAAGAGTCAAGAGATAGTATGTATCCTGAAGGAGATTACAGTCTAATAGGGGAGAGAACATGTAAACAAATACATATATATGTATGTGTGTGTGTGTGTGTGTGTGTATATATATACATATATACATACATATACATGTATATATAAAGAAAACCATATAGAGGCTAAAAACAAAAAGTAGAATTAAGAGGGCTAGGGAAGGCTTCCTGTAGAAGGTGGAATTTTCATTAGGATTTAGAGGAAGGCAGTAAGGTCCCAGATTTCTTTAGTTATAAATGTTCTGTCCAACCACCACTTTCAGACATCCTTTGAGCATTAGTTGAATCCCCCCAGCCGAATATGTGAATTTCTTGAGACCAGAGAGTATTATATTTTTTCTCTTTATCTTTTTCAGTTGCTAGCAAATAATAGCTATTGAATGAATTCCTGACGAATTGAATTTTTCCAATCTCAGTCATCTGAATTCCTGACTAATATAGCAAACTTATCCAAATATTCAAAAGCTACCTTATTGAAAACATTCTCCAGTGTTACAGAGAATATAATAAGACATTTGGATAAAAAGAAAGTGAACTATGTTTCCACATCCTACCTCAAGACCCTTCTGATTATCATTAGAATATTAAAGCATAAGACAGGTGACTTATTATACATAACCTAACCAAGGGTGGGCAACCTGCGGCCTCGAGTTCATATGTGACCCAAGTAATTGAATCCAAACTTCACAGAACAAATCTTTTAAGGGCTTCAAGGCTACAGGTTCCCCACCCCTGATTCACTACATGTAATCTTATCATGTGAGAGATCCAGGCCTTTCATTTTTAGGCAAGTCCAAGCCCAAAAAGTTTAAGTGAGGAGATACTCAAGCTCACACAACTAGTTTTATGTAACAGCCCTAAGAGACAGTACTGAAAATCGCTTACCTTCCCTGTGGTAGTCCATCAATAAATGTTTGTTAAATTAGGTTGTTAGTTTTTTTTAGTTATGGCATCATTAGGTTTAATTATCATAGTGACTAATATTGAAAAGTGTCTTCATCCTAGGTGTAACTAAAAGAAATATTTAACTCCAATATTCAGAAGGGAGTTTTATTATAATGGATTTTAAAAGTGTGACCTTAGAGTCAGTAATACTTGACTAAGACCCATTTGCTGGGCATGTGACCATTTCTCAGTGTTCCAGGAAAGTCTCCAAAATAGGGTCATAGGGTTATAGCACATAGAATCACAGACTTAGAACAGGAAGAGGGCCCAGAGCACATCTAATCCAATTGTGTCATTTTACTGATTAAGAAACTGAGTCATGAATGAATTGGTAATTTACATCAATGGGGTGAATTTCCACACCATCAGTTCCTGAAACCAGTGAACTCACAGATCTAACCAAATGTTTATTTATAAAGTAAAAACCATAATTCCAGTAATCTAGATACTACTTAAAACTCACATATCACTTTTATTGTGCCTAATATTTTAGCAGCTCACTTTTCTACATAGCATCTCAATTGATATCTGTTTTTGTTCATTTTGTGGCTTTTCAACTCTTACCCTCAGTTTTGAGAATTCTCATAAACTGCAATACCTCACTGAAAAATCTGATCCTCTTGTCTATTTTCAGGGCATATTTTAAAATGTAGTATTGAAATTAAGAATTTCAACTTACTATGATCTATTGATACTCAAATAGATTTATCTGAATCATTTTTTCTGTTGACAAAACTCACAATAGTCATAAACTGAACAGATGGATTCATTGAGCTATTCTCAGTGTGTGCCAGATCTTCTGCCTTTTAAAGGCACAGCTGTGAGTAATATGACAGTTTCACCTAAATAGGTTTCATGATTTTAAACCCATGGATTCCATTCATATGAGTCTCGTCTTTATATTTCATTTGGTATATCACATTTGGATGGTATCAAAGGAAATTCCAAACTAACCCTAAGAAACTCATGATATTTGTAAGTCCTCTGGGGCTCATCCTGGCCCAACCATCTGTGGTCTTAGTGAGGGAGTCAAAGAAAGGATATTCTTGTTCCACCCCAAAACCCCATTCTTCCAACAACAAAAAAGTGTCATACCTGCAGAGTTACTCCAGGGCAAATGAGTACTGAAAAGTCAATCACTGTGAGAAGTACCAATGCAAGAGAAAGTTACCTTGGTCATCCTGGTGGCAACTGAAAGAATGGAAATAAAGTTTCATGATGATGCCAATTATCTAATCCAAACCCTCTGAAATAATATCATCATGTTTGTGTGTTAAGCCTTTATTCTGAGTAGCCCCAAAAGACCTTTAGCTATTGCCTTTGTTTACATGATGCCAAACATCTGGTTCACATACATAACTCGGTCAACTGTCTAGAAGTTTGAAAGTGTCTGTATGTTTGGTGGATTCAAATAACCACAAAATATGGATTCAATGTCACATTTATGTGTTCTTAATGTGAGAATCATAGACTGCTGATAGATTTTAGGGGGCTTACTTGGATAGGAAAAACCATTACATCTTTATTTTCACTATCCTTGAACTAAAATTAAGCATTTCTTTAATTAGTTTAAAATATGAGGCTGTGAAGGAGTCATAGTCTTTAAGAGAATGCCAAAGAGGTTCATAACACAAAACAGGTTAAAAACCTCTGATCTACATGGTTAATTGGAATTTTCACATATTTTTGACATCATATTGATGGTCATTTTCTATCTCAGGGATTGTAAAATTTTGCAGTGATGAACCAAGGTTATAAGCCTCATTTCTAAATCATGCTGGGGTTTTTTTTGGGGGGAAGGGTGGCAAAGAATGAGACTATTCTCATTCTTTATTTCCCTAAACAGCCCCCTAAGTTTCATAGCTGGTGTCCTTTAAGGCACAATTCTAACATTAGCCCCACCCTAGACCCCCAAAACAATCTTTTCTCTATATAGATATTAAGTACTGCTGGGTCATTTATTGGTAAGTTCAGTATTATTGCCAAGATTACTAGTTCTACCCTGACCTTATGTTCTTGATTCAGTATAAAGGAGGTGTAAAAGAAGTATAAAGAACCATTTGAATTTCTTATCTACCTTAAGAAATGTAAATTCCTTCAAACAAATTTGATAGAATTATAGCACATCTGGGGGCAGCTAGGTGGTGCAGTGCATAGAGCACCATGCGTGGAGGGAGACCTGAGGTCAAACCTGGACTCAGACACTTACTAGGTGTGTGTAACTGGGAAAATCACTTAATCCCATTTGTCTTAGTTTCCCCATCTGTAAAATGAGCTTGACAAGGAAAGGGCAAACCATTCCACTATCTCGGCCAAGAAAAACCAAAATGGGGTCATGAGGAGTTGGATATGGCTGAAACAAATAAGCAGCAACAACAACAGGGCATCTGGCTATTGGCTGGCTGAAGAGGCAGCCATACCCTTATTGACTTTCTAAAAGCAAGCTCACCATCCATGTAGATCATCAAGACAGGAGATGCATTGTAATTCAGAGAGTCACCCTTTGTAGTCACGAAATAAGTCAACCGTTGAGGAAAAACCCAATTCTTGAGAGAATTTCTCTTCACATTTTCCCCTTTTATTCTTATAGTTTTCAGGAGGGGATGGTAAGGGAATAGGCATTTGGATAGCACCTATTATGTACCAGACATTGTGCTAAGGACTTTACAAATATTGTCTCTTTTAATTCTTACAACAAGCTTGTGAGGTAGGCGCTGCTATTGTCATTATGGAAAAGGGTGCCACTAAGGAAATACTTCTTGCACTGAAGGAGACTGAGCACTTGCAATTTTACAGCTGAGAATAACAAGACAAGGTTAAAAGACTTTCCTAGGATCATACAGTTAGGAAGTGCCTGAGGCTGGACTTGAACTCAAGTCTTTCTGACTCCAGGTATGATACTCTCTCCACTCCACCATTGCCTCAAAAGAAAAATATCTCTCCTCCTTCCACTCTTGGACAATGGTCCTTTCCATCAAAATAATTCAGCCCATAGAAGATACCTTGTCCAGCAGAGAGGCCATTAAGTCATTACACACACACACACACAGGCACGCGCGCATACACACACATACACACACACACATGCACACACATATATACACAAAACTAAAACCAAATTCCAGTTTTATCACTGAATTGTACAAAGAGCATTAACTCCAGAGTCAGAGGTCCTAGATTTGAACACTGCCTGTGATACTTAGCACCAGTATGACCTTGGGTAGGACACAAAATCTCTTTGCCTTGGTTTCCTCATTTGTAAAATAAGACCATTTGATTAAATGGTATCTGAGGGCCTTAATACTTTCTAGAATCCTGTGTGACCTACAAGCACCGCTTTTGACTCAGACTTGGAACAGACACAATGAAAGAGTTCATTGTCCTTCTAGTACCAAGATGAATTTGAGTAGGGGAAAAAAAGCCTTCTACCTATAAGTACAATATCAGAACTATAAAAATGCATGAGGGATAATTTGTAGCCAGCACCAACCATGAAACTTGAATTCCTACAAAAAAAGGACTTTTTGTACTAAGGGGGACGGTCAGACCTAGCATGTCACCATTGAAGCTTGTACCAAAGAAAATTGAATAGTTGAAAACTACTGCTTGCCCTGCCTAGGAAATGGGTGCCACTGAGGAAGTGCCTCTGAGTATTGCCAGTGTATGCCATTAAACTTGGATGAGCTGAGAACACCAGGCTAGGACTTGTCACAATATGGCTAGACTTTGATGGGTTATATAGCTGAGTGTGATAATGTATAATAGAAGGGCCTTAAAGAGATTTGATGCCAGCCCAGACATTCTGTAACTGGTTCTAGTTTGATAATCATGTCATTATGAGGATGTACTTTGATCAGCTATGAAGCCAGAACCGGAATCCCTTCAAAAAAGAAGAACAAGACAGAGTAAATTCTCTTGCATAGGCTCATTCTGAACTTGTGGGCATTGGAGGCAGAGGATGAGTTGCTGAAGAGTTCCAGGTTGGAGAAAGGTCCTTAGGCCCTCTCTCCCCTAGAGCCAGCATGAAGCAAAGGGTTCTTGGCCCTGCTATCGATTTTATTCTTTGTGGTATACATTCTTCTCTCCTAGGTGAAGGAAGTGGGAGATGACCATGACTTCATTAATGCTGAAAGGTCATGAGAGTGAGATACCTGAGGTCTAGGAGCAAAAGTCATGTCAGATTTGTAGTAAACCAGTCCAGTATCAAGGCCCCAAGGAACTACTTTCAAGACCCAACCCAGGGCAACTGAGAAGGCAACTTATCCAATGTCTAAGACACATTTGGTAGTAAATTTGGTAGGGCAACTGCTATGTAGAAACTGAATTAAATCTGAGTCCACTCTCTCCAAGAACTGAGGTTTGATAAAAGGGAGATTGTGATTCCAGGTATCGGGGATGGGGTAGTGGAATATATTTTTGCCCTGTTCCTGAAATACTTTTAAAGTAAATACCCCATTGGAAAAGTAGAAAATAATGTTAATTAATTAAATGAAACTGGAGAATTCATTCCTGGTAGTTAAGAGGAGGGAGTGAGGCTGGAATGAGGGTTCAAGGTGATAACATTAGAGAAGAGATACCCTACTGACCTTCAGTGGGTGCTCCTTTACAATGACTGACTGTAAGAGAATGGACTAAATACTTACGAAACTAAAATTAAATGCTTGTTAAAATGATGTTCTCCAAACATTTTCATGTATGTTTGAATCCCCCTATTAGATTATAAGCTTCCAGAGAGTCATACTCAAATCTTTTTGCTATCCCTAGGAATCAGTACAGTGTTCTATATCTATAAGGCCTCAGTGAACAATTATTAACTCTTCATACTCCCATTGACTTCTAGACATAATAGCCACCTTAGAACTTTTCAAATCAGATGAATTGTTCTAAGTATATTCATAACTCAAATGAATTCAATAAGAATTGATTATTATAAGTGCCTTCTCTGTGCCAGGCACTGGGCTAAGCCCTGGGGATATAAAACCCAAAATGAAACAATACCTGCTCTCAAGGAACTACATTCCTCAGAGGTATAATGAGAAGGTTGGACCCAATGGCCCCTTCTAAATATGGATCTAAAGAGATATTGAACATTGATGATATGCTAAGCAGCCATCCTCTTTCCATCTCACAGAACAAAACAACATCCAAAACAGATCTCATGAAATGAAATGAAAGAAAAATTAACTTCTCGTTAACTTGCTTACACAGTAAAGAGCAGTTTCATCCCAGGAGTATCGCTTGAAGGTACTAGAAGAAAAGAAAATGAAAGGAACAGAAAAGCCAGATGCATCATAAAAACATTCCATGGTTGGAGGGGTGGGGATGGGGAACAAAGGTGGGGGGATGAGACAAAGAAATTTCTCTGCCCTCCAGGAAAATATACAGCAAAATTCAGTTTCTCCCATCTATTGAATTCAGTGAGTTCCTTTAGGAGGAATCAATGAGATATGCATACTTAGTCAGAATGGAAAACAACAAGCCATCTATCCCTCCTATTTTCAGATTCAAATTGAAAGACAAAGTAATTTATTCAAATTAGAGAGTGATAATATGAAAACCTTCCACAAGCAACATGCAAACACGCTTGAAACTATAACAATGTTGTTCTGGGGGCCCTTAGGAGCCTCTCAAATGAAAAGAAAGAAAATAATTCACATTTTTTCCATCTTCTATCCCTTTAATAGCTGTTAATTTAACAATATCATTCTTTCAGATGAATGACTCAGAGAATTTTTTTTTAAACTAGGATAAAGATATTAGAAAGCAAGTTGATTTTTTTTTCTTTTGCATACTCCCTGTGGTGTGGGCCTAGACACCAGTGATTAAGTAGGGTGAGACAATTATACTGATCTCCTCTGGCACATCATACAATTTCAAGGTGGTTACTCTTCCTGATGACCAAGTCTTTCCCGGTGAGGTAAGAGTGACCTGGGGAATAAAAACGCCTTTCCATCTTCCTCTCTCAGATCTCCCCAATCATAGTTTCTCTCCTAAATACATTGCAGAACTCATTTAGATCTCTCCAGACCAAAGCAAACTCCTGAAGTTAAGTATACAAATGAGGCTATTTCATGAATAGTGTTGTGTAGTTGGAAGACAGATAGACTGAGATAGAGAGAGACACTGACAGAGACAGAAATGAAAAACACAAAGAGAGACACAGAAACAGAAACAGATTAGAAACAGAAAGAAAATTTGAAAGTATGAGAGAGAGAGAGACAGAGAGAGAGAAAGAGAGAAAGAGAGAGCTAGGTGGCATAGCATTAGGCTTTTAGTCGGGAAGACCTGAATTCAAATCCAACCTCAGAAATTTCCTACCTGTATGACCTTGGGTAAGTCATTTGACCTCACCCAGTGAAGAAAAAGGCCATTGTCTTTGCCAAGAAAACCCCATGGTCACAGATCCACTCATGAAGAGTCAAACACAACTGAAACAACTGAACAACACAAACCTTCAAAAAATGGTAGTTACTCTTTTATTTATTTATTTGGCACAGGATGGGGTAGGGGGCAATCAGGGTTAAGTAACTTATCCAAGGTCACACTGATTTTGTCAATTATTTGAGACCAAATTTTAACTCAGGTCTTCTTGGCTCCAGGATAGATGCCCTACCTATCGTGCCATCTAGCTGCCTCTACTCTAATATTCAAGGGGAAAATGAAGATGTGAATGAGAGGAATGAATGTTTATTCTTAGTACGTGAATTTGGGCAAGTCATTGCACTTCAGTTTTTGTATCTGTAATGAGGGAATTGGACCAGGTGGCCCTTGGGATCACTTCTAGCTCTAGGTTTTTGAACCCTCAGTCCTATGTAAACTTATGTCTACTCTGCTGTATGATCAAGTAAATCCATTTTTCTTTGTGCTTGGGGTTCCCCAAAAGGAAAATGGAATGTCACTGTTGATGCTTGGGATTCAAAGGCTTTTTTAAAAATAGTATAATTATATTTCACTGTAATTGTTTCCTTTTCTAATCTTATGTATTTTACTTTGTGAATTTATACATATTCTGAGAAGGGACTCATTGGTTTCACCAGACTGACAAAGGAGTCCATGTCAGAAAATAAGTTATATATACCTGTTATAAGATATTTAAATATCTTTATGTTGACATAAATCTCTGCTTACAGTTCATTTTTATATATTGTTCCAAAGCTTACTCATTAAACCTGATAATATAGTTATGCGATGTTCAAATGGTAAAGGGTTCTATCATATATGGTTTCCATAGGTGCTCTGCCATTGCAGCCACCCTGGTGCAGGTTCTTATCACCTCACTCCCAGACTATGCGAATAGCCTGCTGTTGGTCCCTCTACCTCAAGTCTTCCCCAACTCCAGTCTGCTCTCCACTCAATTGTCAGATTGACCTTCCTAAAGCACAAATCTTGCCATGTCACCCCCCCATGCAATAAATGCCAATAGCTTCCCTTTGCCCCTGGGTGTAATATAACATCATCTGTTTGACTTTCAAAGTCCTCTATAACATAGCCCATTCCTCTCTTTCCCAGCCTTCTTGTACCTCACCCTTCACCACATAGTCTTTGATCCAGTGGCACTGGCATCCTGGCTCTTCCTCCTTCCAAACACTCCATCTCTCAGTTCTGAGCATCTTCATTGCCCTACCGCACGCCTGAAACTCTCTCCCTCCTCATCTCCACCTTCTGGTTTCCCTGGATTACTTCAAGTTTCCCCTAAAGGCCAACATCCTTCAAGAAGTCTTTCCCAATTTCCCTTAATACTAGGGCCTTCTGGTGATTAACTACAATTTACAATGTGTGTGTATGAGTGTATTATTAACGTGCATCTGCATATTGACTCTCCCATTAGACTATGGGAGCAAAGGCTATCTTTGGTCTTTCTTTGCACCCTCAGCATTTAGCATAATGTCTTGGGCTGGGAACCTAGGCACATCATAGGGGCTTAATAAACGTCTTTGGATGACTGACAAAATCCTATTGAAAAAGATCATAAAACATATTCGGGATAGAGTCAAGATTTGAACTCCATTATTTTCAGTCCATTGTGATTCCCCCAACCATTCAAATTCTTCTCGGTATAAAGAGAACACTGTAGAAATATCCCATGCTCCCTATGAGTCTTTCCCATTCATTGCCTCTAAAATTCTTGAGGATGTTTAGATGGTAATAACTTAATGAATATAGTTTGTAGGAGCAAATGTATTTAATGATACCATAAGCAATTATGCCTAGTTATATCACTACTTGTGCTTTCCTCTTTCTTTCTTTGCAGGCCAATACCAGAGAAGCAAGAGAAAATTCAGACTGCATACTGACAAGGCAATTTGGTTCTTTCAGGGCAAACAACATTAGGTCCCCAGCCCAAGACATATTTTTAAAAGGAAAAAAAATGTTCTTTTCCAATGAGCAGGCAGATGCCTTCATTCTGTTTCCTGCCATCATCAAGAACAAAAGCCACATTTTCTGAGATGGTAACTGAAGCAATTCAACTGCAACTGGCTCCAAGTCAGGAGTCTGGAGCAGAGGGAAGTATGCCAGATGAAGGAAACCAGAGGACTGAAGGGCAAAATGGGAAATAAATAGTGCCTACCTGTTCATTATTCGTGAGCAGAAGGAACGGATGCATCCTCATTTTTAGGATGGAATGACATTTCTCCTTTGGAATTTAACCAAGTTTATTGTTTTGGATGGTTGCCAATGCTTCTTAGGTAAGGGATGGGGGTGGAAAGAGAGAAGTGGAGGGAAGGCACCATGGTGTTTGAGGTGCTGTCTCCTTCACTAGCTAACTCAGAAAGCTAGCAGTGAGCAATGGTTTTCTCCTTCCATCTCTTTACCACAGACCCATTCTGCAGTGTTTATACAAGAACGAGAGAGGTTCAAAGGCAGCATGTTTAATTTACTCCCTTTCATTTCTTGCCTAATAAAAAGTAAAACTATAATATCTTTAACATTTATCCCAAGGATTTACAATGTATTTAGATTCTTATGGATGTTTTGAAAATATTATTTGTTTCCTGGAAATACATACAAGAGAAAGGGATAAGAAAAAGAAAGCTAAAAATAAGGGACTGCCTGGGATTGATCCAGCCAATAAGATACCATAAAATTAGGAGGTAGATCTTTTTTTGTTTGTTTTTAAAGATCAACCAAAAGCTAGAAACTTGGTAAAATTTTGACATTCAAAATTTGAAATGATTACTGCTGCAAAATTTCATAATATACAAAAGTTGTTTCTGTTGTAATTCTTCATGGAAGTCATTTTTGTCTATTATAATTTGGTTTTCTTGCGTCTGGAATGCATTCCCTCATTCTACCATTAGAGGGCATGAAAGAGTAATTGTGAAGAGGAAAATTAACACTCACCAAAAATTAACCCTGAAGGAACTAAAATTAAATTTTCATTTCCAGAGAACTATCAAAATTAAAAAAAAAATAAAGAATATTAAATCAATTATCACTTCAACTGTTCTTGAAAGCATTTGGCATGCAACTAAAGTTTCAACAAAGTTGGATAATCTAAAGCTTCTTTTCATTGACATTAGTAGTGGATATATTTGTTATAAGGTCACTCATCAGAAAGCAGAATAAGATAAGGTCAAGAAAATATAAATTATAAGTCAAATCAGGATTCCTCATGTTATTTTTTTAATTACAACTTAAAAGATTCTTGGGAATCTTATGGGTCTTATAGTGGCCCCCAAATACTGTTGTCCCCTGTTTTTGACATTAAGTATGTGATGTCAGTAGAAATGATGCCGTAAAAAGTGTGTTGGATTCAGTGTTAGAGTTCTAGGATTTGAATTCAAGCTCTGCTACCCATGAGAGCTCAGTCAAATCACTTTATCTCTTTAGCCTGAAAATGAAGGAGTTGGACCGGCCAGATTTGATTCCTTCTATTACTCTATGTTCTTACAATTCTTTTTGTGTTAGGGTCTTCACAATATAAGCTCAGTCAAAACAAAATGTATCCCAATATATGAAATAGTATCAATAGCCATCTCTCAAACCACATGAGACCTTACAGGATTTACTCTCTAGGTAATATAGGTATTACAGATACAGTCATACCAATGCAGTCTTTTTTAAATTCAATGTATCTTTATCCCAGCTCCCATTCACATTGATGAGTCAGTCCCCCAGAGGGTTCATAACTAGCTACATTTCCCCTTCAAGGTTCTAGGGGTAGCCCTGAGAATACTTCTCTAGTGGCATTGACTTACTTTCCATTGCTTTGTTCTCCTCAGGATCAATCACCACTCATAATTAGTATCACCCTATATCTTTCAGCAGTTAGTTAGTACTCCAATATAATTTAACCATTTGGCATCAATTAACTTGGGCAAAATTACTAATATAATAAAGCAAGAACAGAAGTAAAACCTGTTTATTCTTTCACTCCTGAGTATGAACACATACACACACACATACACACACACACACATACACACACACACACACACACACACATATATATTTGTATGTATGTATTTCCTTATACACCAAGGAGAGGGTAAAGGAGGGAATAAATATTAATCAATGCCTTCTATGTACCAGATATCACGCCAAGCTCTTTCCAGATATTATCTTATTTGTTCCTCAAAACAACCCTCTGAGAAAGGGAGAGTGGGCTCATTCTTAAAGTAATTTCTGTGAACATTTGCCCCATCAAGTCATTTCTGAATGTGGTATAATCTATGGATAAGCGACTGACTTTGATCTGTTGCCATGAGAGGTTAAGCTGAACATTTCAGTCCACATCAATTCAAGCTCAGCTGTCTGCAAAATAGACATGAACACCAACTTCCAGATTTCTAGCTTGCTTTCCTGTTCATTCAAAATGCTCATGGTCATAGCTGAGCCTGAAACTCCTTTACTTAAGAGCAAGAAAGAACAAATGAAAAGAGACAAAGAACAGACCATTATTTATCAACCATATGACAAATTAATTGAGGAGATTAAGGTCAAAGGCATCACTTCCTATCCAAAGACTTTATAGCATATCTTTTTCTTTAGAGCCAGGAAAGCAGGAAAGAGAATTTGAATCAACTGATTAGTATCTTTTGGGAGCATACTCATGTCTGACTTGGCAACTGATTGAAATGTACATCTTCATGTGGTAAGCAGACCTGAAATAATGCCTATACATTCCCCAAAGTCCACATGGGGATTACATCAGGAAAAGAGTAACTGCAGATGCTCATGTTGACTGCATTCTCACTGGCCAGTCTCAGTCCCCCATCACACCAATAACATGCAAAAGAATTGGCTCTTAAATAGGAACATTCTGTTCTTTCAAGTAAAAGGTGAAGTCTGATTTTCATGAAATTTTGACTGTTGAAAAGATGAATGAGACTCTGCCATATAACCAATGCTCTTTGATCACAGGAAAAAATGTATCCTTCAAACTTCACATTTAAAGACAAAAAACTGCACCCTTTTTATAAAGTTGTTTTAATCTAGCAACCACTATTACTGTCATAGAATCTGAAGAGAAATTTATATCCCTCCCCTTCTATAATTTACAAAACAGGAAAATCCCAAGATCACCTTCAAACAGACTGAATACAGTCTCAATATGTTCCTATCACACTATGAAGAATGTTAAGACTCCCTACAGGGTACTTTGTCTTAAATCCTATAAATTCCCTGCTTAAATTTTCAAACAGGAGAAACCAGGGATACATATGAGAACATAAACACACCTTATAGTAGTACTTGTCAGCATTACTAAGTGATGGAGAAAAGCCATGAAGAAATAGGACCAAATTAGACAACCTCTTAGTTTCAGTGTCATTGAGGTTTGGGGTGGTTGGGACCCCAACACACTAACACTCTTGGTCCTGCCTGAAGGAAATCGACTCCAGCCTTCTGGAGTCTTAAGAAACCTCACCATTTGTAACACTCGGATTGACAAGCAGGCCAGATAGAATCTGAACACCTTCATGGAGACAAGAAGGATTTTATATACAGAAAGACTGTGGGAGGGGTCTGGGGGTGGAATAGTACCCTGGGGTAATGGGAGGAAGGGTTCAGAGAGGGTCTAGAGGAGGAATCTAAGGAGACTCTTGATGGGACTAGGGTAACTAGAGGTCAGAACCAAGAGGGTGAGAATTTGATGTAATCAAGAGTGGAGGCAATTTGGAGGTAACAGAAAATGGAGAGCTAGGGTGGGAAGTAGGGGAAGGAACAATTCAGAGGAAACAGACAATGGAGGGCTAGGCTAGGTTAAGGGTATTTGGATAGAATCAAGGATGGGAAGCAGCCAAAGGCAACTGGACAAAGTCATTAAGGAAAGGCTTATGGCCTCAGGCAAACTCCAGATCAAGTGGGAAGATTCATGGAAAGTTCAAGGAGGTTCCCAGAGTCTGTACACCATCATTATCACTTTCATAGAGGTAGTCCAGTAATGAGTGCACATGAACTAATGAAAAAAACAATCAGCTCCCTAGGATGGAATCACCAATGAGAGAAATAATTTTTGATAACTAATAATTCGAGAATATTCAGAGTTCCCCCTTTCTTTTCTGTTTTCAAGACCTCAGTCTCCGGAGATGGAGTTAAACTTTATCTGACCTAACCCAGCCCTCCAAGGAATCCCTAGTCTCAGGGTGAATCCTATTCTATCAAATTTAGTTGGAGAGAGGTCCTTTCATCTAGATAACCCAAGGCTGAGGTGAGGGATGGTCTGAGTATAGAGATAGTTTCTTGGTTCAAGGGTGACATTTCATTCTCAGACCCTCATTTTAATATAGCTCATCTCCTATTGTGTTAACTGATTAGTTGATTTGCCACCATTCTTCCAAAATTATGTAGATATAGGTATATATGTATATATCTATGTGGGTATATCCATATATATGTATAAAATAAAATGATTAAGTCACCCAGAAATTATGCCTCTTGAACTTTTTGAATCACCATATTGCCCACTAGAGGTAACTCAAGCTGGCCAGCTATGTGTCTCTGTGCCTATGAAACAATACATATCGTCAGTAGTAAAATCAATATTGTCATGCACTAAATGCAGCTTAAAGCATCATAATATGGCACTCTTGTCTTCTTTTGCACTTTTTTTGTTGTGATTTTTTTTAAATGTTAAAAAGCGAAAATTTTAATGTCATGGTTTGTGTCTCTGTCTTAAATGTAATCATGACACATCTAAGTTAGATATTACCCAAGACCTAAGAGGCTGAAACTGTGCATAGAGCAATGTCCATTGAAGGTCGGGCGCTGGGTGGTCTGAAATACATCTGTGTGTGTGTTGGTGGGAGGGAGTTCGTAAGCATGACATCCCAGGGAAGAAGTTTGGCCTCCAGGGAAGAAACACACCCCGCCAGCTGTCAATGCCCTGGAGAGAAGCTCCATTTGCCCCATGCTAGTTATATTTCTGGATAATAGCTAGAATTGAATAACTATCAGAACAGTGACACACTGGAATACATGAACAGGGAAGGTTGAAAGTCTTCTCTGTGGATTTTAGCAAGAGTAAATCATCAGCTAACTTTATGAGGTGATTCTGAGCTCTGCACAGCTCAGAAAGTGAAGCAAGGACTACATGACTGTGGAAAGTCCTCTGCCAGAGATATAATTATGTTAGCATTCCCTTCTCATTATAATTCATTGAGAACATCTCTACAAATTTACACAAACATGAGTGGCTCCAACCCATCTTTTGGGGCTGATTATGCATTACTCCTATTCACCCACTCCACACTCCACTAGACTGGCTCGCACGCTGTTTGTTCTGTGGATATGACTGTCCATCTCCTGTCACCATCTTTTGGCACAGATTATTCCCTGTGCCTGATTCTGCCTCCTTCTCTTTACCTCCTGGAAATCTGAGATTCCTTCAGGACTCAGACTAAGTGTTTCCTCCTACAGGAGGCCTTTCCCTTTTCCCAATTAAGCTCACTCCACCCTAATAGCACTACCACTACTAAATTTCCTCATGTTTATTTTACATATTTCCTACTTACTTATCTCTGTATATATTGCATTCTCCCAGTAGAATATAAGTTCTTTGAGGACATATCAGATAGATAGATAGAAAGAGAGACAGAGAGAGAGATACACATATACACATACACACACACACACACACACACACACATAGTTTTTTTAACCTCTGTATCCACAGTGGGTAGCACCCAGCAAACTGCAAGAACTTAATCAATAGGTATTAAATTGAATGGAGGAAGCTAGAATTAGTAATATTTCTTCCCAAGATCTTTTCAGACCTATCTTACATAATACTCTCAACTCTAGACAAAAAGATTTTCCACAGTCTCTCAGAAGCACTACCTGCATTATTTAAGTTTTGACACCTATCTCACCCTGTCTAGCATTCCTGATATTCCCCTTCCTGCTGGAATTTCTGGTGGCTATAGCATCACAGATCTAAAACTGAGAGGAATCTCAAAAGCCATCTAATACAATTGTCTCATTTTATAGATGAGGAAACTGAGGCATAAGGAGGTTGCCATTGCCAATATTCACTATGTCTGCAGTGGGATCTGAAGTCAGATACTCAGACTATGGATCCAGCCTTCTTTCCACTGTACAATGTTCTCTTCAATACCCCATTTAATCTGATGTTTCCTCTGGTTTGGGGTGTGATTTCTCCTGCCTACTAACTCTCTAGCACTATCTCAATTGGCACTCACAGCCGCTTTTATTCACTAACACATGCTGTATTTTTTTCTATGTCCATATTTTACATGTCCAACTATAGTAGAAGTTCCTAGGGGCAAGACTCGTGTCTTATATGTCTTTGAATATCCTCTCAGTATTTAAAAGAGACGCTTGCATGTAAAGTAAATATGTAATTGATACATCACTTTTTATTTCTCTGTCTCTCACATTGTTTATTGAGAGATTATTTTTTAAAAACAGGTTTCTAATTTCATCAATGTAGGAAGTTCCTCAGCAATTCAGATCCATACCATCGCTGCAATTTACAAACTTGTAGAAGTTACTTATGGCTACTGAGAGGTTGGGGAAACTGAAACAGACAGAAGGTAACTGACTTGCCCAGAGCCAGGCAGACAGTATGAGTCAGAGTTAAGACTTTAATGCAGATTCCATGACTTCAAGGCCAGGTCTCTACCTTCTTCTATGACAGTCTTTCTCTCATTCAAAGATACAAAAAGAAAAATCCTCAATGCAAGCAACTATTTTGATTTTAATTTAATATAAAGACTAAATGTAATAATAAAGGAGTAACTGTTCAGTGGGAATAATCTGGGGGCATTTGATGTAAGGTAACTGTATTAAGGTTAATTTCTGATTATAGAACTAATGCCTTTGTATGGTATTTTTATTTGAACGGGAAAATCAATTAAAAACAGGAAGCAAAACTATTCAAAGACATTAATTGCTTTATGTAGTCAGCATTCTTAGGCATCAAAGCTTTGGTGTCTGTGAGGCATCAAAACCATGAAGCTTTAAGACTTTGCCAAGCATCAACCTAGCCCTAAAGCAAAGACCTCTACTCTTGAGACTGCTGATTGACTGGGTGGATTAAACAGACTTTTTAAAATGCCTCCAAAGCTATCAAGAAAACAAATTGTAAATCCCAAAAATGAGAAGTACACTTCCAAACCTTTTGGTCTGGAGTCTTCTTCTTTTTTAATATTATTAGTTTCCACTGACTGCATATTTCAGAGTAGAAAAAAATGCCACATCTCTAGCTCATCTTGCATTCATTCTTTTTAAATGCTCAGTTATTCACATCACAGGAAGTATGAGAAGCATATTATAAAATACTTGATGGTTCATCATTAATCAAGTAGAACATTATGTCTGAAATAATATTATGAATGTGATACCCAGAATATTTCTGTATACATACAAAGACAGATCCAGGAATTTTGTCTTACTGGAGCTGATTCATTTTTACTTCCAACATAATTTACATATGCATTCAGTACTTACATTAGGTATGTGTGGGTTTTATCATATACTGCTGGAATCTATGGGGGTATTGACAAGGTTCTTTTAAAAATTTCTATTACCATTTTATTCATTTACTACTTATCTGCATGTTCTTTTATATGTCATTATATTTAATGACTTGATTAGTCTTATTCTTTTTTAAAAGCTAGTAGTAGCAAGTAAATAATGCAAACTATTTTCTTTTTTTTTTATTGAAACTATATAGAAAATGTCTCAGTGTCCTGCCCTCCTGCAGGTTTATTTTTACGGAATGATTTTTTCATTATAGAAATGCTCAAAATGAGGAAAGATATTTTCAAGTTGTTTTTAAGCTTCCAGCAGGATTTCAAAGAGCTTCGTACTGAGTGCTGGCAGTATCCTCAGGACTCGGTTGGTACAGTGGTGACTGCACTGTTGGCGCTCAGTGAATGTTGAATAATAATCATGAAGCTTATCGTTGGATGGAAGTAAATGAGACTTCCCAGTCATCATGGGGAGAGATGAGTTCAAGAAAGGCTTTCCGTATTTCTCTAAGATCTTGTGTTCAACAAACCCTACAATGTGTCTCTATAGGCATTTCCTCCTTGTTTTGTTTTGTCTCAGCAAATTTGAACTCATTTCAGTGGTGCTGAAACTACTGCTATCCTTTCTTTTCAATAGATTGATGCACCAAAAACTTCAACATTTTATCTCCCTTTCCATTTCTCCCTGGGATGGAGAGATAGTGGTGAAGATAGAAAGGAAGAAATAATCCTCATGATCTACTTTAAAGCACTATTTTAGAGGTCTCTTAAATGCATCTCTAAAACTGTCCCTCCTTTTAAACCTACTGCATTTCATTAGTCCCAAAGACAATTTTAGTTTTAAGCTTAGAATATATAGGTTCAATAGACAAAGATATAAAATTTCTGGAATTCTTTGTTCTCTGTCTATCTAAATGACAATTGGTGACAACCAATAACATTCACAGTGACACCAATACTATTGGAAAATGAAGAAACAATCTTTAATTTAAGAGTAAGAAACAGCCTTCAAGAGCCAACAGAAGAGAGTTTCTAACTACTGGGTTGTGTGAACATTATGACGGACTTTGAAAAACATTAAGCAAAGTGAGATAATAAATAGAAAATTCCTCTTGTCAGTTCTTTCTCAAATAAACCTTTAATTTCCTTTCAAGACTGACAGATCTACATAAAACCAATATTTATGAAGAATTGAAGTTGGAAAATAGATTCACAAATTTATAGGGGTCAGGAAACCATAGGGAAATAAGACAGAGAGAGAGAGAGAGAGAGAGATGAGAAATGAGAGGTGGGAGGGTATGTGGATATCGGTGGGTGTGAGTGTGGTGCATGGGTGTATATACTAGAAACAGATAACTCTAGATGATCACTGTAATATATACTATGACTCCTTATCAAATGATATAGTGTATATTGTATGTATATATATATATATATATATATATAGAGAGAGAGAGAGAGAGAGAGAGAGAGAGAGAGAGTACTTCACAAAACTTAAAGCATTATTTAAATTGTAGCTATTATACCATTTTCAGAAAATAAGGAGATATTTTTTTCTTCATCAGACAAAAACAACTTACAATCCTATACATTTTGAGTTTTTGTTGTTGTTGTTCTTTGTTTTATGATAACACACATTGGAACACTTGAGTATGTGCCTAGAATCTGATGCTGACTTTATGACCTTAGAGAAGTTACCCCTGTGTTTCTGCGTTAAAAAGATCGGTGCATAGATGATGGTATAAGATCCTCTCCAGTTCTAGAATTCTAAGATTCTCTGGTAAAAAGTCATGAAAGCTTTCCTTCATGAAGATTTGGAGGCTCCATACACAGCCAAGTATCCAGCAGATATGAATGTTCCCAAATACTGTTCCTCAGAAAGAAAGGAAATGAAGTGAGAAATTTACAAAAGGAAAGATGCTTACTTCAGGATTGTAGATAAACTTCTTGAAGCTGAATTACTGAACCAAAGAGAGGTGTGAAGAGACCAGGGAACCATGTGATGCACTGTGTGCAAATAAATCTTCTTTGACTCAAGAAGCCAGAGATTAAAAACATTGTAAAGAATAAAAGCGGCTGTGAAGTAGCATAATAACCTCAGGATAATACAATACATACAATACAATTCTGTCTTGTAGAATAGATTACAACAAATTTACTAGGTGAGCCCTATAAAAATCTCTTCTATCAAAGGAGTGGAATTATCACATGTATTGCCACATGCTTATTCTCCTGGCTGGGCTGGTTCCAAATAGGCAAAATCAAGACGCAATTTTGCAGTGATTTTCATATTAAAAATTGCTCTATTTTGCCAGTCCCTTCACCATTAACTCTAATATCCCTGTTTGACTTTTAAAACCCTTCACAGACTGTTCCCTTGTCAATTTCCCAGTCTTCTTACTCATTCCACCCCTCCATTTATTCTAGGATCAATCCATATATATATATGCATGTGTGTATATAGTCGCAGTGACTATAAATATGTCTGCTGGCATAGTCCTGAATCACAAAATATAAACAGACTTTCCATGTAGAAGGCAGAAGAAATACATTTATTCATACACCAGAAAGCCAAATCCCAACAACATAAAGCCAAAAATGTCATAGTAACCAAGAAGCCAACACACATTATCCTTGCAGGGGACAAAGCCATTTCCAAACCTCCCCTCCTCCCACTTTCCCGCAAACACTCACAAGACTAGCTGTGCCTGCCTGTGTCCTCTCTCCTCTGCCCCTAACTGCTCTCACCAACTTCCTCCCAGTTCTGCTCTAGCTGTCTTTTTCTGCTCCACTCATTCAGCAAGCTCTTTCTACCACAGGCTTCATGTGACTTACGCTTCTGTGTGACTTAAGCAAGTCACATGGGCCTATTCATGGATCAGAAAGATCTTCCCATTCCATTACAAACACATCAATTCCTTTAAAAAATACATTAACAATACAACTGGCTGAATTGTTGTTCTCCATGCCCAATATTCCACCTCCTTTGGCATCTCCAAGCCTCCGTCTGGGCCTTCTTTTCCTCTCCCTCCATACTATATCATTTGGTGATCTCATCAGCTCTCAAGGACTCCATTATCATCTCTCTATAGATGATTCTCAGATTTAAACATCCCTAGCCTCTCTCCTGAAATCTCCAATTGCCTGCTAGATATCTTGAATTGTATGTCTCACAGACATCTTAAACACAACATTTCCTAAAATGAATTCATTACCTCTCCCCCAAAACAAACCTCTCTCTTATAGTAACATGAATTGATGCAAAGTAAAGTGAGAAGAACCAGGAGAACATTGTATGCAGTAAAAGTAAAATTGTAAATGATCCACTATGATTGATTTAACTCTTCTCAGCAATACAGCGATCTGACAATTCCAAAAATTTCATGATGAAAAATGCTATCCACCTATCCACATCTAGAGAAAGAACTGATGGAATCTGAATACAGATCAAAGCATACTCTATGAACTTTCATTTCTTGTGTGTGCTTTTTTTTGCTGGCAAACTCTCTCAGGGAGCAGAGAACGAAGAAATGAAAAAAAGTGGAACTCAAAATTTTATTTTAAGAAATTAATAAAAAATAAACAACTCCTTTATTCACAATTTCTCTGATCCTATCAAGGGTACCATTGGATACCATACTCAGTTTATCACTATCCCTTACACTACACTACCAAATCCAGTCTATTGCCAACTCCTATTGATTATACTTTCAAAATTTTTTTTGTATATGTACCCTTCTCTCCTCGGATATCTTCACTACCTTGGGGCGAGCTGTCATCACCTTCCAACTGTACTACAGCAAAAGCTTGCTAGTTGGTCTTCCTTCCTTGCTTTTTATTTTAACATTATCTATGTTGTATTGTATTTTTATTTATTTTGTTAACATTTTCCCAATTACTGTGACTTCGGGCAAGTCATTTAAACTCCTTGGGCACCAGGTTCCTCATTTTTAAGATAAAGGATTTGGACTGAAGGGTCTCCAAAGATTCCATGTAGCTTACAGTTGCCAGGCCAAATCTAAAAGGCCAGGAAACCACTTAGTCGTTTAGCTTGTTAACGAAATATGGCGTTTTATTTTATTTATTTATTTATTTTTGATTTTATTGCTTTCTAAGCTTCTTTTTATTTAAGGATGCTAAGGGGTTTTGGAAAAAAATTCCATTAGAAACTCCAGTCATTTCTTTTTTTTTTAATATAAATTTATTTAACTTTTTACATTCATTTTCACAAAATTTTGGGTTCCAAATTTTCTCCCCATTTGTCCCCTCCCCCACCCCAATAAACCAAGCATTCTAATTGCCCCTATCACCAATCTGCCCTCTCTTCTATCATCCTTCCCTT
>CM053771.1:508472595-508491851 GCA_028658325.1 Potorous gilbertii
TTTATTAAGGTATTGACCTGTTTTTCATGCTTTTCTTGCATCTCTCTCATTTCTTTTCCCAGTTTTTCCTGCACCTGTCTAACTTGATTTTCAAAATCCTTTTTGAGCTCTTCCATGGCCTGAGCCCATTGGATATCTATTTCGGATGTTTGGGATACAGAGGCCTTGACTTCTATGTCTTTCCCTGATGATAAGCATTGTTCTTGCTTATCAGAAAGAAAAGGAGGAAACATCTGTTCCCCAAGAAAGTAACCTTCTATGGTCTTATTTTTTTCCCCTTTTCTGGGCATTTTCCCAGCCAATTACTTGACTTCTGAGATTCCTCTCCACTCCCACCTCACCTCTAGATCAGCCCAGCTAGTGCTTGGGGTCTGAGATTCAAATGCTGTTCCCCAGCCTCAGGGCTTTCAGTGGTGGGCCCAGCTGCTATTCAGGGTAAGGTTACATTCTGGTTCTCAGGTGGGGGCAGGACCACCTTCCAGGCTCAGTTCCCTCAGGGGGTTTATGCAGAGACCTTCAGTAATGGATTCAAGCTCCTGCCTGCTTTGGGAGCTCCTGTCCACTGCTTCCCCCCACTACTGCCTCCTGAAGGGGCTTGAGTTATGGAGACCCCCGCTTCCCTCTCAGTCAGGCCAGAAAGTTCTCTCACTGACCTGTGTGCCTGTAGTTGGGGATCTTCACGGCCACTGGAGAATCCATCCCTGAAGCCTGCTGTGATACACCCCTCTCAGGGTGCATGGTCAGGGCAGGGCTGGGCTCTGCTCCAGGTCCAGTGTGCAATGGACCTTTGGTGTCAGTTTTTCAGGGCTCTCTGGAACAGAAATCTCCTCTACTCCGTTGCTTTGCAGCTTACACTGCTCCAGAATTTGTTGGGAGTTCCTCTTTACAGGTAATTATGGGCTGTGGTTTCAGAGCTGGCATATGTGAATCTTTCTACTCTACCATCTTGGCTCCTCCCCCTGGTCTCCCTTTCTTAAGTTTTTCTTCATTCTAATCATTTTCCACTTAACCATCAAAGTGACCTTCCTAAAATGTAGGTCTGATCTTGTCACCTCTCTTAAATAAACTCCCTATTTACTTCAGGATTGTACATAAATCTTTTATTTGGCTTTTAAAGCCCTTCAGAACCTGAACTTTTCCTACCTTTACTCCTTACTATCATATCTCCCCTGCTACTTATTTTGTTATCCAGTGACTCTGGCTTCCTCACTGCTACTCAAACATAATATTCCATCTTTTGACTGTGTAGCATTACTGGCTGTCCTCCAATCCTGGAATTAACTCTATGTCTATGTTGGTGTCCCTCTCTCCCTCTCTCCCTTTCTCCCTCTCTCATCTTTCCCTCTCTCTCTTTCTTCCTCCCTCACTCTCTCCCTCTCTATTTACCTCTTCCTCTTGATTTCCTGGCTGCCTTCAATTCAGAAATAATCTTTAATTTATCCTTTTCATTCATAATTGTTTGCATATTGTCTTCCCTGCATGTATATGAGGTCCTTGAAGGCAAAAGTTATTTTTATCTTATTTTGTATTCTCAACACTTAGCATAGTGACCAACACATAGTAGGTTCTTAGTAAACGTTCATACTGACTTCATACTCATTCCCCTGGAATGCTCTTCCTTCTCACCTTCATGGGCTAAATTTATTGCCTTCCATTAAGACTTAGCTCAAATCTCACTTTCTGCCAGAAGCCTTTCCTGGTTCTTTCTGTTACTATGTCTTTTCTCTCCAAGGTCACATTCCATTTTTCCTTCATATATCTTGTATATACCTTATGATTGACATATTGTCTCTCTCCATTATCCTGTGAGCTGCTTAAAAGCTATGTTTGCCTTTCTTTGTATCCCCAATATAGCCCAGAGCCACCATTGATTAATAAATATTTGATAGTTATTGACTCACTAGCTTCTGAAATCTGTTACATGTATCTAGCACCCAATCCTGGTCCATCCTTCTCTAAAGAAGGAAATTAGTAGTAAATTCAGCTGGTAAAATTCCAAAAGGTAACTCTCAGTTAGACTTGTTCATAGCCTGCATCACTCACTGCTTACATCTCCGTTTCTGTTGCCTTCTGGGTATAGGTTTGGAAGTAGTACGAGCCATGATGCCAGGATTATGGCATCATTTCTAATAGACCACAACCTAAATCTAAGTCTCTTACTCTTATGCCTACATACATGCCATGACCCTGGTATATTCCTTGAAAATATTACATACTAATTACCTTATCTTTTAATTTTCCCTTTACTGCTTTCCACTACTGCAATTTTCATGAGAATGTTCTGAGAATATTCTAATCTTAGGTTATTTATTTGATTGTTTTTTACACTACTTGATTCACATATATTCTTATCAAAATAATAATGGAGTATAGAAGGTGGGAATAACTTACAAGATGCTCACTTGGAAGTGAGAAAAAGTCCAGGGAATACATCTGGTAGAACCATGTTTACTTGTCTTTTTAAGTGTAAGAAGTTAGATTGAATCAGATCAAATATAATCTATGGACTCATTAAAAAGCCCAGATACAATAGTGCTGCCCTTTGATCATAACTACCCCCTTTTCCACACCCGACTAGTGAGCTGTTTTGGCTCACAGATCATTTCAGTTGAGTATAGCAAGGAAAAGAAGCCGGCATATGAAATGTTTCTGCTGTGGAAGCTATTTCCAGGGGAGGTGGTAGAGTAACATGGCAGAGAAAGTTATATAAGAGTTCACCTGGGTTATGGGCACAGTAGGATACAAAGTACTACCATGTGGTAGATTCTGATTTCACCCAGTTATTACTGCTAACTGGATTCTAAGCTTAAATGGTTTTGCCTTGCAGAAGGCCCTGAGAACTTTCATTTCATTTCCTAAATTTCAGCACCCTGAGAAAAGCCCCTATCACCCTACCTTAGTTATGTGTCTGCCTCTCCTGCACACCTATTTTTTTGTGTCATCAGTCCATGCAATTTGCTTAATGTTTCCACAGATTTTCTAAAGTGAGACTTCAGCCCTACAGAAATGTCTGTGTGTCCTGCTCAAAACTTTATTTAAAAAAATTCAATTCATATTTATCTCACACATCAAAGGAAAATGTGAATATGTAGAAATTTACACATTAATAGGAAAGGAAACTTGCCCAATGCAACTAAAAGTTTTGTTGTGTATGATTTCAAAAAGAGCTTTTTTTTAACCATTTAGCAACATGATATCAAATTATACCAACCGACTTCTCCACTGAAAGATAAAAATACCATACAATTAGAGCAAGATAAAGTGACTATTCTAGCATTTGTATGCCTTTTAGTCTTGAAAATATTAATCATCTATTATTAAGATGCAATACATAAAGGATCTAAAAGTTCTATTTGCCTTTGAGAATAGTGGTTACAAAACCCATTATCGTCATAGGGCTGACCAGTCCACATCATTTTGTGGTGATGGCACCTTCAGTACCTGTTTGGGAATGATTTGGATTGGTAATGCCTTTAGCTACATGCTAAATGAATTGATCAGCCTGCAGAAAGTTGTTGCCTAAAAAAAAATAAGTGGGAGAGATTTCTATGACAATAAAGGAATAGTGCTGTGGAGAGAGTGCTGGATTTGGACTTCATGAACTATGTTCAAATTCTGGCCCTTCTCCGTCCAACCTGTGGAAACAAAACAAGGCATTTAGCCTCTCTGGTCTTCAGTTTCCTCCTCTATAAAATGATAGGGTTGGACCAGATGACCTTAAAGATCCCTCCTATCTACATGTTCCCTCAATCACATTTTATCAAGATGAAATGCAATATTCTATACCTCCACACAAAAGGTCATTGGGGAAAGTGTCCTCAGACATTTTTCCCTTTGTGGGGTCCTCCTCAAGCTCTCCTCAAGTTTTGCTGTTTTCTAGACTCTAGGGATCAAGACCTTTCTAGCATCCGTGGCCTGTATTTTCTCTATCACAAGGGTTCGGACACCCTAATGCTGCTTTCCCCTTCTAGTGGTTAGTGTTCTCTATGTCTATTTGCCTGCGGCTATATGATTTTGGTTCCATGTATTGTCTTCTACTAGTCTAGTCTCTCTTATCACATGGTCAGTGGGGGAAGGGAAGACTGCAGAGAGGGATAGAAGTGTAGAACTCCTTCTAGACTCGTTCATCCCTACTTTTCTTTCTTTCTTCTTTCTTTTTCATTTTTTTTTTACTTTCTAAAAGAAAGGCGAAGAGCTAACTCTTAACTCCCAGATAAAGGCACCCTTTACCACTTGACTAGCCCATTGCTGAACTAAGCTTACCACTAGACTAAAAGAACTTTTGCTTTTTATAAAAATCCAAAGAAGTGTTGCTTAATCCTTTTCAACCAATGAGAGGATGATTCCTGTAGAGCCCCATTTGCCTTTTTCCAAAGATCAAAGCACTTTAATATTCTTCAATTGATTAAGGACTTGTTCACACCTACTTGGCCCTTCACTAATTGATGGATTCTATTGAGCTGTCTATTCTTTCTATGAGTATATCAATTGGGATGGAGAAAGAAACTTCACCTTTCATTAATAAATTGGAAGAAAATAAAGATGAGAGAGGGCATAAGGTAGTAAGGGATAGCAGCAAGTGTATGAGAGATTAGCCTTGGTAAGAAAGGTCACCTCATTCTTTGATCCTGTTGCAAAGAAGAATAACATAGGTAGTATAAGGTAGTAGAAATAAACAATCCCAAAATAGATACCTTCAATTTTCTCAGAAAAATGTAAGTCAATGTCATTTGTTGAATTATAGTGGGTTGGAAAAGTCATCCAAGCTTTGCTGAGAGATTAAGAAGGTTGGAACTGATGTGGGAAATGTGTCAGCTAGTTGGTGTAGTGGCCACAATTCTGACCTTGGGATTAGGAGAACCTGAGTCCAAACGTTGCCTCAGACAGTAAGTATATGATCTAGGTAAGTCAGTTAATCTCTCTGAACCTTAGTTTCTTCCTATATAAAATGATTGAGTTGGACTCAACAGAGTTGGCCTCTAAGGCCCCTATGATCTGTAATAGAATGCTAATCAGAAATAAATGAAAGGATTTTCATGCAATAGTAAAGCCTGGTCTAGGTTAAGTGCCATGAATTTACTATAGGCCCTGTCAGATAGTCAGTCCATTACGTCTCATTCTTGGATTCCTCTTTGTAGATCCCACTCTCTCTAGAGATCTCTCCCCTGTGATAAATTTGGTACTCAACCCCTAAAAGTCTCAACATCAAGTCTGATTTGTTTGCAAATGGCTGGCATTTTGTAGAGAGGTTTGAATCATTAACATTACCTACCTTATTTTGTATCTATCATGTTTGTAGTTAGGTGGTTGAATAAATAGAATACAGAATTTGGAGTCAGGCTCTGAGGTGGAAGAGAAAGGAGTAGCTTTACCTGATCTCCTTAGCCCTGACCTAGATTAATAATAATGAAATTATATAAGAAAGAGAAGTAGAGAGGCCTCAGTGTGCATGCATAGAAATGGACACAATCTTCCAATCAAACAGCCAAGAAGTCTTAAAATTACATGCTATCCCGATCTCTGCCTAGCACCATGGAGCAGTAATTAGAAAGCACCTTGGTAATCTTTTTTCTTATTAAAAAAAAAAAAAAGGTCAGTATGCAAGCAGAGTTTCCTCCAGTTCTCAATTCAAAGCTTTGCTTTTTACCTTATTGATTTTGGCAGGAAGACCCTTATTTTGCTTTATTGATTTTTGACCTTTTCTAAAGAATTCTCATAATGTCTTAGAAGACTTCTAATGCCTCCTCAAAAACCTCTGACAATTGGTAAAGCGGCCTGTGAAATGTGTTGTCAGACCTTTGGATTGACCCATATCCCTTTTTTATTAACCAGGCTTCAAGAATGCTTTTCCCAATCTCCATTTAATTTTCTCCTGCCTCATCAGAACTGAGCTCAATACTCTAACTAAGATCTGATCAAAGTAGTGTGCCTCAGAATTACATTTCTCCAGTTGTGATTCCCTAAACTTCAACCTTAGGTCACATTAACCTTTTTAGATGCTCTGTCACACTATTTATTCACTTGTATTGAGTCTGTAGTCCACTAAACCTGCCAGGTTAACAGCTATTTTTATGATGAAACTTTTCTCTAGAAAAAATGAAAAGAAAAATCCGAAAGTAAGTATACAAATAAATATTGAATAATGCACATTTACATTATATCCAGTAGCAAACATAAATTAATTTACACTACTATATGTATTTTACACTTATATTTTTAAACAATGAGAAAGATTAAGCAGTTACTTGCATATAATTTCCTAAGAGTCATGGAAATAGAAAAAAAGCACTTTTTAAAAAATTCCAGATCCAACATTGAGCAGGCTCAACTGAATAGTGAATAATTTCTCGACTATTAACTAATTCTTTCTGATGGACATTTTTTTCTCGGTTTTTCTAATACTGCTTTCACCTGGTTCTCCCCCTATCTGTCTGAATATTTCTTCTCTGTCCCCTTTGACAGAAACCTATGTGCTATACGCTGACCACAGACTACAGCTCTATCCCAGGTCATTTCATCTTCTCTCTCAGTGATTTTATTAGGTTTTAATACTTGAATTTGGTTATCCAATGGGTTTAATTGGATTTAATTATCCAATGAATTATGGATTTTTTTGGATTTAATTATCCAAATAATGGATTTGGATTTAGTTCTCACTTTTGTGCCTAAGTCTCCCAAACTATGATCCAACCTTAATCTTGTTCTTATATTCCAGGTTTCACATCACCAATGAACCTGTTGAACATCCCCAAATGGACAGACTCTTAGGCATCTCAAATTGAAGATGTTCAAAATGAAATTGATCACCTCCTCCTCCCTAAACCCACAATACATGTTACATAGGTGAAGAATCCTTCTTTTCTGCCAAAGACTGCTTTAATTCTATATTCAAATGTAGAATCAAGTCCTCTGAATCTGAGCTTTAGTAAGGAAAATGGTGCATTATTTGGTTTTCATAAAGCAGAGGCCAAAGTGAATGCTCTATATAAATGACCTAGAACTCTCATCTTCTGTGACTCTAAGGAGCTGAATCAGACACTGCCAACGGAAATCCTGACTTAGCACTGCCACCACAATTATCTATAACAAATGTCAAAAACATGATCCATTCCACTGATGAGTTTAGAGTATGCTGGAATAAACAAGATGAGGCAGGCTACAGGAATGATTATGTTTTGTTTTGTCTGAAGTCAAGTGGCACAGTGAATAGAGTGCTGTGTCAGGAGTTAGGAAGATGTGAGTTCAAATCTAGCTTCAGACAATCAGTCGACGTGTGACCCTGGACAAAGCACGTAAACCCTATTTGCCTCAGTTTCCTCATCTGTAAAATGGTGATAGTAATATTTACAATCCCAGGTTATTTTAAGAATCAAAAGAGATGACAGTTATAATAGACTTAGCACATATAGTAAGAAATATGGGAATATTAGCTGGAAATACTAGTAAATAGTTGTAGTCGTCGTAGTAGTATTAATAGTAGTAGTACTTCATTGGTGTAGAGAAGTGATGTCAAACTCAGAAACAGGGACTGCATAAGGATCTCTGTGTCCCTGTATTGACTTAGAAAACCACATACTAACGTTATTTATATTTTACCGCACTTTTATTTATTTTGTTAACTATTGATCAATTACATTTTAGTCTGGCTTGGACCCAGAGTGTTGACAGCTAAAGTGCTGACACTTCTGATTTAGAGGGAACTCCTAAGAAGAAAACTTCCTCTAGCAATGTATACAAGCATCCATCATGCAACTTATAGATACCAAGTATTATCTGTCACACTAGAAGATGAAATTTAGTTTTCTTATATCACACAGTCAATACACATTAGAGACAGTCTTTCTTACTGGGTTCACCTCTATTTACTACCCAATGCTGTATAAGTATAACTACATGTAAGCACCCTAGTTAGTAATTAATAACAATAAATATTAGTACTCAACATTTTGCAGCACCTACTTTGCTCCAAGAACTGTGCTAAGCACATTACCATTATTTTCACATTTGCTCCTCATAACCCTGAGATACAGATAAGTGGAATTGTTATGCCCACTTTAAATATAAGGAAACTGAGGTAAATAGCAACTAAGTGATTTACCCAAGGTTACATAGATAGGAACTGTTTGAAGCCATATTTCAACTGAAGTTGTCCTGATTCACATTACCTAGAATATATTAGCCACTTAATAAATGTTTATTGAACTGAATTGAATTGAGTCCAAGCCCAGCACTCTATCCACTGTGCCACCACATTGTCATTATGTAGACAGATACGTGGCACGATTAACATTAATTAATAAAGGTTTCTAGAAGGCAAAAAATTTCCCTACAAAGTCATTAAATTTCAAGTCAACCTGGTTGGTACAGTCCTGGAAGGACACAGATATTCGTATCTACTCTGGATTCAACTTCAAGTACGTAGCTTAGTGCAGAATAGTCAAAATAAACATAGCTTTATAATATGGAAGATCAGTATCTTTGGGATTCATAATAACAATATCTAACATTCATATTGTGTTTTAAAGTTTGTAAAGTACTTCAGACATATTATCTCGTTTGGTCCTCACAACCATCCTGTAAGGTAGAAATTATTCCATTTTTAAAATGAGGAAACATTATGAGAGCTGAAGTGACTTGCCCAAAGTCACTTTACACAGACAGTAAATGTCTTGATACAGAATTCGAACTGATTTTGAGGCCAGCATTCTATCGTAGACACATAAACAATAAGGAATAACATGGCCCAGTGGAAATTGATGGAAGAGTCATCAGCTTAGTTTCCTATAGAATTGCTCATTCTGTACAGTAGCCATCTAAGTTGAAATTAAGTCGCAATGATTCTGGAAGAAATCATTGTTCCTCTCCTATTAGGCCACCAATGGTTCCTTCTACTACCACAAAGGCACCATATTGAAATTTCTAAGGTCTTGTGAGGAGGGATGAATCCAGCAGTGACTTCCATGCCAGCAAAAACTGTAATAGTCAATCACAGAGAAGAGTATTGTAGAAGGAAAACAACGAGTTCCCCTAATGTGACGTCAAGTTTGCAAAGCAAAATGGAGAGGCTGATAATTATCCACTGGGCATGAAAAAGCACCTGTACTGTTCCTCCAGAAGTCAGATCTACCTGAATTATCTGGGTTATCCTTTTAATTTGATTCATTTGTCATATATGGTGCTATAGAAATGCAGTGTTTGCAGAATAAATATCTATGTGTTATGGCACTCATGCCCTAGTCAACAGACTGTATATATATATATATATATATATATATATATATATATATATATATATATATATATATATGTATTTATATATATATACTATGCCTTAAATGTGATCGAAAGGAAACTCAATAAAAAAAGATTTTATAATGACTGTACTGAATATCAAAAATTATTATACTAATAGAAATGACAAGAGAGATAGAAAGAGACAGAGAGAGAGACAGAGAGAGGGAGAGTAAGTATCTTCAAATACTAGAAGGGCTTGTCCTATAGAAGAAAGATTAGAATTTTTGAAAGATTTAGAAATAGAGGATAAAAGTTACAAAGACAAACTTAATTCTGATATAAAGAAAGATTTCTTAAGAATAAGCCCTATTGAAAAAATCATAAATGTTGGAGGGGATGTGGGAAAAGTGGGACACTCAGGCATTGTTGATGGAATTGTGAACTGATCTCACCAGCTGTATCCCAAAGAAATCAAAGAAAAAAGAGGACTCATATATACAGAAACAATTATAACAGTTCTTTTCAAGGTGGCAAAAAATAAATATAAAATTGGAAATCAAGGGGATACCCATCAATTGGGGAATGACGGAACAAGCTGTAGTATATGAGTAGAACACCACTGTGCTTTTAAAAATCATAAGTAGAATGCTTTCAGAAAAAAAAAATGTGGAAAGACTTAAAGGAACTAATGCAGAGTGAAGTGAGCGGAACCAGAAGGACATTATACACAGTATCAGTAATATTGTTTGATGATTAGCTGGGAATGGCTTATCTAGTCTCAACAGTGGAATGATCCAAGACAATTCTAAAGGACACAATTTAAAAAAAAAATACTATCCACTTCCAGAGAAAGAACTGATGGAGTAACCTGGAATATAGATTGAAGCACACTATTTTTCACTTTCTTTTATTTTTGGGTGGTTTTTTTCATCTGTGTTTCATTTCACAACATGACCGATATGAAAATGTGTTTTGTATGATTGCATATGTGTAACCTATATTAAAATGCTTACTATCTCAGGGAGGGGAAGATTACAGAGGGAAGGAAAGAATTGGAAACTCAAAGAAATGTTTAAAAATGTGTTTACATGTGATTAATAAATAAAATATTATTTGAAATAGAAAAAAAAGAATTAGTACTATTTCAAAGTAGAGTCAGGTACTTCAGAAGACCTCACTGAAGGTCTTCAAACAAAGATTGAAGAAGCACTTGGATTTGTTATTCTTGAAATTATTTTTGTCATATGGATTCCACTGGATGGACAATGAGGTCCTTTCTAACTCTGAGATTCTCTGATTCGATGAAATGGTATCTATTGAGAAATGCAGGAGGCAAATGGTCTCATCTGATCACAGTGGCACATTTAATAATTTGCATGAAAAAGCTCAACATGAAATAAACCAGTGCTGCTCAAAAAGGGTTCTGATTAACATTATCCATGATACAAGTGAAGGACTTTGAACTTGGAAATATCAATATGAAAGATAAGAAAGGAAAAGATGTGTGAAAGATAATGCTGCAGAATCTGATAGTCATGAATTAAGAACAAAGGAAAAACGCTGCTTAGATTGAGGAGAATATGTATTTGGAAGGCATGGACAGCAGATGTAAGTAATGTATCATTTAACATTCCTTCACAGCTTCAGAGGAAAAGAGGAGGGCATAGAAGAGGACTGATACATCACATGACTCTGAATCATCCCAAACTCACCAATATTTGAGCATAGAGAATCCACATAATGCTTTGGAACGAGAAGAAAGCAGTTTAAACAGCTAAGTCTAGTTCAGAGGATTGAGTACATGAGAAGACGGCTGCCATCACCAGACACTGGCTTTATGAGTTGAAATTACCTGGAAGACAAGATATGGAAGGTCTTTATAAATCAGGTCTGAAACTTGCACTCCTTTCCTCACTGCACATTGCAAAGTCTTTCTCTGTCTTGAAGACACAATACAATCAGCATCTTCTATATGGACCTTTTCCTAATTCTACCAATTCCCCCCCCCCCCCGCTCCATTTCTTAGTATCCCTTTTCCAAGCTTTTTTGGACTTCATTACTTTGCATATATTTGTAGTTATTAACTTTATATTTACACTGTATCTATTTTAAATGCATTTATTGCCTCCCCCTTAGAATGTAAGCTCCTTGAAAGTAACTGTTTCATTTTTTTATACTTGTTTGCCCAGAGCCTTGCATAATAAATGCTTTCTACTTTCATTTCACCTCTGAGGCTTTTTATAAATCTTGAAGCTCCAGATGAATGATTTCTTTTTATCAACAGACCCTGATCTAACTATTCTGCAAACTTTCCCATCAGGCCACATAATCATTATGTAAAATAGGCAGCTGTATCACCTGGGTTGAGTTGGTTGCTTAGAGAGCCTGACTGCATCTACTACGTTACCTAATGGATATCTCCATATCACATGCTGTTCGTGGTCCTTAGTGAGGCTCCGACTGGTAGTGAGATTCAGAAAACAGCTCGATGTTCACCAGATCCCTGAAAGTAACCAGATTCCTAAGGCTATATCATATAACACCATCTTGCTAATTCCATTTTCCCTGTTTGTTTCCCAAATTTTAATTAAGCAAAAGTAATAACCCTTGGTGCCACAGAAATTCTATGAAAATGTCTTTGACCAAAGTGTCCTTCCAGCCGAGTAGAGTATGTTAATTGTATGTAGTCCAAATCCAGCCAACTCCCCCTAGAAATGAGGTAGAAGTGGCATTTATCTCCTATTATGTATTCAGTGCCAGTACACCATCACCTATAATAATACTAAGGCAATCCCTGAAGCCGAAAAATCATCCAACAAAATCAGAATGCTCACGCTAAGAGAAATGAGACCTAAATCTCCTTATTCCCACATAATCTTTAATACTATTTGGGCTTGTGTTATTACAAGGAGTCACAAGCAACGATAATGTTCTCAGAATCTTTGTTTCTGGGGCCCCCCAGGTTAAACACCATCCTTCCTAACTTCTACGCATACACAGGCCACTCAGTTCAAAGTTCCAGGACAATTTACTGAGAGATAACCGAAGGCTTTGAGCATAGGATGTTTTATTTCCATTATGCTTGCTTCCTTCTCCCTTTTTGCTTCTTTCCCACTATTTTTAGAGCTTATTGGAGGGACATGAAATTTGCAACAGTTTAAAACTGGTAATCTCTCTATTATATCACTGAAATCTTTATTCCCATTCAATTTTGTCATGCAGTCCATGGAGTTTTCAATGATGAATTTTTATTCTGATTTCTGTTAAGAGATGCCATGGGCTCTAATGCTTTAAACCCTTAGGTTTTTTGTTTGTTTGTTTGTTTTATTTTGTATTGCCCCGACTGCAGTTATTAAGGAGTAATGGGTTCAGTAATTCTCCCTTTGTAGCTCAAAGCCAATGTTGACAACTGAAAGCATGCTATGATTCAAATGATAATATTAAAAGGGAATTACAGCTTTCAAAATAAACCTTGGGTTACACTATTCTGTGGCGACAGTACAGTTTTCAATCAAGGATTGCAAATCACTTACCTTTGGTCATGCCCTGTGGAAGTATAGAACTAGAAGATATTAACTAAACTTTTCAGTAAGTTTAATCAAATGTCAGGATAGAAATTGTGTGTGTGTGTGTGTGTGTGTGTGTGTGTGTGTGTGTGTGTGTATTGGGGCATGCATGATTTTGCAAGGTGAGCATTTAAGTCTAGAACATTTTGATTCTAGAACATTTGAGCTTAGAATCAGAGAACTTGAGTTCAAATCTTGATTGCCTATATAAGTTGGACAAGTCTTTTAACCTCTATGGGATTCAACTTCCTCATTATGTAAAATGGAGATAATGAAAGTGCACTATACAATTTTTCCCATGTAATCATTCTATGTAATAGATAAAAATAAAGAAAAGTGGACTTAAAAGGATGAAACTAATGCATTGGATCATATTTGTCCCTTGCATGATGTTTGGGGGGATCTTGCACATCTAGATTTGTTAATTATGTAAGTCCCATAATGCTATGATGTTATATGAAAAAAAAGTCAAGAATTTTGAACCATTGAAATGAACCTTTGCAATCACCACTTTACCACCTTTATGTTACGGATGACAAAATGGACTTCAGAAATCAAGAAGTTTGCCCAAGTTCCCACAGGTCCAGATAGACATGATTTGAACTCAGCTCTTTGGTTAATCTAGTACTGATTCTATTACATCACACTGATTCTTATAGAAGAATTAATGTGGTCAACAGTATAAAAAGGATTAAAACAAGGAGTCTCACTACTTTCCATTTACCTTTGAGCTTTCAGAATCTCCGGCTAGCATTTGTTTTGTCAGTACTTCATTTTTCAGTCATGTCTGACTCTTCATGACCCTATTTGGGGTTTTCTTGGCAAAGATACTGGAATGGTTTGTCATTTCCATCTCCAGATCATTTTACAGATGAGGAAACTGAGGTAAACAGGGTTAGTGATTGTCCAGGGTCACAACACTAGGAAGTGTCTGAAGGCAGATTTGAACTCAGGAAAATGAACTCAGGAATGTCTGATTCCAGGCCCAGTGATCTATCCACTGCATCACATAGCTACCTCATCCAATCAGCATGAGAGCAGCAACAATAAAAAACAATTCAGCAGTATGCCACATCACCAATGAAGAAAATCATAACCTGTATCTGATAGAATAATTATGGTTTAAAGCATTATATTCTCCATCCTCAATATCTTTTTCATTCTCATATTTAGTTTTAAGGCAACTGATAGAATGTAATTTAGAACAAAACTTTGTCTTTGCATCCCTATCTTCTACCAAATTTTAAATATTAAAGTACTCAATAAATGTTTGTTCAGTTCAATTAAATTAAAAAGTAAAGCTTGACCAAATGGAAGGAAAGCTGCCACCATCCTTTAATGGTTCTGTCAATAAACCCCATCACTTGGACTCCCACACACTTTAAATTTTGCAGAAGGAATTCCAGCTGAGACCAATTCCCATTCTGCAGGCCTAGCACAATGTAGGTAGTTTTGGACTTAGAGTCAGAAAGATTTCAGTTCAAATCTTGCCTCAGATACTTACTACCTATGTGACCTTGACAAGTCATGTAACCTGTATCAGCTTCATTTGTAAAATTGACAATTGTTCCTATCTTCCAGGGTGATGATTGTGAGACTCATGTAAGATAACACATGGAAAATATTTTGGAAACCTTAAAAATCTCTATAAATGCCAGGTACAAGGGGTATGCTGCCAAAGTTTAATAGCTGATTCTCCAAGAAAAAATAAGAAGTATACAGGATACATTTTTAAGTTTAAACTGTGCTAACCTTTTCTCCATCACTATCTCACATCTTGACAATCAACAAAATAATAATTCAAGTCCTGATTTGAATTTTGACAATTTCCAACATGTAAACACTCAGCTGAAAAATTGAATGAATGTCTCCAGAGAGGTCATTCAAGTTGGCTCCAACACACCTCTGGTATATCCCTAATCCATACCCCCTTCAAATTTGCTTCTGTTCTTGGATAGAACTCATTTCAATACACACCCCTTTCTAAATACTTCCTTAATATAATATCTTGTTCAAACAAGCAAGTGCTTTCACCTTCATTTTTGTTAGGACATCAAAGGAATGGAAATGGGAATTGTGCCAAGAGAGATGTAGATTATAATGAGAAGCCAAGCTGAGACACAGCATGGGCAGAGGGATGGACATGCATGTTCTTGGAGGACCTAGTTGCTCATGGAGGCAACTCATGTTCTTTTGGAGACATCCGACAGACCTTCAGGTGATGAGTGGTCTACAAAAGTCAGAATGGGGTACCCACTCACCAGATGGCAGCTTCCCTTTAGGAATCTGGAAAGAGTTATGCTACAAACAACCAGAGGAAGTAGATGTCTCCTTGAAAAAAAGATGAAACTGAGAGATCAGACATTTTCCAGACTAGTGTTGCCCCTTTGGGGTTTTAATATTGCACTTTCTATATAATTCAATAAACATAGTAGATATTCATTTGGTTATTGCTAGACCAAAAAGTTAACAATCTAAAAGAAAATGGAGGGATGAAGCATTTTAATAAAGTTATTAGAAATTGAGACTACAGGCAGATAATTGATGAAAACCACACCACTAGTATCAACAGTACTAGAAGCTATAACCTCTCAGATTTATCCCTAGGACTAGTCTAAATATTGTGGACATTTAGGAGGAAACAGAGGTCTGTTAGAGTGGCCTATTAGAAATATTGTGTGAGAATTTCCATATGTTTAGTCATTAGACTAACCAAAATTAAAAAATAAATAAACAACCGAGCAAACTCTATGAGTTTCAGGAGCTCAGGGAATCTAGGTCTGTTCTTGAAAGAGTCGTGGGATAATCAAGGAACTTGTTTTGAAAGTCACAAGGATATAGAAGGACTCCTGTCATCTACATGGAGACTAGGCTTTGCCTGCATAAGATCAAAATGAACTAAGGGAAGTCAGGAAGCTGAGACAGCCTGTCTTCACAGAGTCATCATGTGATTTATTTTGAAACTGCTTTCTGAGTAGTCCTACCACTGGAAAGTGGATACTGCCTTTCCATTTCCAGTGCCCATTGAGAAAGTAACGCTTCTGCAATGAGGAAAATTATTTGTAGCTAGTATTTTAGTATATTTCTACTCTGTATTAGTTTCCACACCAGAATCACAGAAGCTAACCTTTGAAAAGGACCTTAGAAGCTCTCTAAGTTAAATTCATAACAAACCAGGTAAAGGGTCATCTAGGCTTTGCTTAAAGACCTCTAGGGAAGAGGAACCCACCATCTCTTAAGACAGGCTACTCTAGGCTAGTATAAGTCTAATGTTTATGGCATTGTATTTATTTTCTCCCTTATCTCAAGACAAAATCACCTTCTCACAACTTTCACCTGTTGCTCCTAGTTCTGTTCTATGGAGCCAAGTAAAAGTACTAATCCCGCACGCACTTGAGAGTTCTTCAAGTGCTAAAAACCATTTTCAGGTGAAACGGAACCAATTCTTTTGATCAACCTTAATATGGATGCCACCCCTCTCACTAAACTGTATGACCTCCACATTGTTAATTTCTTTCCTCAATTGTAGTGTCTAGAATTGCATATGATACTTACAAATGTCATCTGACCAGGATAGATTACAACTATCATCTTCCATTTTCTGGAGACTATCCTTGTTTCCTTTCTCCTCTTCTTTCATCAACCAGTAACAACCAGGTATTTGAGGTTGTGATTCTAGCTAACAGTAATTATGAATGACTAAAGGACTCGCCACTCTGACTACCTTTTGTTTTCTCCTCCGTAATATTCCCTCTCTGATCTAATTTTTTCCCCTGACTGTCCACAGTGTTTAAAGTAGTCCTAGTGATAAATCTGAGAGGTTATAGCTTCTACTATTGTTGATCCCCCTGGTGTGGTCTCCATTAATTATCAGCCAGCAGTCTCAATCATCTTTTTAGCAAAGGTGTTTACTGAGAGGATACAGTGACAACAGTAGTTACAAAGACATCTCCCCCATTCTATGCCACAAGGGCTTGCATTCTCCTATACTCACAAACTCTGAGAGGCAATAGATTTAAATTTAAAATACAAAGGTACTAAGAAACATGTATAGAGAACATGTGACTATGAGATCTTTCTCTCCCTGAAGCTATCACTCTCCTTGATGGTATTTTTCTACATATGCCTATTACTGGTCACTATTGCTCTAATAGACTCCAGCTATTTGTGGGGCCCCAGATAGCTCTAATGTTCCTCTAGAATTTACAGTCACTTGTAGGGGGCCAGGGAGGGCTACTCCACCTCCCCTCTAGTATTTCCTTTCAACAGCTTGACTAGAACTCCTTCATCACCAAACTAACTTGTTATCTCTTGATTTCCAACTGGCTTGCTATTCTATACATAGGCCTGGATGTATATCTTATTCATTGGACCAATTCAAGATATTTCCCATATATCATCATTTGTCCTTATCCTATAATCAAAATACAAATTAATTTAGGACTTGTTCTCCTCTAGTTTAGATTTTTGTTGGCCTTCTATAATTACAAGTATACATGCTATCTCCTTCATTAAGAAATAAGCTCCTTAAAGGAAGAGATGTTTTTTTAATTCTTTTTCCTTGTACCCCTAGCACTTTGTACATACTGATAAATTCTAAATGCTTACTACACACTTCTTGCTTGTTTGATTGGTTGTCTGGTGTCACACGATTAATAGTCATCATGGGGGAGGAGCAATTGGACAAAAATGCAATTTGGTGCAGTTCCCACCACTGAGAACTGAAAAGTCAATGAAGATAAATTTATTGAAAACTTATTAGGAAAAATGCTGACCAAAGTCAGAACATATCTGTGTTCTCTATCACACCTCAAATGTACAGGATGAGTTGGATCCGTTGAATTTTCACCCATTTCCCTCTTCTGAAGTCAAATCATTGACTATTTTTTGAGTAAGACTTGTTAATTTTGAGCACATTGAGGCTTCGGAGTCTTTCCTATTCCCTTCTCCTTTGACTTCATGATGAAAAACAGAGTTTAAAACAGGAATGCCTCAAAAGGTACACTATCCAGGGATTTTAATGGATTGGAGTAGATAAGCAATCAATGGACCATGAAACCAATATCATTATTTACAAAGTTAAGCAACCTTAACTAATCCTTGAGACAGGCCCTCTTAGGGCATCCGTTTATTCTTCTCTGAAACAAATTAGTCAGTCTATAGGATGGGTTTAAGTTCCAGACTGATATAGTCTGTGTTGAAAGGGAACTCAGAAATCATCACACTCAACTCATATTTGAAGAAGCCTTTTCACAACAGGAAGATCCAACAGTCAAGTCATCAGTTCTCATGGATTTAACTAGTATCACTATGTTGATGTCTCTCATGTCTACCTTTCCTTCTACAATCTCTCTCCTGACTCCTAATCTCACATCTCCTACTGCCTTTCAGACATCTTGAACTGAATGTTCAGTAGATATTTTAAACTCAATGTCTCCAAAACAGAACTCGTTCTCTTTCCTCCTAAATTCTCCCCATCTCCTCCTATCTTGCCTATTAATGTAGAGACTAATAATGTCCTCACAGTGCCTCAGAGTTGAAACCTAGGCACCATCCTGGATTCTTCACTATTTCTCATCCTCTCCTCATAACCAAGTTATCGCCCAGAACTATTGATTGAACTTTTTCAACAACTCTTAAATATACCCCCTTCTTTCTTCTGATAGTATTACCATTCTATGGCTGACATTTATTGCCTCATCTCTCAACTTCATACTATACTGAAGGATCTGCCTGCCCTAAGTCTCTGCTAAAATCCATTCACTATCAAATCACAAAAGTGATTTTCCTAAAACACAAGTTTGATCTTGTCACTCTGTTCCCCCAACCACTCAATAAATTCCAGTGTCTCCCTACTGTCTCCAGGAGCAAATACAAAATTTGGCATTTAAAGCCCCTCATAACCTAGCCTCCTCCCACCCTTCCAGTCTTCTTATGCCTTACTCCCCATCATGCACTCTTGGATTCAGTGACATTGGCCTTCTGCCTGTTCCATGAAAAAAGACATTCCTTCTTTCAGCTCTAGGCATTTTCTCTGCCTGTCTCTCGTGGTTGGAATACTGTCCTTCTCCTGCTCTGACTACTGACCACCCCAGTTTCCTTTAAGTTCCAACCGAAATTGTCCCTTCTAAAGGAAATCGTCCCTCACCACTCTTAATTTTAATGCTTTCCCTTTTAAAATTATTTCCTATTTATCCGATATATATAGCTTGCTTTGCTTATATTTATTTGCATGTTATCTCTCCTATTAGATTGTAAAAGTCCTTGAAGGTAGGAAGTGTCTTTTGCTTTTTTGTAACCCAACATTTAGCAGAGTGCCTGGTGTATAATAGGTGCTTAAAAATATTTATTGAATTGAATCAAAAGTTACTGTAGTAGTAAACACCCAGGCATATACAGGAGGACCTGATGCATGGATCTAATATAAAAGCAAGCACCCTGGCACATCCAGGATGG
>CM053771.1:508491951-508553022 GCA_028658325.1 Potorous gilbertii
GGTGTTATTCTCTTCAACATCTTTTGGGGTCTCCTTTATCAAGATATTGACCCGTTTTTCATGCTTTTCTTGCATCTCTCTCATTTCTCTTCCCAGTTTTTCCTCCACCTGTCTAACTTGATTTTCAAAATCCTTTTTGAGCTCTTCCATGGCCTGAGTCCATTGGATATCTATTTCAGATGTCTGGGATACAGAGGCCTTGACTCGTATATCTTTACCTGAAGGTAAGCATTGGTCTTCTTCATCAGAGAGGAATGGCGGAATCATCTGCTCAAGAAAATAACCTTCTATGGTCTTATTTTTTTTCCCTTTTCTGGGCATTTTCCCAGCCAGGTACTTGACTTCTGAAAGTCCTCTCCACTCCTGGCTTAGATCAGCCCAGCTAGTGCTTGGGGTCTGAGATTCAAATGCTGCTCCCCAGCCTCAGGGTTTTTGGCGATAGTTCCGGCTGCTATTCAATGGGAGCTTATCTGCTGGTGCTCAGGTGGGGGCAGGGCCACCTCCCAGGCTCAGTTCCCTCAGGGGGTTTATGCAGAGACCTTTTGTAATGGAGCTGCTGCTGAGCTCCTGCCTGCTCTGGGAGCCACTGGCCGCCTGCTGCCTGTGCTGCTGCCTCTGCCACTGACTCCCGAAGGGGACCTGAGTCCCAGAGACACCTCGCTCCCCTCTCAGCCCATCTCTCTCACTAACCTGTGCGTCCGTGGGTGGAGGGACCTTCGCGGCCACTGGAGATTCTGTCCCCGAAGCCTGCTTGGATCTGCTCACTCCTCTCAGTGCCACACGGCCAGGGCAGGGGAGGGCTCCGCAGGGCAGGGCTCCGCTACCGTTCGGTGCGTGATGGACCTTTGGGATCAGTTTTTCAGTCCTCTCTGGAACAGAAATCTCCTTCACTGTGTTGCTGCGTGGCTTCCACTGTTCCAGAATTTGTCGGGAGTTCTTTTTAGAGGAAATCCATGGGCTGTAGGTTCAGAGCTAGCATATGTGAGTCTTTCTACTCCGCCATATTGGCTCCGCCCCCCCGAAAGACAACTTTTTGAGGGGGCCAACAATCTACTTTAGTCAAGCACATATATCATTCACTTTGTTAAGGGGAAAAAAATCAGCATGCTGAACTTCAGAGACAATACAAACAGAAAGACCAACAGACAGGGTTTCCAACTATCTGACAATAAGTAATACATACATCACAGATCAACAGACAGATGTAACTGTCTGACCATATATATACAGTTACCAGGAAGAGACACACCAACATCTGGGTTTTCAAAAGGGAGGAAAGGTCCTTAGCAGCTACCCAGAGTCTCCTCTGGCCAAATAAACACTTCCAATGAGTAACCTCCTAAAGTAGAACTTCACCTCATAGTATTTATACACTTTTCAGAGCCAGAGGGCATCAAGACCTTCATGATCCAGTGTCTTATTTACAATTAACGAAAGGTTCCTACAAAACAAGCCTCCTCTAATCAAGTTTCCCTTAATGGTCTCCACTTGACACCTATTAATGGGTGGGGAGGAACTTTAATTCTACATTAACATTACAGTTATCTGAGTTTGAATCTGCCTCAGACAAGGACCTGACAAAACTACTCAAGCTCTTTGACCCCTGAGATCCTCATTGGAAAAAACAGAAATAGCAACAAAAACAATACATGCAGACCTCAAATGTTCATCAAGACGATCAAGTGAGATCATACATGTTCATTTTTTTTTAAACTTAAAGTGCTAAGTGGGAAGATAGGTGGTACAATGGATAGAGCCCGGTGTTTAGATTCAGGAAAACCTGAGTTCAAATGATGCCTCAGACTTGTATTTACAAGATGGGTGATCTTGGACAAGTCACTTACCTGCTCAGCTTGAGTTTCCTCCTTTGTAAAATGAAAACTTTGGATTCGATGTTCTCTGTAGTTCCTTCTATCTCTAAATCAATGATAAATTTCATTACTATTATGGAAGGTTTCTAGAGAAGAGGAAGTCATTACCTCTCAATGTAGATCATTCTACTTTAGAACAGATCTAATTATTAATATATTTTTCTTTCATTAATCTGAAATTTTTATATTTCCCAGCCATCTTTTCTTCATTTCTCTATAAAGTGGAACAAATCTAAGCTGTCATTCACATGACAACCCTTCAAATGCTTCAAAGCAGCTATCATGTTTCCCCTTAACACTGAGCATCTCTATTTGCTTCAACTGATCTATGTATGACATTCCTTTGAATTCCCTCACCATTTCAACCTTCTTCTTCAGATATTGCTCCACATCCTAAAAATGCGATGCCCAGAACTGAACCTAGTACTCCACATGCATTCTAACTAAAGTAGAGAAAAGTAGTCCAATAACCTTTCTTGTTCTTGTAGTATGCCTTTCTTATTGCAATCTTTTCCACTTTGGGGTGAGGGGGAAGGAAGGGGCTGACAAGTCACACTGTTGCCAATAATTGAGTATGTAGTCTATTAAAGCCACTAGACTTTTTAGTATGAACTGTTGCACAGCTCCCGTTTGGTACTTGTACAGTTGATTTCTTTCATTCAAGTCTGCAACTTTATATTTGTCTCTATTAGATCTCATCATGTTGGATTTCCCTGAAACTCTTGGCCTCTCAGAATCTTATCAGTTCTGATTCTGTAAATCTATGTTATCTACCTTCCCTAGCTGAATCCTCAATCCCTTCATCTAAGTCTTAAAAAAAAAAAACTGGTACCACAAGACCAAGAAAAAATTTCCAGAGTACTTCATGCCAAGTTGACATAGAACCCTTACTGATTGCTTTTTCTGTTTTCTCCTTCAAGCAGTTTCAAATTGACTACACTAACAGCCACCTCGTGTTTCTCCATCTTATTCACAAGGATAGCATGAAATAGTCCAAGAAATACCTTGCTGAAATCTAGGTGTGCTATGTCTTCAGTATTCCACTACCTAGTCCTTTTCAAGACCCACCTTTGACGTACATTAGCTGCATGAGACCACAAGAAAATCACTTGGGCTCTCAGTTTCCCATGAAACACAAAATATGGATGTCCCTGTGCTACTAGCCTAGAAATCCTATCCTTTTCCACAATAATTCTCAACCTGGTCCTAGGAAAAATTGTGATATAAGAAAAGTTTAACTTTGATGACTTCCCATGCTTTATCTACCCCATCTCTTTTTTCAGGACCTGCCCCTTATGGATAGTAACACTAACCTTTTGGGTGACCTGTGGCTTCTTATTTTGCTGGGACAGTGTATTTTTATTATGTAAGGGAGGAAAGAAATATTTATTAATTACCTACTGGTTGCCAGACTCTGTATCAAGATCCTTACAAATATTAATTCATTTGATCTGGACAACTCAAAGTATGTTCCAACAACCCTCCCTCCCCCATCAAAATGTTGCCCTTTTATATCCAATTTCTTCATAATCATAAGCTTTTCCCATGAATTTTCACTTTGGATGGGAAATTACCACTATCTCTACTCTACCACTTCATTTACATTATCATCAGTATTAACTCATACTGAATCCTTATCATATGCCCTGCAATGACTGCCCCAACCATTTTCTACTCCTCTGGCCTCCAACCTCCTTCCTCTTATATGCAGATGGCCTCATCCCTTAATTTGCCCTCTCCTTTCCTCCCCACCTTCTTGGTTTCTTCATCCACCCTTCCCTCTGGTTAACAAGGGAAAAAAATTGTTCTACTCCAAGTGTCACATCTTCAACTAGGAATACTTTCACTTATGACATGTGGGACAGTAAGAGTAGTGACATAAAGAGTAGGAGAAAAGATAGTCAAGGTGCACATGACTCTTGGAGAGGAGCATGGCAGAAGATAAGCTTACATGGTGAAAGAGGAAGAGCAGAGTGAAGCGGCAGCACAGAGTTCCCCTACAGTTGTAGGAGATGTGGGTTCCCATTCTCAAGAGAACAGTTCATGCTCCCATGAGGGTCAGGGAAGAAAGACTGTAGAGTTAAATTGTAAAACAAACAACAAAACAAAACAAAACAAAAACTCCTGGATGTTAAGCCAGGAAAGAGAACAGGGTCATGGTAAAAAAAAAAAAAGTGCAGAAATTTTGGGGATAACCTTGCGTGAGGAATAAGAATCATACTTCATGACACAGGCTGACAAAGAACTGAAAAGTACAAGGATGAAAGTCAAGAGAAGACATTGAACCACATCCTCTAGCTATCAGTACCCTCATACAAAGACCTGATGGTTCCACCTTTGTTATAACTCTGACCTGTACCCTTCTTTCTCTTCCTGCCACTGCTAGGACCTTTCATCCATCTCATACAACACTGCTACTTTGACTTTCTTAATACTCTGATCATGTCATTCACTTTTCATAAAACCTTCATTGGTTATGGAGTATTTTGTTTTACTTGACTATCTTTGTTACAAGAGTTATTTTTCTTTTTTCAATGGGAGGAGGGGGAAGTGAGAAATAATAAATGCTTGAGATTGAAAAAGAAATAAGGCTCAAATTAAAAAAAAATTGGTTGTACTTGCCCAAAAATAAAAGTCAAAATTCTTTGTCTGGCATTCAAGGTCTATCATTAACTGCCTTTAAAAACAAACTTCCCAGTCTTTTGTCACATGACTTCTCCTCCATCATATACTATTTGCTCAGTCAAATCAGACTAACTTCTCTTCTCTCCCACCCTCCCAAGTAAAGTTCACATTTTCCAAATCCCATGTCTTCATTCATGCCATCCTAAATGCACTCCTATTTAAATCTTGCAAATGTGCCATCATCATGAATTTTTCCCCCTCATCTATTATATTATGGGAATGATGGTTTGATTCTTATGTCCAGAATAAAATAAATATTTTTAAAAAGAAATACTATGAATTCTTCAAGTTTTAAACAATAATTCTTTCAAAAGCCTTTTTTGATTCCCAGACAATTATTCCTTCCTCTTAATTCTCAAAGCACTATATATTTCTCTTATGAATTTATTACATTTTTTGATGCATTCATTTGTGTTCATGGCTTGTCTCAAGGTTTTATGAGCTTTGAATTCAAAAACCATGTTTTACTTATTCTTGTATAATTCCATTGCACCTAACAAAATGTCACACATTTAAAAATAAAGTCAGACCCACCATTTCATTAGTATAGGAGAACTCCTAGTGTGTAAATGCCTTTCTAAACCAAATCAGAAACTTGACTCTAGATGACATTTGATCTTAACTGTAATCTTCTAGAAACAAAGAGGAACAGGGCATGTAGTAGCCAGATAACCACATTAGAGCCAATCCAAGTCAAGGTCAAGTCCTGTTTCTGACTGTGAGGATATCAATTAACTTCTCAGAGCTCTTAGCAAATCTCTAAGGCTAAAATACCACGTAAGGAACCTACCTTGGTACTGGATTTTCGCTCTCTGGGAGTTCTCTATATCAATAGCATCATAGGTCAGGTCCCTATCCCTATCTAGAGACAAAATGTAGCCATCCGTAACCATCCAAAGGATGATTGAATGGGTTAAAATATGTCATTATTACTGGAATGCATTTCAAGATTCATTAAAACCTCAAGGTCAACACATATAAGCAACAAGCAGGTGTGCAGCTTCTGACATCAAATGTATGCTCCAGATACATGGGTGAAAGCAAGGGACCTAACCACACAGCAGCAACTCACCCACAGGAGGTACTCCAAAATATCATTGATTTAGCTTAATCCAGGATTTGGCCCCATCACAAATAGTATTTTAACAAGATTCCAGTGAAGTCACTGTAATGCTTAATGAGCAACCACTCCAAATTATGGAGCCATTCAAGTCAGCCAGTAGGAAGCCAAGAGCAGTTGGACTAAATGTTTTCTTTCATCTATATTGAATTTTAACCCTAAAAAGTATGTTCATCTAAGCTCTACCTGTATGTTGTGTCAAAAATTGTTACAAGAAAGCTTAACTTTAGATCTTATATTTAGCATATTTTCTAATAAAAGAAAGTTATTTTGCAAAATGATTCAGGAAACTATGTGTGAGATTACACATATATGTGTGTGCATATATTCTTACACATATGTATCTATTTTATATAACTTTATACTTGAAAAAATCTTCCTTTTAGAGTTTTTCAAAAAATCTAGTTCCTTTTCTTTATCATAAATATAATCAATAAGTTTTATGGCATGTAGTACTATGTCCATGAGAGTACAAAACATCAGAGCAGGAATGTGGGAAAGATAGACAATTGTGTTTTCTTCATTCTAAGGAGGCATTTTTCAGTACTGAATTTATATTCTTTTCTAGGAAAAAAAGAGGGAGATATCTGAGATCTCTACTATTTGTAATGGAACACACTTGAGTCTGAGCCTCATTTACTTCCTCCCCCTCCCCATAAATTACAACCCTCAGAACGCTCTAGGCTGTGGGGGTTGAGTCCTAAAAATTTTCTCAGGTGTTTTTTGCATGCAAAAAAAAAAATCAAGAATATAACAGAGACAAAGGAGTAATAAAGTTGTTTTATTTTTTCCTCAAAATTCATGTGAGAGAGAGAAGGAGGAGAAAAAGAAGAAAAAGGAGAAGAAAAGAAGGAGAAGGAGAAGAAAAAAGAGGAGGACAAAAAAGAAGAAGGAGGAGAAAAAAGTAGGAGGAGAAGGAGAAGAAGATAGAAAAGGAGGAGAAGAAGAAGAAGAAAGAGAAGAAGAAGGAGAACAAGAAGGAGAAGAAGAAGGAGAAGAATGAAGAGGAAGAAGCAGAAGAGGAGAAGGAGAAGGAGAAGGGAGAAAGAGGAGGATGAAGAGGAGGGGAACAGGATGGGTGAGGCATGAAGGTGAGAGGAGGGGGAAAGAGGAGAGAGGGAGAGGGAGAAGGAAGGGAGAGGAGAGTGAAGAGAAAAGGGGAGAGGAGGGAAGGAAATGGAAGTTATCTACTATATACATATTTAATTTATGTATATGTGTGTCCAAGATATAGATCTATTAAATATATACATACATTCTCTATTATATCCACATAATATTTGTGTCTGAGAAATCTATTACATATATATATACATATATATATATAATATGTGTGTATTTATACTCTACATGCACGTATGTAGGTAATAGATTTCTCTTAGATGCTCACATTTGTGCATAACAGACCTCTGACATACATATGCATGTATATGTGTACATATATCTAATTATAATATGTAAATATATCAGAGATAGATACTTTGCAAAAATTTTGCAAATGTTAAAGTGCTTTATAAATCTTATCCCCAAAAGTAATATTAATGGAGGATAGATAGAAAATCTATTACATACATATATTAGATATAAATTATATATTATGCATGTTATATATGTGTATGTATATAAAGTAGATCTATCTGGCATATATACATAGATGATAGATAGATAGATAGATAGGTAGGTAGGTAGGTATGTAGGTAAGTAGGTATATGGTAGAGAGACAGATAGCTCTGTCTCTATCTGTCTATATTCTAATAGGGCCACATTTGGCACTAACATTTATGAAGAGCTTTAGCATATATAAGATGTTTTACATATATTATCTCATCTGATCCTCAGAATAACTCTGTGAAATAGATGCTATCATTGTCCGCATTTCATGAGACTAAGGAAACCAAGATCAAGAAAGGTTGACTTTTCTGACATTATATGTCTAGCAAGTATCTGAGACAGGATTTGAATTCCACTCTTTCTGAGTCTATGTCAAACACTCTATCTATTTCATTATCTTTGAGATATTCAGTTGTCTCTTGGAGTACCTGCTCAAAAGCACATGCTGGCTATGTGACCCTAGATAAGTCACTTTTAATTTCTCAATACTCTAAAAACTCTTTAAGACTATAGTTATCACAATAGTTGCTAACTTGCATAGATAGAGAGTGCTTCCTGAGTTTCTTGACTCCCTATTATAGAGAACTTCCTACACTGTTGAAATTAAAGGTCCAAATTAGTACTACTACATTACTACTACTACCACCACTACACCAACCTACTACTACTACTGCTGCTGCTACTACTTCTATAAATATTACTATTACTGCTACTTTTGTTATTAATCATCATCATCATTTTCATCTTGCTCTGAACCTGAGATTCCATAAGTATGGTATGAAATCTGGTATGAAAATACCTTCCACTGAACTGTGATGCAATGAATAGTGTTGGAACTAGAGTCAGTAAGAGCCAAATTTGAATCTGACCTCAGATATTCGCTATGTTGTGCTAAGAAAATCACTCCATTTGCCTCAGTTTTCTTATCTATAAAATGGCAATAAAAAATAATGGATAACATAAGACAGTATTTGTAAAGGGTTTTGTCAGTCTTGAAGTGCTATATAAATGTTGCTATCATCATCATCATCATCAGTCATTTGGGAGCCTCTGGCGATCAAGGTTTACCCAATATCGCATACCTAGAATCTCTCAGAGGCAGGTGCTCTTGCTCTGTGATACCTTTTTTTCTTATTCTTATCATTCATATGACAGGTCCAGCCCTATTGACAATTATTTAAACCTTTTTTAAAGCTACTTTCACTTATGCCATTTACAAATATGAGCAAGCACTTGCGTTCTGCCACCTTCCCTTTTCCTTTCTTTGCCTAGCATCCAGCCACACTGAGCACAGCCATTGATTAGGCATTCCTCTTTAGTTAACAGAAAGATCAGTACATAAAGTCACAGTCTGCGCTCATTTCGCCTTTTCATTTGTGGTGCTCCATATTACATGAGGGCAGAGCCATTTGAATCTCTTTAATATTCATGACACTCTCACCAGTCTGAGTGAAAGAGGGAAAGCTTTTGATAGCAATCTGAGGAACTTGATTAACAATGTACTAATCATCAGTACCATTGACCTGATTCAAAACTGTTTTCAATTCATCCATCACTTTTATAACCAAAGATGATTGCATTACCTTACCATTTTTTATTTAAATAAAACCACATGAGCTGAAAATATCATGCCATTTTTACTAAATGCACCTAGCTGCCAATTTAATTTATTTTTTCAACTAAATATGAAAGTGACCTATACTAACCAATTAGCCCAGAAATAGGGGGTGGGGGGAGAGAAGAATGACACAAGTGGTCTGCTATAAAATCAATTCATTTGGACTTCACATCACCAAATGTTAAATTGTGACAAGGAATTAACTTTGCAATAAATGGTTATTGTTGTTATAAAACCAAACTAAAGCATATTACCAGGAGTAATTATCCATATATCAGAATGCATTGAATGTAGAGTGTGAACTATAATTACTCCCCAAATTGCTTATCATTCAAATGATAATTCTAAGAATTCATTTCTGTAGCCACAACTTACTTTTGAATCTTCTGGAACTTATTTTTAAAAGAACTTTTCTTAAAGTATTTAGGCAGATTGTTTGAAGAGATAGTTCAAAGGAAAATAATGTGCTTTTTGGCTATTTAACATCATTTGATTCTCAGCAGTTGTTTCTCCTGGTAAAATATAAATGCCTTAATGGCAAAGACTGGTTCATGTCTCTTTTTCAGTCTTCCCATGCTCATCATCTAGCACTGTGGTTGGCACACATTATGTGCCTGATAAATGTTTATTAACTATTTGATTGGTAGCCCACAGTAAAGTAATATAACCATCGATAATTCAAACAAGTCATTTTTGTATCAAAACATCATTGAACTTTGAGTTTAATATTGAAGAAAGTATTGAGAACATGAAAATATAGAAAGCAATATTAGTTTGAATGAATTCTGAAAAAGATTATACTACTATTCACCAGATAAATATGCTACATTTTTCTTTATTAATCACATGACCTCAAACTCAAATTGATGTATGATTTATTTGAATATTTTCTATGCACACACTCTATAATTTTCAAAATAAATATTTAATATTATATGCAGAAGCATACCTGTTGGAAAATGTCTTCAATTCAAATCATGAGGCTGCATGAGTTCTGTATATTTTCATTTTCAATTTCATTTTAATCCCAGAATCTCGTTTTAGTGACAAAGCTTGTCCTTATTTATGTATTCAGGGCTGAAAAACATATAAAGAACAGTATCAACAAATACAGATTCTTGTCCTTTTAAAATGCATGTTTTGTATATTTGTCTCAATGTGCAAATGACATGCAACAAATTGTTTTATGAGTTTTTGACAAAATTTGAATTAACTGACATATGAGATGATGGGACTACAGGCAAGCAGAGAGTTAACAGAATGCAAAGAAAGAGTTGAATGTGGAGAAAACTGGATTCAAATCTGGTCTCTTCTATATATCAGCTCTCTAAGTAAGTAAGTCTCTCTGGGATGCAATTTTCTCATTTAAAAAATCAGAGAGTTAGACAAAAAGATCTTTAAGACCTCTGATGGTATTTTACAGTATACTGAGAAAAAGAGGTGGATCAAAGAAGAGACAGGACCATTCCAGTGGCTAGAATTATATTAGTGGACAACAGAGAGAAGGAAGAGCTGCTCGGTCTTTCCCTCTCCCTCTATCTCTTCCTCCTCCTCCTTTCTCTCCTACTCCTTTTCCTGCCTCTCCCCTCCTCTTTCTGCTCCCATCCTACTTGCTCTCCTCTTCCTGTCTCTCTTTCCTCTCTCTACCCACCTCTTCCAACCCCCCCCCCAATTCTACTTTCTCTAGCAAAAAGAATGTCCCCAGAATCTTATAAGAACAAAAGAGCTAATGAGTTAATAATCAAATTAAAAAGTGATATAGTAAAATAGTGCCAAGCTGCCCTTAATGACTTAAAGTCAACAAATTCATATGTACTACAAAAGAACAGGGGGATGTGAGTTCCAAGTTACCATCAATGGTCTTTGACAGTTCATGGACAAGAAAAACAAGTTATAGATAATAGAGATGTGTATAATCATCTTTTTTCTGTTCTGTTCTGTTCTATTTGGTGCTTGTTAAGTTAAAAACTAATACTAAAAAAAGAAAGTTTGTGAAGAAAAGGAGTCATTCTGCAGGGCTGGAAAAAGCCAAATGATTTTCAAAACAGGGAAGAGAAGAGCCTACAAGCTAGCAGTGATTAAGCCTAACTTGATTGCACTTCAAACTCTAAAACAAGAGCTCATGATATGAAAAGTTATGGTCTTTTCAGGGAGGTATAGTTGGGGTTTTAATGGATCACAAACACAAGTCAAAAGTGTGATATAGAAACCAAAAATGTGAAAGTAACTTGAGGGTCCTAAGAGAGAGGCCTTGTGTCCAAGACAGAGGAGATGACATTCCTGATTTATTTCTACTTCAATCAGATCATATATGGGGTTATGTAATCAGTTATGGGCATTATATCTTGGGAAGAACACCAAAATCTAAAGAGTATCTAGAAGAGATAAATCAACATGTGAAAGATCTTGAGGTAATGTCTTATGGGGATCCACAGCTGTCTAATATTTGAAAACCTGTCAAAATTTGTCAGTGGAAGACAGACTAGACTTGTTCCATTTGAATCCAGAGAATAGACTTAAGGACAATGAGTGGGAACTAAAATATCAAATTAATATCCAACTAAGGAAAAACTTCACAACAATTGAACTATTGAAAAATGGAATAATATGCCTCACCTGAAGGATTTTGCCAAAGGAAAGAGGTAGGCAGGAAATAATAGTATTTGTTGAGTTACTACTATTTGACAGGCATTATACTAAGCACTGGGGATATAAATCAAAGCAAAAAAGGAACTAATTCCTTTCCTCGAGGAGCCTATCTTCTGCTGGGGCAGAATGACACATAAAGGAGTGCAAAACAAGTGGGAAAGAGAAAATATTCACACAAGGGTATAGCAGCAAAGACCAGAGTCAGAAACACAGCTCAGTTGTAAAGGTAGCATGACCAGACTTTCCTCATCTGAAAAGTAGAGGTACTCAGAAAAAAATTACCCATGGGAGAAGGAGACAAATATAGCATGTTCCATGATGAGCAGTTCCCAGGCACTGAGGGGAAGTTCCAGAGTGAAAAGAGAGGTGAGTTATGATGGGAAAGTCCAACAGAGTAAGAAACATAGCAAAGGCTGAAAGACTCCTGTTAATTCTATTGTCATGAAGATGCTTTATCAGGTATGTCTCTGATAGAGCTCCATGGGCTCTGAGGTTTCTACCAACTCTAATTCCAAAATTCCTGTGGATGGTTGTTCATAATTCATGATGATTTGTTGAAAAAACCTGTAGGTTAAATAGGAATTTGCAGTTCTTAGGATCCATGCCATGCCTTGGGATATAGAATCTGGTTCTGAAGAATCAAATTAACCCAGTTCTAAATTGTAACTTTTTGACAACATAAAACAATGATTCTGAAAAAAAGGAAATTCACTCAGAAATGTGATATACTCAACTTACAGATTATAACTATAAATAAACACCATGAATTCTTCCAATTTGTAGCTAAAAATAGTTTTCCCATTCCTAAATTCAATCCTTGGTTCCCATGATACAATGTTAACAACCAAGACTAAATTCCAAAATGAGAGGTTTAGAAAACTACATATCTTATAAATGCCTACATGATTACACATCTTGGGAAGGAGTTAACTGGTCCCTATGGGCATAAGAATTCATTTCTGAATGTGGCAACTGGATCTGCCATGTCAAACATTTCATCAAAATGCTTCTTTCAAATGGGTGTGTTCTGTCTTATTTTATTTTATTTTGTGTGTAGGGGTATTTTCAGTTTTTCCTTACCAAAGGAAAGTCCTGCAGTCCTAACCAAAACCAGCTAATTGACAATATGAAAATGATGAAGATGTAAAGCATTAGGGTTAGCAATTTTGTCCTCCTCTCAGGCCAACATTTTAAAATAAAGATTCTCATGCTGATATTAAAGAAAGACTGGATATGAATTTTCTCTTAATTTTATCACTGTTTTGTTAAATAGAATATAAAGAATTATTGTAGAAAAATAACAAGTAATCTAAATAAAGTTTGGCTTGAAACATTTGCCTCAGATGGACATATCCTTAAACTGTATCTGCACAGGACCACTGAATTAAATGTCCTGGTCTATTTTTTCCATTCCCATCTACATAACTGAAGGAAAAAACTGTGGGCAAATGAAACTATAATTTACAAAAGATAATTCTACAAGAATGGCTCAGTAGTCCAACCTCACTTATCCTTCCAAAATTAAATTGTCCAAGGTAGCAATCTCAGAGATACTTATGTTCAAGTACATTGTTTTACTTTGTAAGTGTTTTAGGGAAGGATGTCCTACAAATACAGATTTTAATTTTATGTAAAGCATGTATCATTTGTGTTTCAATTAACCTCTAACAAGCCTCAAAAATTTGGACATCATAACAAAAGAAAACACATATCATATATTAGATGTTCTTATCCTTTCCTACGTATCAATTTTCTCTTGAAATCTAGACACTCTCAGAAATCAAAATGTTTCCCTAAAACCATGGACATAAATTGGGATCACCTTTAGAAATGAATCAAGAATAGAAAGAGATCAGAAGCCATTTCTGGGGGCTATATGAACTGTATATTCTTATACATGAATTGAGGGGAAAAAATGAATTGTTGCTGCAGTCATTGTTTAGAATTTTTTTTTCATATTACTCCAATTGTTTTGGGTGGACTTGAAATATAATGGCTTTCCTAATCATATCTATTTGGTACATCCAAGCTCTCACTGGTTGCAAAAAAAATGCAAATACAAAAACTATAAATACAAAAAAATATAAATATGTGTATGTATGTATGTTGTTATTGCTGTTTGGTTATTTAGTAACATCCAACTCTTCATGAACCCATTGACCAAAGCAGACTAATACTATCTATGGGGGTTTCTTGGCCAAGATACTGTAGTGGTTTGCCATCTCCTTCTCCAGTGAATTAAGTCAAACATAGGTCAAATGACTTACCCAGGGTCACACAGCTAGTGAAAGTCTGATGCTGCGTTTTAACTCAGGCTTTCCTGATTCCAGGACTAAGTCTCTATCTACTGAATCACCTAGCTGCCTCCATATGTTTGATTACAATGTATATATAACTATATTCACATACATAACTATATATATGTATACATATATACATATGGCTGTGTGTCTGTATGTATATGTGTGCATACCTATATGTACGTAAATGTGTGTGTGTATGTGTGTGTATATATTTCCTGGTTTCACATATTATTGAAATTAAGGAAAAAAAAGAATTCCTCAGTTGTACATACATATGCACAGACACATCATGTAATCATGTCAAACACACTCAAAAGTGTCAGTGGCTCCCAAAAGTTATACTGAACCATCACTCTACCATGTTTGTGTTTGGAATTCATCTATTCAATTAAACATATTTTTTTAGTGACTACTTTGTACAAAGCTTTATGCTAGTTTCTGGGGCTGCAAAGCCAACGGGTCTAGTCCCAACTCTCATGGAGCTTATGTTCTGCTACGGGGAAAGTCTCAAATTTTTGTCCATATGTTAAAGCTCAATTCAAATGTTACCATGTTCCAGAAGTCTTCCCTGATTCCCTTTATTGGTCATGATCTCTTTCAAATCTCAAAATAAACTTTGGTTTATAACTCTCTCACTCATTCTGTTAATATTCTGTAATATAACTATGATACTTGATTATCCTGCTTCAAAACTGTAAACTTCCTGGTGATATTGGCTATTTCTCATCTGAATTTAGTTTCTGCCCTAGCATTTAGTCTTCTGAACATAGCAGTGTTTAATACAGGCTTGGTTTTATATGTTGATAAGTATGTATTCCATCAAATATGAAATAAAATAATGTTGGAAAATCTCTCCATGGAAAATGAACAGTTGACTGCTGTGTTACCATCCAACTAAGTGAATATCTAGGCCAGCGGTGGGGAACTGTGGCCTTGAGGCTACATGTGACCCTCTAGGTCCTGAAGTGCAGTCTTCTGACCAAATCCAAGGGACCATACTTGAGGACTTAGAGGGCCACATATGAGCTCAAAGCCACAGGTTTCCCAACCCTGGTCTAGACAAAGACCCAAATAGTTGGTTAGTTCAGGTCAATTAGGGAAAACATAAATGAATAAATTGATTGTTTTAAAACTGGGTTTTGGTTTGTTGCATGCACACAATACTCAGTTAATTGTGATTTTAATTTTTCATTGGTTCATTAACACCAGACAGATAAGGGTTTATAACTCACAAATGTGTGGTACTTGTGAATATTTCTAAGGTCTCAGTGGTGTATTGCCCTGACAACTTTATGGCATGGAAAAGGCACTGAATTGGAAGCCAGAGGATGAGGATTCAATGTCCAATTTTATGACTTGGGACAAGTTTTTTAAGGTCTCAACACAGCATCTTTAAAGTCTCAATATTTCTCACCTTTAAAATAAGGAGTTAGACTAAATAAGTCACCTCCCTATAGATTCTAGACTCCTTGAGGGTAGATGATCTTTCATTTTTGTCTTTGCAATATTACACATACATACATACATATCTGCATATGCATATACATACATATATATTCGCTGACACATGTCATATCTACTGGAGGGCAAAGTGATTCCCTAGATGTTATTATCTAAACTTAGTATATTTCCATTTCATTATCCTTATGCAAATTATAATAGGCATTCCTTTTCCATTAATTACAAGAATATGTGGAAAAGAGAGAAAATGTGCCTTTCCTATAAGAAAGACATTTATTTTGTAAGAATTCGAAAAATGAACATAGAATCCTTGAATCTGTAGTTTCATTTAAAGATAATTTGTTAGGCAATAGATAATTTGTTTTGTAGATTTTTTTTTCATAAAATGAGAAGTTTTCACAATTATTTTTATTAGACTAAGCGATAGAGCTTAGTAAATATGAGTATTTACATGAAGTAGACTGGAACATACAAGTATACTTAGTGGAATGAAAGAAAAGATGAGACATTAATAACACTGATCATTTTTCAGAAGATGCACTTGATCAAAAAGCATTTGTCCCATTCATGAACTAAACCTCTGACATGAACACAGATGTAACACCCATTTCAACTACCTGACACTACCTTGCTGACATGTTTACATTTTCCTCCTTGGTAAAAATGTCCAGACCATGAAGCAAACCCTGCCATTCAGAAATCTAAATGATATGAGAAGAACAATTAAAAAAAGTATGGAAATAAAAACCTCATTGTATGCGGATGGGTTGAAATCTATCCTCCTGTTTATAGGTGTCCAAAAAAAAAAAATGACGTGCATCTCTTTAGAGAGCTCAGAGGACTATTGTGTGCAAACCATTTATTTCCTATTATTTTAAGAAAGTGTTGCTGAAATTGGGGGTGTTTTTGCTCCATAAAATTTTTAAATTGAATAGATTTAATTTTAGGTCCAGTCAAATGTGTAGCTGTCAGGCATTTAGCGCTGAAATACATGGCCTTGAGAAATGTTATTTTAAAGCTGTTTGCCTTTTAAATTCTAACACTCTGTATATCTATTTGTCTAGACCCCATCAAGGGGACTATTGTAGCTGGAGGCGTTGGTATGAAGACAACTAAAAGGTTACACCATGTCAAAGCTTCAAGTAGGAATTATTGCCTTTCTTGCCTCAGTTCACAGCTGTATTATGTCACCAAATCACATCACAGTGTAATCAAAGATGAATAAAATATTTTTTTTCTTTACCTTAAATGCTTTTCCTGTCAATTACAATCAAAGGACATGATTTCAGGTCTGTCAGTTTGCTGGGTTCTCTCCTACTGATGACTCTAAAACTGTAATCTGCTAAATATAAAATGAATCAAAGAAGTCTTAGAATGAATCTGCTATTAAGAAGAATGTTTTCCCCCTCCCCTTCTCACAGGGGATAGAAAAGTAATTGGTCTTTAAAGAATGAAATCAAAGATGCTAAAAATGTCCTTTTGGATCCTTTCCCACACAACCCCATTCCAGTCTTTCCTTCTCAAAAAAAAAATCCTTAGCTGTAACATTATTTTGTCTCTTAGGGTGGTATACCATTCCTTATTCAAAAAGATAGTGGTTTCCAAATGTCATTGGCCCCTAATTTTTACCCCAGGAAAACAACTTTTTTTGTCTTTTCACTGATGAATGGATAAAATACCTGCCCTGTGCAATGTGAACATTTGACCTGCAAGAAGTCCAAGTAGGAGCTGGCCACTGGCCTGATTACATCATTAAGTATTAAAAAAAAAAGCATCCTGTCCTACTCATTGCTCTGTCTTTGATCTTCTCTGTATTATTTTACAATAGGTTGCTCCTCATTTACACTACAAATACTGAAGCAATGAAAGTGGTATCTCTGTTCCTATTCTGGAAAGAAAAAAAGAAAATCCCTGCTTCAGCAGCCTGTGCCAGCTGCTACAAGGGATGGAAATCAGGGGAGGGAAGGCAGTGCTTAAGGCATAAATATTCTCTCTATCATGGAGTTTCGTTGGACCTTCTCTTGTAATTTTTCTTGGGTGGAAGTTGTGTATTTGGTGGTGCTGATTCTAATAGATATATGTAATGGTGAAAGAGCTCTTGACTTTTCTGTCATGCTGACTAATTTGCAATCCTTCACTGTAAGATAGCCTAGATGATATCTTTAGAAAAATAAATGCAGTGATGTAACGTTCTTTTATTTTATTGCCCTAAGGTACCTAACCGGATGCAACCCAGGATAGAGAATAGAAAGCCAGCCTTGAATCCTGGAGAAACCTATGCCTCTGACACCTATTAGCTATTTATCAATTGCTAAATCTCTTAATCTCTCAGTAATCCCTAGGCAAGTCTCTCAAAGACCATAAGAGGAAAGTTTCAAATCTGCATTGGTGGAAGGAGCATCTATACTGGGAGTTCTCTATAGAGAAGGAACCAGAGGTCTAATTACTTTCTAAAATAGTATCTAATTACATTTCATGCTCTATAACTATTCTTCACATCCATTTTTATTGGTCTCATTCCATGAGAAATAAATATTAAGCTAACTATTGTATTTTGGTGTTTTTTTGTTTGTTTTGGGGTTTGTTTTTTTTTTCTTTTAAGCAAGTAAGGTTCTTCTTAGAGTAGGTTGAGGGTAGAGGATTTGTTTTTCTAATCAGAGATAGTTATTAACTTGAATTTTGCCGGTCACCGAGCACAATAAATAGAAATATCAAAATAGTAAAAACATAAAATCAGAACATCTACAACAGCGAAATGAGCAGACAACCAATTCTACAACAAAGCCTGAGTTAAAGCCTGGGGTCTGTGAACTTGCTTTTAAAAAATATTTTGAGAACTGTATTCAATACAATTGGTTTCCTTCATAATCCTGTGTATTTTTTGTTATACATTTAGCATTAGTATAAGGATTTAAGGTTTGCAAAGACCTGTACGTGTTATCTCATATCAAAACATTATTCTGAAAAGAGATACATAGGCTTCACCAACATGACAAAAGGGTTCATAATGCAAAAGAATTTAAAGAACTGTTCCAAATACTTAAAAATAAACATGAAAAGTCAGCAATGAGTAGACTCTGAAAATCTTAAATGTTATACAAGAGAGGGCATGAGACAGGGATGCGAGGGAGCACAGTGACTCTCCTGGTCCTGCCACTGTCTGTGATTTGAGGTAGTTCAATTCACAAAAGGGGACTTACATGTACCAAACTATTTATAGAAGGGGCAAATAAATAGAAACTATTAGGATTCCCCAGAAGTTAGGAAATGACTGAACAAATTATTGTATCCAAATGGACTGGAATGCTATTGTGCCATAAGAAATGATGAAAAGAATGATTTCAAGAAAACCTGTAGGAATTTGCATTACAAAAAAGTGTACTTGAATGATGGAGTCTATGCTTGGATGAACTGATGTTGAGGGAAGGGAGTAAAATCAGAAAAATCATTCTAACAAGAAAAACAAACAACTTCGAAGACTTAAGATCTTGGATCAAAGCCATAACAAGTCACAAGTCCAGGGGACCAGGGACGAAGCGCCTTATCCACCTACTGACAAGAAAAGATAAGACTCAGGGAGAAGGAGGAAATAAGTAATTTTTTTGGATGTGACCAATATGCAAATTTGTTTTCCTTGACTATTTTTATTTGTTGCAAGAGCTTCATTTTCATCGTTTCCCCAATGGGACATAGGAGGGAAAGAAAGCAGATTTTTTTTTCATTAACTAGAATTTTTTTAAAAAGAAATTCAAGGTGGTAGAGTAAGTAGAACCAAAAAACCTTACTGCTACTACTACTAATAGTGATTACTATTGCTGCTGCTTCACACACACACACACACACACACACACACACACACACACACACACACTACAGAGTTCCCTGGGTAATATATAGTGTTAAATTTTTACTGAATACTGCATTCAGACAGCAATATTTGCAACATCATTCTGAATAAAAATGAAAAAAAAACTCAGAAGACCTGGCATGTTCTTGGGGAGTATACCAGAAAAAAAATATTACCAGAGTGGCATCATTCCCCTCCTACTAGAAGATCTAGGGAACAATAGTGGTGTCCAATGTTCTTCATCAGTTCAACAAGACCAGACCTTTTAACGACAAATGTCATTTCCCTAGAATCCAGTACAGGGCACATAGTCGGTGTTTAAGGACTACTTTGTTTATGTATTTATTGGATATTTCAACTATTTACTTGACATTAATCACTTAACACTGACAGCTAGACTTGAATTATTCCATGCTAGAACCCGATTCTAGAGACCTGAATGCATATGATAAATGAAGATCTCCATTCAAGTGATAGTCAGTGGTAGAAGCTGAGAGAAGAGTAAGGACTGACTGAACATTAACCTGTAAAATGGGGAGAATAATAGCACCTACCTCCCAGGGTTATTGCGAGGATCCAACATGATAACATACAAAGCACACTGCAAAACACAAAGTGCTGTACAAATGCTAACTATCCCTATTTTCAAACAATATGGTATAGATAAAGGTTACTGGTAAGAAGAAAATCCAGCCCTAGGTGCAGTAATCAGGAAGGGGATGAACAAGGAAAGTCTTTGTATACAAAGCAGATAAAAGCATCATCCATCCGCTTGTCTGTTCTGACTTATGTGCATTGCCAATTTTATTAAATATAAAGAGGTATCATCTACTGAACAAGTGTATTTTTAATTGATAATGAGACGAGAAGGCAGGGAGAGTGAAAAGAAGGAAAAAAGAAAGGAAAGAAGGAAGTAGGAAAGAAAAGAAAATTGGAGACTAGGGGGGAGGAAGGAAGAATGAATTTAGGAAGGATGGAAGGAAGGAAAGAAGGAAGAATACTCTAACAGAGGAGACAATTTAGCTTGAATAAATTCTGTTTCAAATCTCAAGAATATGGCTACAGGAATGATTGTGTATGAGAACCATGGCTATTATTTCCAAGGCCAGTTCAATATTGTAGATGAAGTGATAACTTCATTTTTCAGTGCTATTAACCCAATGCCTTTCATAAACGCTAAATTAATTTTCAAAAATTCAATCTAAGATGTCTTTAGAAAAACCATGCATGAAAACACAACCCATTTTAAAAAGAGGCTGCATCACCATTAGCAGGGAGAGAGAAATTATGCTAGCAAAGGTAGACTGTTTCTCTAACATATTTCATTGTGCCTCTGCCTATCTCTCAGCAGCAAGCACAGCTATACTGCAGTCACATGGCAAGCATATCACAATCCCAGGAATTTCACTGATTTAACTGAGATATTGCAGGCACTGGGTACTCTCATATTGCAGAACTAATTTTCAGTGTCTGAGCAGATACCTAGAGTATGTGAGAAGAGTACAGCTAATGATCTTTCAGTCATATTACAGCACTATCCAGGATAGCTATGATTAGTCTATTTCAATAAGTGCTTTATTTTTTTTAAAGGTTACACCAAGAGGGGGAGAGGAAGGAACTATCCTTCCCACAAATAAATCTAGGACATCACTGCCCTGCCAATTTAAACAGAATGTATCCAAACATGAGGATGTTTGGCATTGTGAAAGAAAACATCCGGATAATTAGCTGATTTTTTTTTTGCTTTTCATCTGGATATTTTGGCAATACATAGACACAGTCTTAATGCATCCCTATCTCGTACTTTGGAAAGTACATGAAAATGGTACATTCTCTATTCTACACACAGAGACTGCCTTGACAGGTGGCAGGTGGGAAGACAAGTCTAAAAGGAACATGCCCCTGGATTTCTAAGTGCTACATACAATTTTTTAAAAGCATGATACAAGAAATTCTTTCCACATGTTCAATATGGCAGCCTAGTTCACATCTAACAAATAAAGCAAAAACTGAGCATGGAGGTATGGCTAAATCAACATCCTTCAATCCAGTAAATGCTTCAAAATTAACAAAAATATTTTAAAACAGCCAATAATTATAAAAGTGTTGCTTGCCATTGCATAATTATTTTATAAACCACATAACATACAACTGTTCCTCAGTCACAGAGGCCCTCTTCATACTGCACCATATGGCTAATGGCTTCTAGTGCACATCACACCATACTGAGTATTCCTTCTCATCATACTGTATTGGCTACTGCCTCAGTTTGCTGCTAATGTGTGTGTTACCCTTTCACTGCATGTTTATTTTATGAGATTGTGGCATCTGCTTTTGGTGTTGATTCTAAAATGACAAAGTACTCTGTTTTCAACCCTAGCTAGAAAATTACCTCGATATTAATTTCCCTAGGTGGATTTAAAAATGGAATTTTTGTTGCCTTTTGCCCTGAGTTTAACAAGCAATTTTTGACCATTTTGATCTATGCCAAGTGTGAGATTGACAATTGTTAATATGTGCCACTGATAAATGTGAAAGGAAAAGCTAAAAGGGTTGATCCTTCCCCTGGCTAGAAAGGTTCCTCTAAACAATGTCTTTTCTCTGATTCCAGGACTTGTTAGAAAGTCCCTAAAATGTTAAACAAAGAATTAAAATTCATCTTTTGACACCAGTCTCCAAAACTCCAAAAAAATGTACATTTTTTCCCAATGAGCATCCCAGGGAACAGCAATATCATGGGTAATAATGGCTAGTGTCTATATAGCACTTTAAGGTTGGCAAAGTGCTCCACAGATGTAATCTCATTTTATCCTCACAACAACCATGCTAGGTAGGTGATTTTCATTTTGCAGATGAGAAGACCAAATCAGATAGATGTTAAGAGACTTGGTCAGGGTCACAAAGTATCTGAGGTGAGATTTGCACTTAGGAATTCTTGACTCTAGGTCTAAGGCATTTTGTCACCTAGATGGTGTATATTTGAACCAAGATATATACATGTACATTATTTTTCAAATTAAAGTTCATAGAAGTTATACTTTCTTTTCATTTTAAGTACCAATTAAGTCAGCTTGAAACCATGGCTATAGGATAAAATATTGATTCAATTCAGTAAAATTTTGACCAAGAACAGTTAGGTGGACAGTAGGTAGAACACAAACCCTGGAGTCAGGAGGATATGAGTTCAACCCCAGCCTCAGACATTTTGACACTTACTAGCTATGTGACCCTGAGCAAGTCACTTAACCCCTTCAAACTCACCCAAAAAGAAAAATAAACATCACCTGGATGTTTTGTCTATACATCTAAACGTGCCAGGAATCCCAATTGAATGAATTTTTTATTCCATTGACCAAATGTATACACATTGTATGGAGTCTAAAATGAACTAGACAAAGAAGGATGAGAAATGTTCCGTAATGTTTCAGCACTAGACATCAGATAGGACCAAACAAAAATGCCACATCAAAAACAATATCCAACTTGAATTGGTTTTATCCACAAAGAAAAGGAAAATCTCAATAGCTTAACTTGTGATCTCTAATAAAGGAGTTTTTGCTTGTTTGCTTTTATTGTTTTTGGAGGGGTGAGGCTGTTTATTATACCTTGAATTCCAGGTAGTCAAAGGCAAGGTTTTAAAAATCACTTTCTATGCGAAAAATATTCTGTTTCCCAAATAGTAAGAATGTTGCAACTTAGAAAAAAATGTTTACCCTCTTTGAATTTAATCAAATTTGTTGTTGGTGGGAATTAGCATGACTAGCGCTTAGCAGAAATCAAGATGATTGCTCTTAACACTTTCCAGTTTTAAAGAACCCGACATGTTCATTTTGCATTACAGCCAACATAATTTTATAACAATTTGGCTTCAAACTCTTTTCAGAGATGAGTAGAATAAATGAATATGCTTTCCTAGTTCAAAGATGAATAATTGGAAGATGAAATGGATTTTGCTGCTCCTTTGGTTTGGGATATCAGCATCATATTGGTGACAGTTGTGTTTCTAAAGCATCATATTGCTAGACAAGAGCCATTAGGTTAAGAAAGCAGAATGATGAAAACAGTTTTTAATGTCACAGACTCAACTTGATCCCCTTTGTCAGAGAAGTATTGATTTACAGCTGGAAGAGATGTTAGAGGTCAACTCTCGTTTTAAAAATGAGGAAACAGGAGAGAAGATGGAACTTTTCCAAGGTCATATGGGTAGTAATTGACAGAGTTGAAACTTTAATCCAATTCTAAATCCATCATTCTATCAATTATATTATATTACCTTTATATACACCCCTATACTTGAGATAAGACTGAAATGTTCTCCCCTTAAAGTCGCATCTTGGATGCCGAGTCACGGTAATAGCTGAGATGTATAACCCCTAGAAACCAAAATTAAGAACAGACACAAACAAAAAATAAAACTCTGCCCTGATTAAAGTTGACACTTGATAAAAAAAAAAATAAAGGAAAACTTTAATGTCTATCTTGCTGTCTTACCTCCTTAATAATTATTCTACCCTTTTGCTAAGTGAGCCCTACATAAAAATGCAGAGAGACATCTATATTCAAAATCATTCACTCTCTCATTCACTCGACTTGGCTAAGAGCACATTCTGGGTGATTTGGAGTGACTGGGGTAGAGGGACTGACTGTTTACTTGAAGGCTGAAGTTTGTATGCCTAGTCCTGCACAAGTTCACCTTTAACCCTACTTTGTAACCAGGCATTGCTTCTACTGATCTTGTCACCCAACATGCTTTTGAGACAAGTTGGCAGACACAATGAACACAATTTCTGAGCTGACTTCGCTGCGAACAGCACCTCCAGAGTAGCTTGTTTGCTTTGGGAACAGAAACAGTTGAAATTTTTTTTTCCTGTAGTTGAGAAGCTAGTCAAGATAACACAATAATGCGTGACAAGGAAGGCTTGGTTGACTTGTCATCTGCAGTGATTAGCTTGGCTCCTTTTTCAGCGCCTCACTGAGATTGAGGATGGAAGCTCTGCTCCAGACAGAACAGTGCCCCCCAGCTGATTTAACTACCATGAGCCCCCACCACTTCATTTGGTTACTGGCTAAAATTCGCAAGGCCTATCTTCTTGGCATCATATGATTTCATTAGGCCGGCTCATATGGTGATGTGGGGTGTGCAAGGGCACCAGGATACCCATTAGGAAATAAGCCGTTTCGATGCACCTAATGGTACCCTGGTGCCCAGGAAGAGTTAATTCACTTCACATGAGTGAACAGTCTACTTCCAGAGAGCAGTTTGCTCACCCGGGCTCACCGTAGGATTGGCCCATTATTAATATAGCTTTAGCCTCTGTTCCCTTCCACACTGAGTCCTGCACTTTAAATTTCCATTTATAAAAGCTGGGGCTTTGTTGTTGATGTGTATTGATATCAAGATATGCTGTGGCTGCTGGCATGAATGTGTTCTCTTGCATGCACGTGTGTGTGTGTGTGTGTGTGTGTGTGTGTGTGTGTGTGTGTGTGGAGGGGGAGTTACTATCAAATTAGAGCTTGTTTCAATGAGATAAATTTGGGCTTAATAAAATCAAATGAATTTGCTTACATTTATTTGAATATTCTCAAGTCTGTCTCTGCCACCTCTGGGATTTTTTCAGTAATAATACCTGGGGAAAGAGAAGTTCCACATGCTAAATTCTGCTGAATATTGTTTACAAAAAGGGACAGGGTTAATTTGTTTATTAAGTGTGGGGGTTGTTTAATTGGTCTGCTCTAGCTTGGTTCATTCTGTATTATCTTTTGCTTTTATTTTATTTTTCAATCTAGAATCCATGCTAGAATATTGCTTCAATGAACTTAAGCCCAAGTGAAATAGGGCTGCTATCCATCTGCTGACCAGAAGAGTGACTTCTCCAAGGTTCATATGAAATAAATGCTGGTTGAGATTTTCCCTTTCTCATTATTTCTCTGTTTTGGGAAAGTAGATGAGAATTTTTATGAAATGAGTTTAAGTAAGGAAAAGTTAGGAGATACTTAAAAACTAAATTGATTTTTGACCCCTTCCTCTTTAATTACACAACTCAAGTATTTCATATATGATTTTAATACATATATACATAGAAATATTTATTTTTCTGAATTTTCTTGCCAATCAACAATACTGTTTTAGCTTTGCTGCTGTTAGAAGCAATTGCTCTTCTCTTAACTAGGAAAAAAAAGAAGAAAGAAAAAAACTTCTGTCCTATAAATTGAAGTAGTGCTAATTCATCCATTCATTAGGGAGCTCTCAACTTTGCAAGCATATCTTCCCTTTCCACTTCAATTAGAACATATATATATATGTATATATATATATATATATTTGTATACATATGTATTTGTATATATATGTATATATATATATTTGTACATGATTATATGTATTTGTGTATGTGTATCCATACATACATATGTGTATATGCATGCATGCACGTATGTGTGTATGCATATGTGGAAATAACCCAGATCTATAATTTCATGTGGAGAATTCTCAGTGTGGCAACTTCCTCTCCCAATGTAGATCTGCAACAGGATTGTAATGTATAGTTTTAGAGAGTTGCTTAGGGCATCAATAGGTTAAAATAATTACCCATGGTCACATAGCTGATACATATCAGAGACAATATTTCAATCCATGCCTTCTCAACTCCTCAAAAAACCCACTATCCAACTGTAGACAGTTGTCTAGTCATTTTTTAGTGGTATCTGATTCTTTGTGACCCCTTCTGGGGTTTTCTTGGCAAAGACACTGGAGTGGTTTGCCAATTCCTTCTCTAGCTCATTGTTACAGATGAGGAAACTGAAGTAAACAGGGTTAAGTGAGTTTCCCAGGGTCTCACAGCAAGTAAATGTCTGAGTCCAGAACTGAACTCAAGTCTTCCTGACTTCCAAGTTATCCACTGCACCACCTCACTGCCTTTAACCCATGTATCATGCATATATAATATGATAATTCAAGCCACACTTCTAAATTTGAATCTTGCTTGGAGCTATAAAGATATCTCCTCATCCCTATACTAGATATATTTCTTTTGCAGGTAAGTTTTTTGGAAGAAAGATAAACTACAGACAGTTGGGTCCTGAACAGAGCTGACGATTAAATCCGTGACGCAGTCCCATTATTCCAATTCACACTGCATACTTCCAATGTATTCAATATTTTATATAGTTATAACTTTGAATAATGTGAATTTGAACACGAGACCACTTCATATTTTCAATACTAGCATTAATTGGGACCCAGCTATAGTCCAGTTAGGTTGGGGGACTTAGCGATCTGGCACATTCTTATAAGCAAATAAGTATCTGATGAAAAAAGATTTGAAATGGAATTTCATGGCTTATGATATGGTTAGTTCTAAAGGCACTTTTTTCAATAGGAAGGGAGCAAAGACAACATTATAAATACTTATCCTCCTAAAATGATCATTTGAAAGGGGCTAACACACATTTAGCTGTAAAAATTCCATTAGGTTTGTTTTTAAAAATCCGTCGACTTGTTACCACACCTTTAAAAGGGTGATATGTGGAAATATACCTCATCCTTTTTGTAATGTTGTGAGATTTCATTATGCATTTCTTCAGAATATTTGAGAAAGGTTAAACACTACACGTGCTGTTTATATAATAATTTAGAATGTACACAGCATTTCACATCATAGTGTGATGATGCATCACAAAGGTACATGCATGCCTTATCTATTGAAGAGGCGATGTCATGGGGATGAATAATTATTGTCTGTGAAGCATCTGAAGCTTCTTGAGAGGCAAATGTAACAGGATCCATCAAGAAATATCAATGGACCATGGAGAATCCTGGGATGCAAGCAAGTTTCCAAAAGGGAAATACAGATGGGTAGGAAAAATGAGAACATCTTTTGCTTACTTGCTCTCTCTTCCTGATTAGTATTTATGTACTGAAGTGACTTCAAATGGGTTCTATATTAAAAATTCAAAGTATTATTCCATAGCATCTTTGGATTTCAAGAGCTAAACCTTAAAATCTTAATTGATTTTAATCTTATTATGGATGGAAGCACGTGCCAGAATGAATCACTGCATGGCACTCTTTATCGTGTTCAGAAGATTGGCCTCATTCAATGGTTTTTGACATTTGACAATAATTATTTTGCCAAATTGCTGCTTCATCTGAAGATAAATCTATCTCCCAAGTTTTTGCATTAATTGCTCATAGACTTACAAGTTAAGTAATTCTTTAAATGAGGAAGAACATAGGAATTAATTTTATTATATATGTATATTTTAAAAAAAACAAGACCCTTTTATCTCTCATTTCAGTTCACTGGCTGGTGTAGTGCCAGCCAGTGACATTATACGAATGTCTTTGCGTCCATCCTGTTGACAAGTGTCTAGTTCTATACTGCTTATTCCAACGATGTATGCCCAGATGTATGAGTTCAGACCCTCTTGTTCAGGCACAATTTACTTAGCAGGTGCAGCTATAGGGCCTCATGGTTTCATGGGAATTAATTAAATGATTTCCCAAAAAGAACCCAGTGTGAGCCAAGAATCATTGTAACCAAAAACAAAGCCACTATCCTGCCTCAGTGAGGGTTTCTTTTTTTCACTTCTTGTTACAATTCTTTGTGTTTTTTCATCCTGTGGGTGAAATTCCAAGTCTATAAACTCTAAGGGTCTACCCTAATTCAATTACTATATAAGAATAATTGTCATTTTAGTACTAAATAAGACTCAAAAGTAAGTAGAACAAAGGTTAGGACATGAATATAATTTTATTCTCATCTAGGCCCAGTTGATACCAATCTGGGGCATAAAAAAGAACAAAGTTAGAAATGAAAGCCCCATATATACCAAGATATTCACTGTAGCACATTTTACAGTGGTGAATAAATTTGAATTAAAGTGACTGTCCATTCATTGCGGAATAGCTAAAAACAAGTGATGCTATACAAATGCAAGGGAATAACTTTCCTGTCATAAAAAATAACAAATTCAGAGAAACATGGAAGATTTCATTATTATGAACTGATGAGGACAGAAACTGTATCTGTGATTTCTTTGGTATAGATAATTCCTGGTTGAGGAGATTTTCTACTTACACAGGTAGGTTTTGGCACCTAAAAGTTTGAAATGACCTGTATGTGATCATGCAGTCATTATATAATAGAGGAAAGAACTGAAGCCAGACTTTCCTGGCTCCAAGGACAGCTCTCTATCCTCTTCATTATGCAGGCTCTCTATAAGCTAGTGGAGGCAAAAAAAAAAAAGGAAGTAGAAGAACCAGGAGAATAGTGACTACTGTAATTTAATCCAATTGACAGGAAGAAAGACTGTTGACATCAAATGAATTACAATAAACAATCTTGATCTCAAAAAGTGATGATGAAGCACACCTCCCTTGGCAGAGTCAATAGTCAGAGAACCATGGATGCTGAACAATTTATGTAAAAGCATATGTAATCACTGTGTTGATTATTTTACATAATTTCTCATTTTTTTTGTTAAAATGGAAGTTTCAATGTGGGATCAGAAAATCTAGTTTGAAGTTCTGGCTCCAAAACTTATTAGTTGTATGTCCTTGAGCAAAGCCATTTATTCCCTCAGATGGACTGGGTGGAGGGGAAATGAAAATGGTGTAAGAATAAAATATATAAATGAATTTCTTTTTTTAAAGTATCAGATATTCATTGTCAGTCTTCCACCAAATAACATTTATTAAATACTTACTATAGCAACCTCTTTGAAGTGTGAGGAATGCCCTTTATCAACATTAGGATGCTCTGTTAATAGGTATCATTATCATTTCTAAGTTCTTTGTGCACAGAATCTACTGTGTTGACCTCCTTCCCATTGCCCCACAGCAGAGTTTTCAACATAGCAGGCCCTTCATGGGACCAGATCCTCAGAGTTAGAATAGACTTTGCTGTCATTATTGCTGTTAAGTCATTTTTCAGTTGTGTTCGACACTTCATGACCCTATTTGGGGTTTCCTTGGCATTGGTTTTCTTGAAATGTTTTGCCATTTCCTTCCTTATCTCATTTTTACAGATGAGGAAATGGAGGCAAACAGGGGTAAGTGACTTGCTCAGAGTCACACAGCTTGTAAGTGTCTGGGATCAGATTTGAACTCAGGGAGAAGAATGTTCCTAACTCTGGATCCAGGACTCTATCTACTCTACAATCTAGATGCCCAGAACAAACTTTAGTCATCATCTAATCCAATCCATATCTAAGCAAGCATCCTATCTACAATATTTCCCAAAAGGGCTCATCCTGCCCTTATTTGAAAACTTCCAATGAGGGGATCTCATTACCTCCCGAGGCCACTCATTTTATTGGGGGATAGCTCTAATTATGAGGGAACTAATTCATTTGTTAAAACTTAGAACTGCCTCTTTGCAGTTCTCCTCAGTTCTCCTTTGAACTTCTCCTCAGTCCAGGTCAGCCCTCTGGTGTCAAAGAGAATGTCTCCACTGCCTTCTTCTCCATCACTGTGCCCCCTTCTCCCACTTATGAGTTCTTCCCAGAACCTCCATTTTGAGGAAAGGCTTAGACCAGACATTCTTTATTCTCCAGACTTTGCCAAACCCCCACCAAGAAGGGAAGGTTCATTCTGACTTTTCAACTCTCTTTTTAAGTATGATTTTCCCATATTAGAATATAAAACCCTTAAACTGTATTTTTTTTACATAAATTTGTATCCCCAGGACTTAGCACAGGGCCTAGAACATGGTAAGTTCTTAATAAATGCTTGTTGTCTTGACTTGGAATGAAGAATTATCTTTTATTTTAAAAAACTAGGGTTTTTTTAACAGAGGTATATATCAGAAATTGTTTTAATGTCTAATTTCTATCCATTCTGCAAAGTCCATCACAGATCTACCTCTTTCATGGATCCTTTCCTGAACATCTCAGTTCATTCCTCCTTTCCTGAACATCTCATTTCCCCTTCTTTGGGATTCCTATAGAACATATTTCTATCTCTCATTAGCACTTTCACAAACTTGTATTCTTTGTTACCTTTGTGTGAGATTGTGTCTTAGATATATTTGACCCTCAAAATGTAAGTCCCTTGGGGTCATACACTATTTCATGTTTTTCTTTGTATGCCCAACATTAACAGAGTGTTTTACAGATAGCTGGTACTTAATATTAGTTGAATTTTATATCCCATAGTGTCTTGAGAGCTAACCCCTAGAACTGGGGTTGTTAACCTTCAGGTGTGTGATGAATCCCTTTTTCAGTTTCATCGGTTGCACCAGTCACTCATTCAGTTGATAAGCATTTACTGAGCACCTTCTATGTGCCAGGCATTGTGCTAAACACTGGGGATAGAAGGAAATACAGGAGGCCATCCATGACCTCAAGAAGTTCGTAACCAAAGAGCCTTTTCTGAAAAAAAAATTGTTGCTTACATTCACAATTGAAGGAATTTCTACATTTTAGTTAGAAAATAGTAGTAAGAAAATACATAAGAAAGTAAATATTTTATTTTTCTCATTCAGGTTTATGAACTCCTTAAACTGAAGGTCTATGGACCCTCAGGTCATGACCTTCCACTTTAAGATGACATTTAACAAACCATTTAGAAAAAATGACTTCTACAATGAATATTGATTTCTACAAATGACTTCTTCAAAAAAAACTGTTTGATTTTGTGAAAATGACTCAGCCCATGGACCAAGAAGCTCTGGACCTTCTTATTAAATGGTCAAAATGGTGAATGGCTCTCAATGGTAAATTACCTGTCTGGCTCAATGGGCCTTCATATGCAGAAATATTTCTGAAGTTTATGTATTCAGATATTGTTCTAAGTGTATCAGGACAGAAATAATAGTATAGCAAAAGAAAACAATTTCTGTTACATTCCTGAGGACTCTCTCATCTACTTCCCCCCATAAGAGCATGAGCTCAATCTTTATAACGTCATTGTATTCCTATATGTAAGCCTCAAGCCTTCTAGTACCTCTTCCTTTGAACAGAAATGCTCATAAACTGGTCTAAGGTGATGCAATGGCTATGTGGTTTTGTGAGAAACAAAGTCTTTATTATCTTTTAATCACTATGTTTGTATTCTGTGCCTAGGAATAGCTGGAAATATCAGCCTTTTCTACCTGCCCCAAGCTTTCTAAAGAAACTCTTAGCTTGAGGTATATGAATTGCTTTTAGTATTTGATAACTATATTTCAATGTAATGGTACTCTTTATAATCCAACATACTTTATATTCATTATCTAAAAATCTGATTTTGAGAAGGAATACATGAGTTTCACTAGATTTACAGGGGTGTCCATGACACAAAGATGACTAAGAATTCCTGCATTGAAAACTGGCCAACTGTTTCTTAAAGACAATTAATTCCATTTTTCCTCCCTCCAATTTGGGGGTAACAAGAAAATAAAGCCAACATCAAAGAAATTAAAACCTCTTAAATTTAAATTTTGATTGCTGAAACCTAGCAAGATATCTTAGGTTTGCCAGCTAGATTTCTTTTTTATGGACCTTGCCTTAAATGCAAATCACTCTGGCTCTCATTGATTGGTTAATAATCGGTCCCAGTCCAAGCTTCACTTGGTCTTTGTTTGGATTCTGATGCTCAGAGCAACTATAAATAGCTATTATTTGTTTTAGGCTAGAAATCCTGATGGTCTTCCTCTCTCAGACTGATTTTATTTTTTATTTTTTGACTAGGTAAAAGAGTCCATTCTTTGCCTCATTTTTACCTAGCCTTAATCAATGAATGGATATTGACTCAAACAGAGACCTGGGAAAGACCTTAGCTCAAAAAGGTCAAAATCTCCCACTGCATCTGATACTAACTCCAGTCATCTTATTCTTTTCTTGCCACTGCATCCAGATTTCTCTAGGAGAGAGAGGAAGGCTGGTGACTTTGAACAGTCCTCCCTCACTTAAACCCACTTCACTTGCAAGTCATGAAATCTCTTTCCTGATGTCATGGAGCTCTTTGAGAAGAAGGGCAATCTTCTTATGAGAAATAGTAGCTGCCCCACTGGGGATAGAAATGGACAGTTCCAGTTGGGCAACGTGGCTTTTTCCTTCCTTCCTTCCTTCCTTCCTTCCTTCCTTCCTTCCTTCCTTCTTCCTCTCTTCTTTCTTTCCTTCTCTCCCTCCTTCCTCTCCTACCTCTCCTTCCTCTCCCTCTCTCCACATAGGGAAATGCCAATAAAATTTTTACAGTAGACTTTCACTGTATTTAACCAACTGCTGTGAACTCAAATCTTAAGCATCCTCATAGGCTACCATTCTACCAGACTCACTTTTGCAGGTAGAGACTGAGCCTTAAGGAAGTTCATCATTACACAAAGAGACTTCAGTCCTTGAATTACCAGTCCTACTTAGTCACTTAGCCTCCCACATGGTTTATGAGATTTGTATGTAAAACTAGTGAATTTGATGCCTGAACACTGTAGTCAGGGTAAAGCAGACAGGTTGAAGCAATCACCTGAAAAATTCAGACCCCCAAAACAATAGCAACCAGGTAATTGTGACAATGTTCTAGTTGGAGAGATTTGTATATTGAGTATATTGTACACAGCATGAGGAAAAAGAGAAAAAATAAAAGTAGGTCAGATAAATGCAAATTCTTCAATTCCAAATGGCATTATGTCTCATTATTAAGTTATTTCGTCATAATTAAGAAATCTCTATTAAACTGAATTATTGTATTCATCACAAAGAAACCTTTTCTGATAAAATTTGCACTTAAGAAAAATCTGTTGATTTTTGTCTCTCTCAGTGCTTTGAGAGCTGACTTTAAGGCAAGCTTCATTAATACCATGAAGAAACCATTTGAGTTTGTTTAGCTAATGTAACTCATGGATCATAATCTCTGTACCATCTCAGACTTGAGTTCAAATTGTGGAAAATTATCAATAATAAGTGACTGTCTCATATTTCTATTTCACCCCCAAAAGAAACATTTCGATATTCAGGCATTCAGTACTATATAGTTAAAGGATCCTGAGACTTCCTGATCAGAGAAATAAATAAATATATATGTGTGTGTGTGTGTGTGTGTGTGCGTGCGTATGTGTGTGTGTATAGATACGTAGATATATGTGTGAATACACACACAAAAACATAAATATTTATATAGACTTGTATATGTATGCTCATGAATACATATACTTTTATATCATGGTATATTAGATGTATTCATATACATTCACACATGTGTATGTATGCATTTAATGTGGTGAGAAGCAATGTGGTCTAGAAAGAGTATGAATACTGGAATTAGAGGACCTGAGTTTAGTTATAAGTTCTGAAATATATCAGCTGTATGACATGGGTAAGTGATATGGTCTCTCAGGTCATCAGTTTCCTCACCTCTAAAAGCATCAAGGATTTCTTAATTCCTTGATGTTAACTCACTCCACCAACACAAGTTACATACATCCTTCATCTATATATAACTTGATAGATGTCTTTACAGAGACACCTGAGTCATAAAAGTTCAATCAAGTACCCAAGGTTACATAGCCAGCAAGTATTATAGGCAGGATTTGAAATCAGATCTTAAATAACTTGAAGTACTTAACTGTAACTTAACTATACAATGCAGTTTCTCCATCTTCTAAATGCACATGAAATACTTACACTCCCTACTTTGTAGGATTATTATAAGGAAAGTTCTTTCTAAACCTTAAGGCACTCTGTAATTGTGAGTTCATATTTTTGTAGTAAAGAGGTCTTGCTGTAATTGCATCAATGTAAATAAGTCCTGATGGGGAAGCCACCCTCTACTAATGTAGAATGGCAACTTGCCTGGACCACTGAGATGTTGACTGTCTCCATTGGCATAAGTAGCAGCATCAATTAGGCTTTGAAATGAGGGCTTTTGACTCTAAAATGGTCCTTTAAAATAAGCATCTCTGAAATACCAGGCATTATGCTAAGTGTCAGAGATACAAATGTAAAAGTGAATAAGTCTATATTAACAAGAAGTTTACATTCTGTTGGGGGACACAGCACATCTAGGAAAATGTTGACCAGGGAAGGGAGTTTCAGTCTGGAGAGTGAGAGAGATTGTGAATAGAGCCACAGGGCAGTAGATCTTCTTACCCTTTCATTTAGTAAGGATAATGTTGAGTTGAAATGGGGAGAGAGAAGGCGAAGATGGTAACAAGTTACCTATTCTGAGTACATCCCCGTTTCCTGGTGGTTGGGTGGAAAGATGTAAAGATGTTTTGGGACTTCCTAGAAATTGTGGCTTGTGTGTGAGTACTATACCAGTAATATACCCAATCAAGTTTTCAAATCTCATTATACATATATATGTATGTATGTATTTATGTATGTATGTATGTATGTGTATGAGTGTATGACACCTTCTTTCTGTTCGTTTCCTCACATACACCACTTCATATCCTGTCTCTGTATTTTTGTTCTGTCAGTCGCCTATGTTTTATCCCCTATGCCTCCCAGAATTCCTCACTTCCTTCAAGACTCATTTCAAGTGGTATGTTCCAGACAAAACCTTTCCTGATCCCAGTCTCCCTCACCCCTCTCCCCACTCAAATATTAATGCCCTCCATCCTTAACTACCCCATTTATTTTTGTTTATTCTGCATAAATTTAATTTCTATGAACTTAGATGCATTTGTGTTGTCTTCCACAGTAGAATATAAGCTTTTTAGAAGAAGAGACTGTTTCATTTTTTTTCTTTCTTTCCCCAGTACCTAGAATTGAGTAGATATTTAAATATTCTGAATGAGATGGTCACTAAATTTCTTCTAGCTCTAAATCTAAGATCTCAGAAAGCAAAAATGGTAACTATAGAAGACAGATTTTCTCTCTTGACTACAGCAAATTGGAGGTACCTCTACTAGGAAACGTGCCTTAGAAAAGTTCTGACTTTTTTGTAAGTTATTTGAGTTATAGAATAAATAAATTATTGTCAAAGCATGTGTCTATATACTTAAATCATGTTTTCTTTAATAACTGCATGAAAAATTTATTGAAAGCAGTTAAATTCAACCTAACTAGATACTCGTCACCAATTAATATATTTGAAGAAACTGTTTTGAATGAATTCAACTGTTTCTCCCCCCCAAAAAAATGTTTTACCCATCTTTTCACTGAGAAAGGATAGATGCATTGGCTATTGCTAACTGAATCCATTCTGACCCCTCCTCCTCCTACCTCTTTCTCTTTTTCTGTTTATCCTTTTCATTCTTACCACTTTCCCCTCCCCATAGGGTAAGAACATTATGAGAGATTTGTTTGTTTGAATGTTCTCCTATCATCCCCTTGAGTTCTTTTAGAAAAGCCACTATATAAATCTCATAGAAAAAAAATGTTTCCAATAACTGGCCCATTTCCAATTACTGGACCTCAGTGAGAGATTTAGCAAATGCTAGAAAGACTTGTTATTGTCCCTAGAACGGGACGCTAACCTCTGTCATGTTTATAAATCAAAATCTGCTTGGCACATTGGCAGGATTTCATGAATTCCACGCACTCTACTGATAGGCAAGCACTGTGACCAAACAGCTTTTTCTTAGCATGCTTCCTGAATAAGGTGCCAATCAAGCTGAAATAAATTATTTAATCCATGATATGGTAGAAGACCAGTTCAGCTTGATCTCACTTATCATCTTCTTAAGATGGAGCTTTTAAATTTGGCCAAAGGATACAATTCTAAACTGCATAACCCATATGGTGAAGGTATGACGCCGTTCCTATTAACATGTCATTGTTAATACCTCATTTCCAAAGTAGCAGAACAGAGAGTTTGGTCAAACATAAAAGCCTTTGAATGTTCTTGGGGGAATTCAGTTAGTCTTTAGCTGTGTAAATGCACAATTTGTCTCTACTATATAGACCTTGAAATGAGTAAGATCCCAAAGGGCATACCAAAACATCTGGAAGATCCTACATGGGTCAAAAATTCTACTGATGTCATTTTTATCTTTGAAAATTAGTTTACAGATGGGCATAAAGGTGTACACAGCAACTAGATTTTGAAAAGACATCTGTACAGTATTTGCAAAACACTTATGTAAATCCTATGTAACAGTTGCTATCTAGAAAGTAATTAGAAATTGTCACATATATTTTGATCATCTAGAAAAATTAAATATGTGCTTTTTTGAACCAGCTTTTTGCCAGATAGTTCCTTCCTCAACATGTAGTATAAAAAATCAAAATGTAAAATCTCATTTGAAAAAGACAAGAGAAATTCAACTTGAAGCTTAAGATCATTAATTCTAGATTTATGACTAGAGCAGACAAAGGGGTAATCTATGCTTATCTATCTCATAGGCTGATAAGATGACTATCATTCAAATAGGAATCTCTGGAACTGAAAAAAAAAAAGACATTTTCTCTCTCTGAATATCTTTTCAGAATTTATCCCTGGGAACTTTTCACAAATGTGAGAAGATGTTGTAGAGACTGTTATGTAGTTGATTAAATATTATTAGAATCATATGATGAAAGCAAAACAGTCTGAAAGAAACTTTCTGAATCCTAGCAACTAGCAAAAGCATGATGAGTTCACTCCAGAGCATTGATTCAGCCTCTACACTACCCACTAACTGATTAAATTCCTCTCCTCTGTATCCCCTTATCCCAGTCTATGGGAAATTCTCTAAATTGAAGAGCAAATGTTCCAGCCAAGAGTTGGAGTAATCCCAGGACCTGGTAGAAAATTGTATGACAGAGGGGAAAGTTTGAAGGAGGTCTTTGCCAGGTTGAGAAACTCATTTGTGAGCTTCTCAAGGCTTCAGGAGTTGCTAGGCTCCATAATTTATATCATTTAGAATCTTTATTTCTTAAAGAATATTTTAAAATAGATACCTTCAGATGTAAATGATCCCTTGGATGACTTTCACATAGTACTGCTCACTTAACATTAAAACAACGGCCAATTCTGCTAGTGGAGGAATGTAATAGGAGGAATCAGGTACTAATTTGGTTCCTCATAAAGAAAACAAAACTATTATGATTTGTTTTATTTACTTTACTTTTTCCAGCTATGATGCAACCATTTTTAAATTTTATTTCTTTTATTCTGAACTTAAGAAATAAAGCAAACATCTTCATAACATAATGGATATTTTTAAAAAGATGATTGTACATGGAACTTCAAACAACTTGCTATTACTTTTAAATATATAAGATTTTCATATAACTTTGTTTTTCTCCCTTTCTTCTTCTCTTTCCCCACCACTAACCCTAGAGATGGTGACCATCAAGCATAAATGTGAATGTGGTTTTATGTGTGGGCATGTGCATGCATGTGTGTGGGTATAACCATTCTATGAATACTTGCATTTACCAGTTCTTCCTCTGGATGCAGATGGTGTTTTCCTTCCGGTGTACTTTACAGTTGATTTGGGAATTTACAATAATCCAAATGACTTATTCACTCTACTTGCTCTTAAAACAATATTGTTGTTACTCTATACAATGTTCTCGTGGTCCTGCTCACTTCATTCATCATTTCATACATGTCTATCTATGATTGTGTCATTTATTTAACAAGTATGCATTTTAAGTGACTATTTTTTGCTAGGTTCTGAGCATATTCAAATATCAAATGGACCCATGATATCATCCATTTGGGTGGTCCCTCCAATGATTCAGATCACAACCCATCCATATTGTCCTTTCCTGTGCAGTTCCTGTCTGTGTCCTCCAATTAGTGAGCCATAGAGAATCCATCATGTTGTGGAAGTCTTTGCTTGCTTTCTCCTGACCAGCAAATATCTAAATGTCCCCCGTAGCCCTTCACCCTCACTGTATCTTCAGCCATTGTTCTCTCTTCCTATTGTAGATTTCCCTGATGACATATTTTATCCTATTTTTCCAAGTTCCTCATTTCTTATATGTTTCTGTGTGGTAACACCCACTAAGAGCCTCTCCATTGACTTCTTTTTGCTTTGAGTTATTCATAGGCTATTGTGCACCAAGCCTTACAACTGCACATCACACTCTTGAGATCCAAAGACAAAGATGAAAATGCACCTACCAACAAGGAGCTTACATTTGACTGATGAGAAAATTGTTAGATGGTTGGTTAGCCACAACCTTCCTCAACACTTAGCTTTGCCTTAGCAGGATTTGAAAGAACTTTGAAGTCCAAATATTTCAATTGTGCTCTTGTTGTCTTTGTGTCCCCAACATATTCATTCATGACATGAGCCAGGTAATGATGGAAAGGGAGAAGAGGACAATGTGGCCAAGCCCTTGAATAGCAACCTGAGAAGTGGCATTATCCATATTCCCCAATGATTCAAGAAGGAAAGATAGGAATGAGGAAGCTGGAAGGCTTCATTTTTTGAAAATATTCCAAAATTCTACCTGCTTGATTCACTTAAGACTTTCTACCTCATGGAGGAGGTATGGTGGGATTTAATGGATAAATAGTTTGCCCCAGAGTCAGATGATGTAAGAGAAGTCACTTATAGAGACAGTTTTTTAAGACTATAAAACCTGGGGTTTTCAGTCTCAGTTTCTTCATCTGTAAAATTTATCCTCAGCTGGTCTAGCTCATCTCTGAGGCCCCTTTCAACTCTGAATTTATGATCCTAAAAGACAATGCAGGTACCATTTGTAGAAGAATTTCTTCATTAAAGTTTTTCTTTATTCATAAAATCACATGTAGCATTCTCCTCACCTCAATAAAAAAAAGAAAAGAAAAAATAGCACTTCAGAACTGGTGACAATTAGGATAAGGGTTAAATTAAAGTTTGTCTTGGCACTACCATTCAAGTAAAGTTTGCTAAGGAAATAAATAGCATAAACTAGATAGTAAAGGGAATTATTACGCTGTACTCTTTAAGAGAATAAATGCTTTCATAATACTTTTGAGCACTTGAAGAGCGCTCATTTACATCCAATCCATATGCCGATCACAGCTCATTCTTATCTGTTCATGCAAGCATATCTTCTAAGAACCTCTACTAGGCCTAGTTGAGTTATTATATGTACTTGAAAGCAATAAAATGAATTAAAGAATATTTTAAGATAAATGCAAGACTGCCCCCCTCCCGTGATGCTGAATTAGTTATGTTTTAATGTATTAAACTTCATTCTCAAATCAAATAGAAATGGTTTCTGAGTCTCCCTCTATTCTGGATTGTCCCTAATAATGGTCTCCTCTATTAGCCTGGCTAGTTGAGACCCGACTGCATTTGCACATCTCATATTGTTATGTGAGTCATATTCATGAGCATTTCTTTGCCTTTTGTTAAAATAATTTAATATCCTTTTCAGGGCCACAGAACTGTGCAACAGAATGCTTTCCTCTTGTTATTTTTATGTAGGCCTTTATTAGCTATAGTCATCACAGAAGAGCACAAGAGCTATGTGGTGTTTTGATTTGAAGGGGGGAAAAATCTGAAATTCCTTTAAGGCATTCAGTTTGAATGGCTTAACTGTACCATAATGAGGTAGCCGAGGCTAAAATAGGAAAGGAAATTGTGAGGGGCAGTGCGGATTGCTTGGATTCAATAAGGATGTTAGTCTTGAATAGATGAAAGAAAGAAAACTTATTAGCATCATTATGAGGAGAATATGCCGTTGATGAGCACTTTGGAAAACCCATTCTGGACCAGTTAATCCCCTATGAGTGCAGCATGACCTCTATGCTCCTATTAAGTTCACTTCAAAATTGGTGTGAGTGTGATCTACCTAATAAGTAAGTGCTGGTCAGACATGCAACTCGATGCCTAGGCACAGAAAGTCAGATGCAGCTCACAGATAATTACACCCAATTCATTCTGACTTCAGGAAGAAGGTGTGCATGAATATGGAGTAGGTGCCGCTAAATAAAATACAGATACGAGAAGCTGAATGCAAATTGCAAGCAACGATCACAAGGTATCAATCTTCTTTCTGTATTTCCTTCTGTTTATATCTTAATTGTCCCATATGTCACAATAGACAGCAAGTCCGAACTGCAGGAATCGTCTCATAAATTTTGTAAATTTGTAAACATAGCACATTAGTGTTGCTTAATAAATGTATTGTTATCAACATTCTAATAAGCAATGGGAAAATAAGTGCAAATACTTTATACCATTGAATAAAAATGTTCATATTCATAGAGAAATCTTTTCATTAAAGCAGTGAAGGTGGAATTCAGTTGGCTAAATGATCTTTCCCACAACTCAGTATTTTCATATATCTGGAGATTTTTTAAAATCAGTTCATTGGCTGAACTTTGAAACCATCAAAATTAAATCATTCCTCTAAGAGGATTTCATGCTTTCTTTTCATTTGAAGGAAATAAATTCCTTCTGAAACCACTAAAATTTTCAAGTTTAAGAAATAAAATTTCATTTTTTTAATAAGGATAATTAATTTTGGTGTTTGCATAGTTCTCATTCTGTGTTGTCCAGATTAGGCTCACTAAATGGAGTTACATTGACAAACCTTTCCAAAAAAATACCAAGATCATAATAGAACACTGAAATATCAATAACTATCTTTTGGGCTCTGTTTATGGTGATGAAGTAAAGAATGGTGGTCATTTTAGCTAATGGAAGAAAAATAGTAAGAACTTTTTAGCCTATCAATATAACAATGATAATATTTCAATACTCCACTTCCCCTGGTCTTTGTGGACATTGATTTCATTTCTATACTGCATCCTGAACTTAGCTTCTGCCATAGGTTATCTTACTTTATTTTCCTTGTGTTTTTAAAGCTCCCCACCTCCCTTCTCCATGGTGATGAACACTCATGAGTGATTGACAAACACATTGTAAATTTCAGGTTAGTTTTTTTTTAATCATTTACCATAGCATAAATGGGTCCTGACTCCATCCCTCCACATTTCAATCCTATACTTGTAAGTTAATGATACTCGAAGGATTAATCAAGACCCAAAAGCTATGCAGTATTTTTACTCTGGGCCTTTGAAGCTCACAAAGACTTTCTCAAACTGCATTTTATTAGGGCTGTATATTTTCTTTCTGTACAACTTGCTCATTTTCTTGTAATTTCTCCTGTGCTCCGCCCCAGTGCCCCATACCCAGTTGAAACCAATATTTCCCTACTAAGATCAAAGGAGAAATGTTGACATTCACCCTGTTGGAAAGTTAAATAAAATTCTTCCATAAGTATCTATTAGGTAAGATTTACTTCATGCCATTTTCAATCAACTGCACAGGCAAGCAGTCTGTATATAAAAATAAATTCCTCCATTTGAGCTTATACAAATAGTTCATCTGTATTTTGTTTATTCATGGGAAGAAACTGAGCATGTCTGCAGCAGTTCTACTGCAGGTCACCTAAAGGGCAGGACCAGAATTCCTGTGATCCATGGAAACCTCTCAAGGGGGCAGAGAGCAAGTCCTGTTTGATCTAGCACCTGCTGGGAAGCCATCAGTTGGACATTTTGGGGGGGGCAGACTTTGCCAAGCTGTGATTAGAATAAATATGTAAGGGAGATGACAGTGGAAAACCTAATAGGAAAATTCATTTGTAATCAGCTAAAAAACCATTATGAATGACTGATCAATAAGTCCACCCCTGGGGCAGCCACATTTCTGAGAACAGAGAACAGCACAAGGATAGGCCTGGTCCACATGGTTTAGAGCTTCCTGCTTGAATATAGGAGGAAGATATAACATGGAAGTTGCATTTACAATGACAAAACAAAACAGTTCATAGATTCAAATGTGTGTGAATATATGTATTATGCATGTATACATATACATGTGTGCACTATGTACATGTATTATATATCAATATATAATATGATTATATGTGGGTGCATATTGGCATTACATGTATATGGATGTACATGAATGTGTACATGTGTGCATGTGTGTATGTGTATTGCACATGTCACATGTGGATGGATGTGTGTTGCTGTTTTATATATGTGTGTATATGCATATTGCATATTATGTTATATATATTCAAGTGTGAATATATTGGAGTATATATATTCTACATATATGTATAAATATATCTATATAGTATATGTGTACATGTGTGCATTGTAAAAACATGTGCATTTATATGTTCATGGATATTCATGTGTGTATTTTATATTTATGTAAATATATGTAAAATAATACATGTGTATGTATATACACTGCACTCATATCATCTTGTATACATATAAACACATCTGTATATGTGTGTGTTTGCATAGTTATTAGACATATACAAAATATTTCTAAAGTCAGTACATATAATTTCAGGAATGATATTACCCTTGGTTCTTAATATCAATACATCAAAAAAGGTGGAAAGAGTCAATATTTAATAGCATTGTCATTGCTTTTTTTAAGAAATTAATGCATTATGACATTTCAGCAACTGTGGAAAAGAGCAGCTAGGTTCCTAAGGTGACATGAACATTCATTGGGAAGCATTGCCAAGTTTCCTATGCAATTGGTCTGTTATAAAGACAAAAAGTCTGGCAACACAACAATATCAATTTAATTCATTTCAAGAACCAATGATTAAACTCCTACTATGTGTTGGACATGGTACCAGGCTCTAGGGAAACGGACAAAAATGTCAAATAGAACTTCCTCTTACAGAGCTGCCATTTTCCTTGTAAAAAAAACTGTACACATGTAAATAAACACAAAATCTAGTATGTAGAACCTCTCATGGAGATATGAGCATTGAGTCATAATTCTTCACACCAATGAGGAGAGTCGTATGCAAATACTGCAGGTTTAACCTGGGTTACATATACAAAATAAATCTAAAGAGGAAGATACTAAAAACTAGAGAATATTTAAGAAATGTCCCTAAATATTGATTGGTTTTATACATGTACAAAACACATCATTTACTTTTCACATGGAAAACATAATAGAATCTAAAATACAATTTTATGCTTTAAATAAACAATTGTGCTAAAATTTAAATTATTGGGAGGAGAAGGATTTATTTGCTTTTTTTATTCTTTGAGTAGTACATACCTAAAAACGCAAAGGATTGAGCTCAGAACTGTTCTGAGCCACAGTAGGCTAAGCCAATTGGGCATCTATCTTGTCTGCTATGAATATACTGAGCCCCCAAATGTGGGAGGCCACCAAGCTTCCCAGGACAGGGTAAACTGGCCCAGATCAGATACAGAACAGGTCTTCAAGCCAATTAGCAATGGAATGGTGCCAGTGCAACTACTGCAGCCTGGATGAGATAGAGAGATCCAGTCTCCAAAATAATTGACTGATTATTTAAAATAGAAATTAAAAAATACCTACAGTATTGATAGATTAGAAAGGAGGAAAAATATTAATTTCTGACAGTACAAGTATTAGTACTGAGAAACAATGGTCAATGGGGTGAGGGCAAAGAGAGATTCAGACAACTCCAAATGTACTGAATTTCTAATTTTACTCAGTCTTCAAGCCAAACCTGGCATTTCTCCTATTATATCTCTTCCTTTACCAGTTCAAATAAACATGATTTTTTAAAATCCTCTGAAATCCTCTACAACTTTCTCCTTTGTAGAGATACTACTGAGTCACCTTCAGAGAAGGCACTGAAAAATTTACTCTTACATCTCAGGGAACATCTGCTTAAAAATGCATTTCTGTTCACAAAACTTAAGTTAACTAGCGTATTCCTCATCTGTAAAATAAATATAATAATAAGCCTTACTTCACTGCATAGTTGTGAGGATCAAAGGAAATCATGTATCTGAAGCTTTTTACAAACTTTATAAGGATATAAAATGTCAGTTGTTATTACTGTGATGCTCAGGAGGATAGGAAATCCATCTTTCATATCTAGGGTTTCTTAATCTGGTGTTTGTATACTTGTTATACATATATATTTCAATATAAATTTTGTAATCCTATGTGTTTTATACATTTAAAAATATAAGATTCAGTGGTGGAGCCAAGATGGTGTAGTAGAAGTAGCAACTTGCTAGAGCTCTCCCCCCAAGCCCAGTCAAATATCTGTAAAAATGATTCTAAACAAATTCTGGAGCTGCAGAACCCACAGAATGATGAAGGCAGATCTCCAACCCAAGACGCAGGAAGCATCTATCATGCCATGCTGGGAGCAGAGCACAGTTCAACATGGACCACGCCAGCATACACAGGGCATGAACAGACCTCATGGGGACTGAATCTCTGTCACCTGCAGAAGTTTCTAGATTTACCAACCCCAAAATGCTAAGGATAAATTGGAAGGACAGTGGGAAAAACTGTGGGATCTGTGTGAGAGAGGAAAGTGGTTAGGCCTCAGTCCCAGGGCAGAAAAGGGGGTACAGGAGCTTGAGGAGGTGGAGCCCACAATGGCAGCAGCAGAGGTAGCGACAGTTTCTTGAGCACTAGGCCTATAGATTGTGGGGGGTGATTGAGCAGCTACTGTACCCGCAATGGAAGAGAACTTCTTTAACAAAGGAACTACCTTAATAAAGAGCTCAAAAGTCAAGTAAATGGTTGGAGAAATGAGTAAAAACTAGAAAAAGAATCAGACTACATAATCTTACATTGGTGACAAGGAAAGACCAAAATAAACGAATAGAAGTCAACAAAGTCAAAGTTCGTACATTTAAAGTCTCCAAGAAAAATATGAATTGATCTCAGGCCATGGAAGAGCTCAAAAAAGATTTTGAAAATCCAGTAAGAGAAGTAGAGCAAAATATTGGGAAGAGAAATGGGAGTGATGCAAGAAAGTCATGAAAAGTGAGTCAACAGCTTACTAAACAAGACCCAAAGTTGCTGAAGAAAATAACACTTTAAAAAATAAACTAACCCAAATGTCAAAAGAAATCCAAAAAGCCAATGAGAAGAAGAATGCCCTAAAAAGCAGAATTTACCAGATGTAAAAGGAGGTCCAAAAGCTCACTGAAGAAAATAATTCCTTAAAGATTAGAATGGAGCAGATGGAAGCTAATGACTTTATAAAAAATTAAGACATTATGAAACAAAGTCAAAGGAATGAAAAATAGTAGACAATGTGAAATATCTCATTGGAAAAACAACTGACCTGGAAAATAGATCCAGGAGATACAATTTTAAAATTATTGGACTGCCTGAAAGCCATGATCAAAAAGAACCTAGACATCACCTTTGAAGAAATTGTCAAAGAAAACTGCCCTGATATTTTAGAACCAGAGGGTAAAATACATTGAAAGAATCCACTGAGTGCCTCTTGAAAGAGAAACTAAAAGGAAAACTCCTAGGAATATTGTAGCCAAGTTCCAGAGGTCCCACATAAAGGAGAAAATGTTGCAAGAAGTCCAAAAGAAACAATTCAAGTATTATGGAAACACAATGAGGATAACACAAGACCTATCAGTTTCTACATTAAGGGATGGCAGGGCTTAGAATATGATGTTCCAGAGATGAAAGGAGCTAGAATTAAAACCAAGAATCACTTGCTCAGCAAAACTGAGTATAATACTTCAAGGGGAAAAAATTGTCATTCAATGAAATAGAGGACTTTCAAGCATTCTTGTTGAAAAGAACAGAGTTGAATAGAAAATTTGACTTTCAAACACAAGAATGAAAAAAGCATGAAAAAGTAAACAGAAAAGAGAAATCATAAAGGAGTTACTAAAGTTGAACTGTTTGCCTTCCCACATGGAAAGATAATATTTGTAATTCTTCAAACTTTTCTCAGTACTTGGGTACTTGGAGGGATTATATATATATACATATATATATATATATATATATATATATATATATATATGTATATATGTATGTATACGTATATATATATATGTATATATATATACATACACACACACACATACATACATACATACACACACACAAATATATGTATAGACAGAGGGCACAGGGTGAATTACATATGAAGGGATGACATCTAAAAAATAAAATAAGGGATGAAAGAGGAATATATTGGGAGAATAAAGGGTGAAAGAATGTGCTAAATTATCTCTCACACCAAAGAGACAATAAAAAGGTTTTTCATTGCAGGGGAAGAAGGGAGAGGTGAGAGGGAAAGATGTAAATCCAATTGGGCTTAAGGAAGGCGTAATATGCATACTCAATTTGATATGAAAATCTATCTTACACTACAGGAAAGTAGGAGGGAAGGGCATAAGGAAGAGTGGGAGGGATAATTGAAGGGAGGGCAAATGGGAAGAGGGGATAATTAGAAGTAAATACTTTTGAGGAAGGGTAGGGTCAAACGAGAGAACAGAATAAATGGGGGCAGGAGGGAATGGAGGGAAATATAGTTAGTCTTTCACATCATGACTGTTATGGAAATATTTTGCATGACTACACATCTATAACCTATATCAAATTGCTTGTCTTCTCAGTGGGGATGGTTGGGGAGGGAGGAAGGGAGAGAAGTTGGAACTCAAAGTTTTGAAAACGAATGTTAAAAATTGTTTTTGCATGCAACTGGTAAATAAAACATACAGGCAAAAGGGTATAGAAATTTATTTTGCCCTACAAGAAAATAGAGGGGGAGAGGATGAGAGAAGAGAGAGGTGTGATAGAAGGGAGGGCAGATTGGGGGAAGGGGTAATCAGAATGCATGCTGTCTTAGAATGGATGGAGGGGAGAGAGGAGGAGAAAATTTAGAACTCAAAATCTTGTGGAAATGAATGTTGAAAACTAAAACTAAATTAATTATTTTAGATAGATAGATAGATAGATGTAGATATATAGATATGGTTCAAAGTCTGCCAAAGTTACCCATGACAAACTTTTGAATTCCTAAGAATTTTGAAAATTTAAAATAAACCCAGAGATCACTGAAAATAATAGAGAATTCATTCCTAACAACTATCATTTCATCGATCTCCCTCCCTGCCAAAAAACTTTAAAGGGCTTCAGTATCATTTATTCAGTATTATCACCTTCAAAAATATAAAAACTTGATGTTGAATTTCAATCTGAATGACAGTATTTTGGGGGGGACCTGAGGTTTTTAGCGAGGTTTGATTTTTTTACAGACTTAAAGCCTCTGACTTTTGGTTCTTGAATCAGATCTTCACATATGCACACACAAACACACACACATACACACATGCACATACATTCACACTTCTATACCCCAAAAGAACCAGTCTATTCACTTTTCTATTTACAATGAAGGAGGCAGATTGAAGACCCACAGTATAAGTATCTGCATTGAGAAAACAGAATGTTTCCATTCAGCCAAGTAAAATGAGATACAGTTAACAATAAGGAAAATAATCATATTAGTATATAGATAGAGAGAGGAAGTTGACCTGGGTAGGTGAGTAAAATATGTATACCAATAAAGGTCAACACCTCCTCAATTTCTAATCTTCGTTGGAGTCTTACCTATAGTAGTCACTGCCTAAGTGACTTACCCAATAACAAAGCCAGTATGTGCCCTAGGAGGAACTTGCATCCAGGTCTCTCAGGCTCAAAAGGGAGGTCTCTACCTACTATACCATTCTGCCTAAATATTTAGATAGCACAATACTAAAAACACTTCCCCTATATTATCTCGTTTTTATTCAATACAGAACATGTCCACATTATCGTAGAATTTATTTGTTCTCCTTAAACTAGTTTCTAAAGTAGAATGTAAGTTCTCTTAAGGCAAGAACTGTCTTTCCTTTTACCTTTCTCTCCACAGCACCTTAATAAATTCTTGTTGATAGCTTGATTGTTTTATAATTGATTCCATATATTTTTAAAATAACATCTTTTCAGGAAGTGATGCCTTTTTCTAATAAACCTTTTCACTGAAATAATTTTGCTCTGCTTCCAAGAGACAAATTAATGCTTGATTTTAGGTTAATTGCAAAGTATTTTGGTGGGAAAGAGAACACAGTCTTTGAAAACCTTACCCCAAACTGGGAAAGACAGTGTGAACTCAATTTAGATGCATCACATGTTGTCTTTGCATTTTCTCTTCTACTCTAACCATCTCCTCAGTTGGATTCCTCCTGGTTGAACTTCCTATTTGTTCTATTTCAGTTCATTTTCTCACCTAGACTAGTGTTCCTTATTGTTATACTTTCCCTTCCTTCACATCAACCCTTCAGCCAGTCACTAACATTTAATTTTTTTGTTCAAATGAACAAATAGTTGTTAAATAACAATAGGCATTTATTTATATAAAACGTTATAATTTACAAAGTATTTTATGTATATTTTTCATCTGAACCTTAAAACACCCCCAATGAGATAGATAACTGCAGAGATTTATTATCCCCAATTTACAAATGAGAAAACCAACTTGAGGATGCTCAACTTGCCTGTGGTTACTCAGCAAATGTCAAAAGCAAAATTTGAACTTGCCTCTTTCTGATTTCAAATGCAACATTGTTTGCTATGGTTTTCTGCCACTCTATTCAAGGGACTGTTCTGGAGGCCTTAAGGAAGAAGCCTCTTTGCCATTACTTTTATTCCTGTGACACCATTTGCATCCCATGTACAGCAGGAACTGGGATTGAAGACAAGAAAATCTGGATCTCTGATGACGGGTGACTTCACATCCCTGTCATGTGGAAGATGAATTAGCCTTGTTCCTCTGAACTCCATAAGACAGATTGAGAAGCAGTGAGTATAAAATGCAAGGAGGTAGATTTTAGTCAATGAAAGGAAAAATTCTCTAACTACCCCAAAGTGAAATGGGCTGTCTCTGTAGGTAGAGAGATTGCATCCATGAAGGTCTTCATGCACAGAATCGATGACCACTTCTTGGGTTTTGGAGAGAATTCTTAGATGTGTCATTCTGCACAAAGAATTTCTGAATCAGAATTTACAGAATGCAAGTTCTTTAAGATTATTCACGTTCCCAGTTTCAACTCACTAGAAATTCAGGTAAGACACAGACAGCATCACCACTCATTTGTAATTATCTCTTTCCCAGTATTTTCCAAGAGTAACTTCAGTGCAATCCAGTGTTTCTGATGGCCCTTATACTTCTCACTAACATCCGACATATTAGTCTTCTTGTCATTTTTACTCTTGTTCTAAATATTGATTTCTGTGAAGTGGTAAAGTCTCATGCCGAAGTTTCTCCAGACAAGGACAGTCTATTTCTTTCAGTTTATCTATTAAATTGAATGTGAGTAAAGAAGCAGAAGGTTGTCAAGGCTCTCAGATCCAGCTAGCATTTTAAATGAACCAGAAAGTTCAATGATAACATACATACACACACACACACACACACACACACACACACACACACACACCTGAAAAAAAGCAACAAGAAAATAAAACAACATACTACAAAATAATTCTTTTTCTAAAAAAGTATGTATTTATTTATAGTTCAGTGTGTTCAGTTTCACAAATTTTTGAATTTTAAATTTTCTCCCTCTCCTTCCTTCCTCAAGATAGCATGTAATCTTATATAGGCTGTACATATACATTTATATTAAACATATTATCACATTAGTCATGTTGTAAAGAATTAGAATCAATGGAATGAATCACAAGAAAGAAGAAAGAAAGAAAAACAAAAAGGAGAGAGAGCAAATAGTGTGCTTCAATCTGCATTCAGACTGTAATTCTTTCTCTGGATATGGATAGTATTTTCCATCACGAACCTTTTGGAGTTGATTTAGGACCTACAAGGTCATTCTTAAGGGGGAAAAAAATGTGTTGTCATTGCTTCTGAGTCCTGGTGCTTTCCTTACCCCCTGTGCAGTCCTGCTGGCTTGGGACACAAGCTCTTTATCCCTTGGGGCTGTCATAATATAAGATATTAACTTTCAAAGTGAATCCCTTGACAGTATCCTAGTCACTGACAAGGGCTAACCAATGAGAAATATTGAGCAAAAACTGTAAGAAAACGGTTGTATAATGAACAAGTATTTTGCACCCGTGGAAATGGAGTCAGAAACTTCCAAAGATGAAAATACTACAATTAATTCTAAAAAGCTGCACAAAAATGTTTATGAACTACCTCTAAGCACTACCACTATGGTTTAAAAGAGGAATAAAAGAATAAAAAGGATTTATCAAAAGCAATAAAGATAGATATTAGAGTTTCCAAAGAACAAGACAACTCTAGCCAAAGATTTGACTGTAAGGAATTTAGTTGTGAATTCATTTAATTTGTTTTATAAGCACACTGATACTTCTTCCAAATGACCCTATTTCTGCTGAAAGTAAAGCCATTCTTCTGAACTCCCAAGGTCATAATTTCAGTGTTATCCTTAATTCTTTACTATCTCACCCCATGTATCCAATTTTTTGTCAAATCTGGTTATTTCTACTTCTACCATATCTCTTGTACTCATCTCCTTCTTTCCATTCATGCCAACACAAACGTAATTTAAGCACTCATTACCTATGACCTAGATTATTCCAATAGCCTCCTAATTTGGTCTCCAAGTGCGATCTCTCTCCACTCCAAATCATGCTCGACGCAGCTACGAAAATGATTTTCCTAAAGTATAAGAGTGACTATGTCATTTTCCTCCTCAATCAATTCCTGTAAACCCCTACTGCTTCTAGAGTATAAATATAAATTCCTAAAATTTTCTTCTAAAACTCTTTACAATTTGACCAAGGGGTGAGGAACATGCAACCTCGAGGACATCTGTTGCCCTCTAGGTCCTCAAGTGAGGCCTTTGATTGAATCTAAACTTTTGTTATGCCTCTAGGCCACAAGTTCCCCACTCTTAAATTCTTGGCTCAATCTATATTTATAGCTACATTGCACAATAGTCTCCCCACACATACATTCTGAATTGCATTCAAGTTGATCTTCTTTCAGTTCCTTACACAACACTCCATCTCCTGTCTCTATGTCATTGTATTGGTCATGCACCATGCTGGGAATGCACTCCCTCATCAACTCCCTCTTAAAATCCCTCTGTTTTATATGACAAAGATCAAGTACCACTTTCTGTAGGAAGCATTTCTTGATCTCACTAAATGCTAGTGTCTTCTTTCATGTGATTATAGGTCCAAAGATTTAGAGCTGGAAGGAACTTTCAAGGCTAACAAGTACAACGTTCTCATTTACAGATAAAGAAACTAAGTCTGAGTAAAGATAAACAATTTGCCCAGGATCACACCACACGTCATCATCATAGGCAGGATTTGTACTCAGGCTTTTTTGACTCCAAACCCAGCACTGTCAATTGTTCCAACTTGCTATTTCTTAATTATCTATCTTACATTTATTTGTAAGAAATTTATGAAATTTATTCACATTCTATTTATTCTCTATATACTTATACACTTCCTTGTGGTCTCTCCCCTCCCCCATAAAAATATAAACCGTTTGTGAGTAGCAATCATTTCTAGTGTTCGTATCCCCAGCTCCTAGCATAGTAGATGCTCAGTGTTAAGCACATAGGAGGCAGCTATTTTTTTCCTAACAAGATACTGGACTTTATTGAGTAAATAGCACTCAGTTAAAGGAAAATGAATCATTAAACAGGAAATGGGGTCCCTTGGGCACAATATTAACCAAGAGCCCTGGAAGGAAATTTGGGAAACTAAATGAACTAAGTGCCATGTGAAGGAGTGAAAGGGGATGTGGATTTGAGGGACATCAGAAGTGTCTCCTCTTGCTTCTGATGGGGCTGAAGGTTACTTATGAGCAAAAGAAGGTATGCAGCATCTCAGAGATGGGTGGAAAGGTGAATACAGAACCAGGATGGGAATGTTAGTACATCAGGAAAGACAAGTAAAGGGAAAGGTGAAGAAAGAGACTCGGTCCCATCAGATATGAGTTACAGAAAGCTTCTGACTACACTACACTCTCCCTTTCATGAATTAATGTTCTGGGGAATTAAGATGCCCCAGAAGAGGCTCCAAGAGAGAGTAGCAGAAAGAGGTGATCTTTAATCACACTAATTAGATAGGCTCCTTAAAAGTAAGAGCAAAGCTTGTGGCTCGTTAAGCCAGAAGAGGAATGAATGAGCCCAGGTAAGAAGTAGAGTAAGTGAAATCAATAGTGGGAGTTTGCTTAGGAGTAGCCCCTACATTTTCAGCCCAGACTAGATAAGGAGAATAAACCTTTTTTTTTTTTAACATGAGAGTAAAATATTTGTTCCCCAGGAGATGCAAATTATGTGAGGGCCACAGAGGAAATGAAGAAGGAAATTGCATACATAAAGCAGAAGTAATACCTTGTCAACAAAGGTCTGTAGAGTCAAAGCTACAGCTTTTCCATTAGTAATGTATCACTATGAGAGTGAACTATAAGAAAAGCTGAGCACAGCAAAATCTACACTTGAATTGTGGTGTTGGAGCAGATTTTTGAGAATCCCTCAGACAGCAAGCAGATCAAAGCAGTTAATTCTTTAAGAAATTAATTCAGACTATTTACTGGAAGATCAAATATTGAAGGTAAAACTTAAATACTTTGGCTATATAATATGATGATAGGACTCGTTGGAAAAAGCTCTGATGTTGAGAAAGATTGAAGGCAAAAAGAGAAGGGGACAGAAGAACATGAGATGGATAGATAGTGTCATGGAAGCAATGGACATGAACTTGGACAGATTTCAGGAGTTAGTAGAGAATAGAAGGGCCTGGTGTGGTATGGTCCAAGACTTTACAAAGACTTGGGCACAACTGAACAACAACCAAATGTATAAAACCCTCAAATGGGATGTTTGATTCTAGAGGAAAAGAGGAAGGTAGAGGGTGAAATTATAACATTTTTGGAAAGGGACAACATTTTAACAGATAAATTTCTGGAAAATTACAAAATGATTCCTTTCAAATTAAGAAATCACATAAGGTAGAGGGAAAGAGAATGAATATCATGTCTTTGTCTAAACTAGTTTCGACAAGTGGTGAAAAACTAGTATAAGACAGATTAGTATAAGAAATGTAAATCGCATAGACTAAATGCCCTAACCTAAAAGAGAAGTAGGGATAGAATATAAAAGGGTTTAATAAAAGAAAATACAAATTTAAATATATACATATGTATGTATATATGGATGAATATATATTTATCTCTCCAAAAATGATTTTAGAAATATATTTTTAAAAATAATTGTTATATGCAATAAAAACACTAAAAACATGTAAAATATAGAGAATATTGTAAAAAGATTGATAAAATTTAAAAGCTTTTTAAGAGATTGAAAATGACATGAAACAAAATATTGTGCTTCAAGCCACTCTAGAAAAGCAATTTCAGTCACAATTTGAAAAAGAGGAAACAAAAAATATCAAAAGAGAAACAGAAAAAAAATGCATTATGCTTAAGGGATGACAAAGGTGAGGGGGTGGGGGGAGGAGGAGAGATTAGTATATTGCATCCACCATGTGCCAGGTACTATACTAAAGGCTTCACAAATGCTATATCATTTGATACTCTTAACAACCTTGCAATATAGGTATTATTATTCATTTTACAGTTTAGGAAACTGAGGCTTAGAGAGGTCAAGTGATTTTCGAAGGTTCACACAGCTAGTAAGTATCTGAGGAAGGATTTGAACTCATGTTTTCCTGATGAGAGACAACTAGATTGCTCAGTAGAGAGTGCTAGGCTGGAGTCAGGAAAGCCTGAGTTTAAATCCAGCCTCAGACACTTATTAGCTATGTGACACTGGATAAATCACTTAACCTCTGTTTGCCTTAATCCATTGAAGTGGGAAATGGCAAATCCCTCCAGTGTTTTTGCCAAGAAAACCCCATGCACAATATGTTCCATGGAATCAGCAAGGTTTAGACTTAAATCAGAACGACAAAAGTTTCCTGACTTGAGGTCCAGCTCTCCATTCATTATATCATTCAGTTACTTAATGGACAAGGGGAAAAAAAACAATGTAATAGATAGATGTGTATGTATGTATCTGAGTGTGTATATATGTAGGTATACATACACACATATAATAAAGCAATAAGTTCTTAAAAGAAAATCTATCCAAATTTCAAAAAGATACTAATAATAGCACAGTAATTGTACAAGAGTTTAATATGCCTCTCTCAGAGATGGATAAATCCAAGAGAAAGACAGACAAGAAGAAAAACATAGAACTGAATAAATTGTTTAAAAAAAATAGAATTTAAAGTGTGTCAATTTCCAAACAAGACCATTTCTGACCATTAAATATTTCTTTTAAAAATTATCATGTTCTAGGAAATAAAGTAGTCACAAATACATGCAAAAAGAAATAATAAACATATCCTTTATAGACTATAACACATTCACAAAATAGTCACCAATTAAAAATGAAAAAAGATCTATCTAAATAGAAAATAACTAATTGAATTCTAAGTAAGGAATGAGTGAATCAAAAAGATAATAGAATCATAGAAAGAATATTTATAGTAAAATAAATTATAACCATTGAAAAATATCAAAAGTTATGAACTACAGTTATAATAATCTTCAGAGAAGTTTTGATAAGCTATATAATTGAATTTTCTTATTTTACAGATGAGAAAATTCAGACTCAGAAAGGCAAAGTGAATTACCCCAGTTCAAGTCAGGGTTTGAATGTAAATCTTTTGAACTCATCACTTCTCTCTTAAAAATACAGTGCAAATTATATAGTAGTAAAAGTGTGTTTTTAATGGAAGCAAATGATTATCTAAGAAAATACTGAAGCCAAAAACAGAGGAAGAAATATGTGTGTATGCATATAGACAGACATATGTATGTATATATTTATATGTATTTAAAGTTATATAAATACATTTCATATACATTATCAGGGGAAAATATCAATCTGTAAATAAATGAACAAGCAAAAATCCAAGGAAAGGGCATTCCTAGTCCTTGTAAATTTAAAATAAAGTTTGTCACGCATTTAAGGAGCAATTGATACTTAGTCAAAAAAATCCAAAACAAGGAGATATTCTGTTAAATACTTTTATAAGAAAGATATGGTCCTGATACCCAAATCAGACAGGAACAAAGCAGCAAAATGCACCTACCGGACCAATTTCACTAAGGAATGTTGATGCAAAAATCTTTAAATAAAATTCTAGCAAATAGATGAAATATAAAAACTGTACTATAAACAAAATAGATCCCTATGTGAAATGCTTAAACAATCTATGTTGGGATAATAAATCAATATAACTAACCAATTTTTATAAATAATAAAAATGATTTTGAAAAAGGCCTCATGTGGCTGTTAACAAATACTCTTGAAAAAATATAGCATTCATCCTCCATGTTTATCTTTAATAAGATCAAAAGCAAAAATCTGTAAATAAGATGTAGTAGTCGCAATTGAGAAGCACTGCAACTTTTACAAGTACATATAATGTTAAAGAAAGCATATCAGTTTTCCTGTGGCTATCTGACAAGATTGTAGGCATGTTATATAATAAAGACAGGTTAAAATAATAAGGCAAAAAAGATAAAAATTAAAGATACAATCACTGTCAAAGAAAATATTTCTTTTCTCTGAAGATAATTCAGTGGTTTATTTTTAAAATCCTAGTGAATCATTGAGGAAACTAATTAAGATGGTCAATTGCTTCAATTAAAAAAAAGGAAATAAAACCAATCCACAATTTTAAACTTTTCTCTACAATACTCACAAATATCAAAAAGAAATCATGGAGAAATTTTACTCAAAATAACTAAAAATGTATAAATATGTGGGAGTTAACCTACCAATACACTCAAAGAACTTATATAAACACAACGTAAGCATTCCTACAGAAAAAGAAAATATATAAATAATTAGAAAGATTCAGTGCTCCAGGTTGGGTCATGCCAGTATGACAACAATGACAATGCTACCTAAATTAATGTACCGATTTAGAGTTATTTCAATTAACATAGACAAAATAATAAGTATATATATGAATGTGTATTATTAAGAATAAAAGGAAATATGGCATTATTACCAGTCCCAAAACTATATTATAAATTTAAAAATCATAAACATAATTTTGCACTGCTTAAAATAGAAAAGTCAATCAATGGAATAGTCTAGATAAGAAAGAAACAAAAGAGGACTTAGGTTTGTAGCCCCATGTTTGACAAAAAAGAGCTAAGTTCCTGAGGACTCCATTTCTCAACTTCACACACACAAAAAAGCTGCTGAGAAAACTGTAAAGCAATTTGGCAGAAATATATGTACATAAAGTTCTTAGCCATATGCCATAATAAGCTTCAAAGGGATATAGGACCTAAATATTGAAAGTTATTACAAAAGGAATTAGCTTTCAAAACTTTGTCATGGCTAGAGACTTGCAATTCAAGAAAGGAGAGAAGTCATAAAAGAGAAAAATTATTTTAATTATAGAAAATTTCAAACTTTTCACAAACAAAATCAATTCATATTGAAGAAGAGAAGCCTTCAAATTCAAAATAAATATTTCCATCAAATATTACTGGCACAAAATTTTATATCTGATGTAAATTTGATAACTTCTTGCACTTAACACAGTGCCTAGTACATAGCAGGCACTATGGATACGAATAAATAATACCAAGAACCACCAACCAAGAGACAGAACAATTTTGAAAGAAACTCAATGTATTAACATTATGATAAAAAACATGATCCAAATCCATCAAAGCAAATTAAAACAACTCTGAGGTTTCAGCTGCTATTCAGCAAATTGGGGTTTGAGGGAGATATAAAAAATAACAGTGAGTATTATTAAGGGGAGATACAAAGAATGCAGGCTTTCCTTGGGTAGTTGTAAATTTGTCTAACAACTCTGAAAAACAATTTGTATTTGGCTGAGAATAAATTGATCAATTTTTGAGTCAATTTTTGATCAATTTTTGAGTCAATTATCTTACTACTGAACATATACTCTGAGGAGAATGCCCACAAAATGGCTTATTTTTACCAAAATACTTATATTAACACTTTTTAATTATAATAAAGTTGAAAACAAAATAACTGCTTGTCATAACTGAACAAACTAATATAAGAAAAAATGGCAAATACAGGCATCTTAGAGAACTGCAAGACTGAGATGAGCCTATCTAATGAAATAAGTTAAGGAAATAATTAAGTGAAGCAAATGAAAAGAATGTGAAAAGTAAGCTGCAGTTTTAGTGTTTATAATATTTTATCTTGGTCTGAGACTATATATGAAATATACCTTCCTACCCTCAGCAAAATGTGGGATTAATGGCAGATGGTTCCTCTGCTTTTTTTTTCCTCAACCATTTTTCTTCTTCTGAAAGAAGGTTCAATTTCTAGGTGAGTGGGGTTAGAAAGGAAAGATATGTTTAATAAATGTTTATTTTATTAACTGACTAACTAACTGCCTATTGTATATTTTCAACCAGGCATACCATAGACGTCTCAAACTCAACATGTGAAAAACAGAATTCACTATCCCACAAAAAATCTACCTACTTTCCTAACTTCCCAATATCTGACAATGACACTATCATTCTTCTACTTACTCATATCTAAAGCCTTGGAGTCACCTTGAAGTCTTCAATCTCTTTCACTTCATATATTTAATCAATTGCCAAGTCCTATGGTTTCTATCTCTGCAACATTTCTCTTATAAATCTCTTTATCTTTACTTATCTAACTATCACTCTTGTTTAGGTTTCATTCCTAAATTTTTGCCAGTCTCCTAACTGGTCTCTCTTACATCAGCCTTTCTGTAATCTAGTCACCATGTTACTTGCAAAGTCATATTACGAAAGTATCAGTCTGGACCATGTCTCTCCAGTATTTGAAATACTACTGTGGAGCCTACAGGATCCATATAATAATATATGCTATATGTAATATAATATATATTCAATATTATATATTTATATTATACAAATACAATTAATAAAATTAAAATAATATAATAAATAAAATATAAACATCCCTGTTGCACATTTAAAATCTTTTACAATTTAATTACAGCCTTCTTTTTCAGATTTATTACACCTCACATTCATGCAAAATAGCATGCTTGCTTTTTCTTATTCAAAAGAAAATTTCATCTGCTATCTTGACACATTGCAGATTCTTTCTCCCATTCCTGGAGTGGTTTTCTTCCCTGAAATTACCTGCTAGAATATCTAGTTTCCTTGAAAATTCAGCTTAACAATAAATTTCTACATGAAGACTTTCCTGCTCTCCCCACCCGGTAGTATTCCTATAAATATATAGGTTTGAATATACTTACACATATAGAACGTTAGAATGCGATAGTTCCAACTTTTACAAAATCACAAAAGACACCAAAATTAATGGTTTTGTCATTGTTCTATGTTCCTTTGGTCAGTGGTATGTGGACACAACCTAAATAATATTCCTTTAATTATAAATTACTATCATTGTAAATTCCTTAGCACGGTGAAGGTTTTAATCATGTATGTCTGCTTGGGGCAGGGGACATGTTTTGAATGAAAGTATACATTTGTTGTTGAATTAATGTGCTGACCTGTAATAAATACCACTCTGATGGAAGTCATAGAATAACATAATGATACCTATCATGTATTTAGAACTTTAAGGGTCCCAAAGAACTATGAGTATGTGTACATTATTTTAATATAAAACATAATGTGATATATATATATATATATATATATATATATATATATATATATATATATATATATATATATATATATCTTATCCTCACAAAACACTGGGAAGGAAGTGTTACTATCATCCCCATTTTAGAGATGAGCAAATTGAAGCAGACTAGAGATTAATTAACCAAGGCAGGATCACACAGCCAATGAGGGTCTGAGGCTGTATTTGAACTCAAGTCCTTCTGATTCCAAGTTCCATTCTCTATCCCTTCTGCCACCTAATTGCTTCAGTAAGAGATTAAGATTTAAAATGTATCAGTTAACAAGGAAACCCATTGTCTCGACTGTTACTATAATAGCGATCATATAATTAAAATAAATAAATTAAGGAAATAAGCAAAGGTAAAGAGGAAACAAAATTATCTCTTTGCAGATAGCAACTGACATCTACGCAGCACTTTCAGGTTTGATCTCTATACATCGTCTCACTTAACTTCACAGCTAGCTATTAGTTAATCCCCATTTCACAGATTTGGAAACTGACATTCAGAGAGTTTTAAGGACTTACCCAGGGACCATTGTTATTCTTATAAGCAAGACTAGAACCTAGATTTTCTTGACTCTAAATAAAACACAAAACCAATATATCATAGTGCTTCTTACAAGAATTATGGTTCAATTAGAGTCATATAAAATCCAAAAACATAATTGAGATAATTAATAGCTTTAATAAAGTATCAGGAAGAAAAATAAATCTATAAGAAGCATTATCAGCATGTTTGTATATTTCTATTAAGATCTAGAGGAGATAGGAAGACAGATGTCAAGTCAGTCCAACAAGCATTTATTAAGCTTCTATTGTATTTCAGGAGCTCTATTTAGCAATGGAGCTGCAGAGAAAGATAAAAAAGCAATCCCTGAACCCAAGCAGATCACAGACTATGTGCAAACAAGATAGATACAGGAAAAATTGCAGGTAATCTCAGACAGAAAGCATTTTTTAACATTAAAGAGAGTAGGGAAAGTTTCCTTGAAGAGAGTGGGATGTTATTCATCCTTCATTCTTGAAGCAGATCAATGACATAAGGAGGGTGATGTCTTGACTTGCAAGTGCATTGCATTTAAATGAGGCAGAATTGTGCAGAGTCATCAGCCTCACTCCTCCAGAGTCGTTGGAGTACAGTGGCAAGACATAGGTCAAGATGACTGGTGATGACCCTGGATGCTGTGGGAGATCGTGGTCTTTTTAGGTTAAGGTCTTTCCCAGGTATGAGACAGCATCCATTCAGTAATTAAAAGCTAGGTAAGAATTGAGGCAAAAGATGGTCTAGATTGCCTTCTCAAAAGAATCCATCTGGAAGGGGAAGACCCTTAGAATTTCTGGTCAGAACAGATAAAAAGACCTGAAGAAAGGCAGGGAATGGGAGAGTGCCAGCACAATGCATAAAATAAAGGGATGGAATGTTTAGTGTGAGGGAAAGCAAGGAAACTATCATTTTAAATAATAGCGAAATATGGTCAACAAAATTAATTGAGGCTCAGTAAAGATCAAGAATATCAAGATACATAAGGAAAGAAGTAGGAATAAAAGAGGAGGGGGGATAGATAAGATATATGACTTAGAAAAAATACACCTAGCACCCTAATGTTTGAAAAACCCAAGGCAAAATACCAGTGGGACAGGTACTATATTTAATAAGAGCTGCTAGGGTAACTAAGAGTAGTATAGTGAAAATAAATTAAGATCAGAACTTTACTCCATATTATAATAAACTCCAAATGGACAAACTAAATAGAAATGTCATGCCATAAGCAAATAGGAGAGATAGAAGACTATATCTTTCATCTATGAATGGTGAAAATACAAGAGATTATATAGAAAATATGAGATTATAAAAGATGAAATAGATCTTTAATATATGGAATTTAAAACCTTATGTGCAAATAAAATCAATACAAATAGAATCTGAATAAAATATCTGAATACATGAGCTTAAAGAATATGAACAGCTTTCTAGAACTATAAACTATCAACCAAAATGTGAAGTTTTTGAAATCACTAATGATCAGGCTATAATGTCACCCCCCATCTTCATAGCAGAGATGTGAAGACATTTTTGGAGAGGTTGAAAGAAGACAGACACAATGACTTATTGCTGGTAGAGCTTTGCATTAGTTCATCAATTTTAAACAATTTGAAATGATGTCAGAAAAGATATTATGTTATTCAGACCTTTGGACCTGAAGTCTCACTACTGGATTCTACCCCAAAGTCGTTAGGGATAGAAAGAAAACACTCATATGTACAAAACATTCACAGAAGCATTATCTGTACTAACAAAAGGTGGAAGAACAGTTAGGGGAAGAGAATGAACAAATGATGATATGTGAATACGGTGGAATATTACTGTGCCATTATATCTGACTTACATGTAGAATTCAGAGAAATGTATGAATTCTGTTAGGGGCTAGTCCCCCAACCACCTGGGACCATCCGTCGGGACTACCTCCCCGACCACCGCCCTCTACTCACCTCCTTCACCAGAGGTCTTCAGCCGTCGCTGGCTCCCAACCCGGGGTGGGGGATGGGAGAATAAACCAGG
>CM053771.1:508553522-508566105 GCA_028658325.1 Potorous gilbertii
TAAATAGAATGTAATCCTCTTGAGAACAGGTACTGTTTTCCATCTTTTTCTTTGTATACCCAGTCCCTAAGACAGTGATACATTCATAGCAGGAGTTAAATAACTGAATTGAATTGAACACTATCAAAAAAGGATTTTCATATGGCAGTACGTGTCTTATTTGAGGTCACCAGAAAATATTTTCTCTGAAATAAGGACATTTTATGGGACCAATTGTTAAACTAGGAAGTCAAAAAATTATGTTCCCTTCTCCATCCTGCCATTGTTTCTCTGTGTAAACTGGGAGACATCATTAATACATTTTGCAAACTCTCTAAAATAGGCATAAGAACTTGCCTCTAAGATGTTGTAAGGGTTCATTAGAATTTTTTTAGTCCTTGGAAATGGTGTAAACACAGGGTACAGTGTTAATGTGGGGTATGATTACTGAGGAACACTTAAGCAGTCTTTAGAAGTCCAAGATTACTGAGCTCTGGCAGACCAGTCTCCATCATTATCAAAAGCCATTAGTAAGGATGCTCTGCAGAGTGTGAATATGTAGGCATACTGTGGAAGTGACCGAGCAGCTGCAGCTTCACAGATGGGACAATGGTCCCCAGCTGAAGCCCCCCTCCAATCAAGGCTGGCCAACTAGCAATAGGAACACAGGCTTCCAGTTAGAAGGGATCTCAGTAGAAATCTAGTTCTACCCCTATGTAACTAATTCTCTCCTTTACAAAAATTCCAACAAGTGGTTATCAAACCATCTTGTCTGCCCTTAATGATTCCTAGGGGCAGGATCCTTACACAAAGCCAGAATTTGTCTTCCCCATGGCATCTAGTTCTGTCATCTGAGTCCAAGGAAAACAGTTCTAATGCTTCTTCCATATGGCAGAGCTTCAAATATTTAAAAGACAAGTATGAGGCAAGTTTCCTTTCCTCTGGACTAAATATTCCTTTTTGCTTCAGCATTATAAGTATTTGCAGGGGATTAACCTCATGTCCCTAATGTGGAAGACCATAAATGAATTGTAATTCTGTAACTCCATCCCACTTGACCAAGATAAAGTACTCAAAAAATAGTTTATATTCATCAAGTTTATCACAAATGAATACAAACCAACTGACTTCCTCAAAATATTCCCTCAAAGTTTAATTGTTCTGGCTAAAATTAATAGTAGACATGATAGTATCATGGGATCATAGAGGAAGGGATAAATGAGGCCTAGTGAGGTGAAGTCATTTACCCAAGGTCACATCATTGCCATGTATACACTTGAAGAGGCTTGAACTTGGTAGGACCTTCCGGAATTTGTGCTCAACTGGGGTAGCATTCAAGAGTCCAGAGTAATCTCCATGCCACATTAGTAGGATTTTGGAGAATGTACATAATGTACATATGTACATAAAATAAAATATGTCATAACTTTTGATCAATCAGCATCTGGAAGTTTGCAGTATGTTTTATTAATTCACAAGTACCAGTGTTGATTGACACTGCTAAGATCTGTCAGTGGGCTAATTGTGATTTTGTGGACTCTGCCTGTGTTGAAACAATCTCAATGGAACAATTTATTAATGTAATTGATGTCTTCAGTCTTCATGAAATTTACTTTTGGTTCATAAATTCTACAACTGAAATAAACGGAGATCATAAGTTCAAAAACTTCCTCACTTGATATACAAAGAAACTGAGGCCTATAGAAGTGATTTACCTTCTGGCTCCAAATCCAGAGTTCTTTTCATTAGACATAATCCAGCTTTTGAATTCCTAAACAATTAGGAATTCCATTTCTTTTTAAGACACATATAACTCTAGAGACATGCACATAAATGTGTATGTAAATGATTAGATGATAATATAGTTATAAAATAAATAAATAGATATAAAAGAAGTAACTACAGATTTAGATACACATAGCTATAGATAGACATAGATGTAGATAGATACACTGATATAGATATCAATATATTTATATGGATAGGTATAAATATAGATAGGGATAGAGGAATATTAATGTTGATATAGATGTATCAATATTGATAAAGATATAGATGATATAGATTTTACAAGCTCTGGAGTTACTATCCAAACTCACTCACACTGACAAGTCAGGTTCTTAGAGGACATTCTTTGTCTCCTTGAAGAGTTCTTGGGGTAAATTCTAAGGGACTGGGAGAGGGGTTTACAATGATATTGTTCATGAATCCATACCAGTGTCCATGCTCCAGTAATTATTAATTAGCAAGACAAAATTATCCTCTAGAAATGCGTATTTTCTGAGATGGTTCAGTAAGAATAATTGGTACAAAATACATATCCCCAAAGTAAATGGAGGGACAGTCTTCTAGAAGCACATGCAGAGTTGAGAGAAAAGTGGCCTCAGGCTTAGAGATCTAAGGATTTATCCCCAGTTCCTGGTTTCTGGAAGTCTTCTTCCCTTAACAGCAAATTAGGAAGTTCTCATTTGTCATCTTGTAACTTTCTTCTAGCTTCCCTGTAGACTCCAGAAGCTGCCTTTTCCCAGTGAATCTAGGATATCCTTAGCTCCTGAGAGAGACAGGGTTGATAGTCCAAGCAGTTCCAGAGACAGTCTTAGGATGTCCTTGAGAAGTTATTATTTGAATGACTTCTGCAATCCACAAGATCTTCCTCAGGTCAGAGGAAATAGATTTTTCTCTGTCCTTTCTCCTCCCTTCTCAATCATTCCCTCCAAGGGGCTAGGCTCAAGCAGCTCTCTCCTGGCTCACCACCACAATACTGTACATTGAATTGGCTTGCTATTTGGTACAAGAAATGGCTGAGTCTCCTCAAACAATTCCAATACAATTCCTATATAGAGTCACTTCATTTGAGCAATGATTTGACGAATCCTGCTTTTTCCCAACTTGACTAAGCACATTATTTGCAATTATTTTGATGGCTTTCAATTGGCTGATAGATTCAATATTTATATTCTGTCCTGATAAAACCATCCTTCTCCAATGGCAAACTGGAGGAGTGGGCATTTATTGAGTTGTACAAAAAAACAGGTAGTACAAAACTTCCACAAAAACTAGTGACAAAATTTTACTGCTATCAATTCAATATTCATGTTACTTATCAAATATTCTACCCCAAAATACTTTGAAAAGATTATCCAGAATGAATTCCATAAGGAATCTATGATGAGAGAAAAGGACTTCTAGTAACCAGGAGCTGTGAGGTGACCCTTTGCCAAATATGTTCAGAGCCCTGGAAAGAGTAATAGTTACCCAACCTCTGGGGACCTGGGCCACCTCTAAAAATAAGAATTGGGAAGTATCATCAGTAGGGGTTACTACATATGCTAATTTACTACAAACACACAGTGGTAGTATTTTATTGAGGGAAAAAGTGTAGTACAACAAAAAGGGAAAAAATCTGTATTTGAAGTAATGAGTCCAAGCTCTGTATTAAATCCTAACTCTGTCATGTACTAAATCTATGACTTATTTCAAATTCTACATACATACATATATACAGACACATATAGATATATGTATATATGTATTATGTATAGGAGATAATACAGGTACTATTTACTTCGTTATTATTAAATGATTTGTTTTTATTTAATGATAAATCATGTATTGATTATTTATTAAATTATTGTTGCATTAAAGTGACCTGAAAAGCACTAGATACATAGACAGACAGACAGATAGATAGATAGATAGATAGATCGACAGAAAGAACATTTATTAAGCCCTGTACCAGATACTAATAGCATTACGTTCTTAGCCATCATTACAAAAAACCCTGGCGATGGCTGGTTTGCTCAGCTTTTCAGACTATCATGCCACTGAGACCAGGTTCAAAGGTTTGATTCCCCCTGTAGAACACTTTGCTTTTCTCATTTCGTAGAAGAAGACTGCATTCTTAACTGTAAGCAGTTGACATATTAGCAGGAGAGTATGGATGGACTCTGTAAATTCATCACCACTGTTTGGAGAAAGAATCACTCAAAGCACATACATATCCTTTTGGCAGTAGACCAGCAGTACTGATTTGTATTCAAAGGGCAACATGTTATTACCATTAAAATCTTTTTTTTGACACACAAAATTAGCCAAATGGCTAAAAATTATTCCAGTAAGCATTTTAAACAAAATGGATCACAGTTTGCCATTTTTCTGCTGTGCTTTGAAACTGAACTGCAGGATTGGGTTGCTTTATAATAACCTCAAATGCAAGTCAGTACCTAAGCTGGTAAAGAAAAAAAGTAGGGCAGCAATCAGATGGAGACAACTAGGTGATAAACACATTAAAGTTATGCCCAGATAATTCCAGGAAAAACTGAAGATTTGGAACATCCGACCTTAACGTCTTCCAATTTAATACAAATTGAAGAATGTCCAACTGTTCAAAACAGGATGGCTCATAACTGAACAAAAGTCTTAATTGGAACCACTCAAAGTAACCTCTGTACACAAAATTTTGTCTAGAAAGGAAGATAGTGCTGCTTGCGCTGGTCCCTCAAGCTATAACAAACCCTGCTTTTTTTCTCTACTATAAGCAACCCAACTTGCAAAGTAAATGCTTTTTATACTTCTTAAAACATTTTTGTATAATATCAGCTTTTGAGATGTCATTTCTAATGCAATAAAATTGACCTTTTAAAAAAATGTTCCTTTTCTCCCAAAAGTACTATTAAAGATTTAACGTTTTTCTTAAAATTCTTATTTTCTAATATCTATTAGCACATCTTTATAAGGGTAAAAATTGGGGAGTAAAGTTTTACTTCTAGTGTACCAATTAATACATGAGAAAAATAATCTATAAGCCCTATCCAATAGGACCACCTGTTTAGTCTTGGTTTGGGATACAGAGCAATATGTTAATGGGAGGGATTCTGGGGAAGTGATTTCCCCCAAATTAATTATCCCATGTCACTGATTTAGTTTAGCAAGATTTTTTCCTTAGAGAGACTTATAATGTACCGCAGAATAACCAGATTATAATGAGTGAGGGAAGTCTTAGATGATATGATAGATAGATGACAGATATTGAGAGAGAGAAAAAGACCGAGAGAGAGAAACAGAGAGAGACGGAGAGACAGAGAGTCTAATGATTTCTAATCCAGAATAGCTGTGGAATTATCACATTTGTGTCCATACAACAACCAGATAATCAGAGCCAAAGAGACTATTAAGGACAAATCTCAAATATTAAGCAGTGCAAGAAAAGAAAAATGCAAAGATAGTATCTTCCTAAAGATAGCCGTGATAACTTAAATAGGATATTTTAGCTGCATGCTTTCAACAAAATTCAGCTCTGCTATTGAGCCTGAATTTAGCCTCAGTCTCCATAGAGAGTGAGGGAATCACATTTAATAACAATAAAAAATTCTCTTCCTAAGGAAAAAAAACTATCAATAAATATATGTACAATCGGAAAGGATGATGGTAATTTTATTTTTTACTAATCCTGCCATCCCCACAAATACTTCATCCTGACAATTCAGCTGTAGTGGTATTTTGCTAATTTCTAAATAAGGTAGAAGTAATTCACAGCAAATATAATGGATTTTCCACTCCCGGACACATAAATAGTATTTAGCTATAAAACTTTAAAAACCACATTTATGCATTAAATTATTTAAGCAAGCAGAATGCTTCCAAATTGTATTGTTTTGCAAGGTTCCTCATGGAAACTTCACCATTTATCATCCGTGTACTTCTGTCTTTTTTCTACTCAGAGACACAGCATGAATAAACCTGCATTTCCCATTGAAACATCACTATGTGGAACAGTGTGATGAAATGAGACACAGGGGGAGAGTTTGTGTTATACTCTGGTAAACAGTTGGTCCACGAGAATGATAGCATTTTCTGCTGTGACTGATATATCAATTGGAAGTCCTGAGATATAACTGCATTGAAGGCTAGAGTGTCACTTGTGATGAACTGTATGCATGTGAAAAATTACAGGTAATATGGTTAAGCCCACTGGGAGGTTTTATCCCAGTCCTGGGCTGCAGACCAATATGGTGATGGGAGGGAGTCTAGGCTAGTGCTTTCCTCCAAATTAATTATTTCATGTCACTGATTTAGTTTAAGGAAGAACTTTTCTTAGAGGAGAGTTAAAATGCACCACAAAAGAATCAGAGTAAAGCCAGTGAGGTCTTCAATGCGACCAGAAATAATTTTCACACAGTGAGGTTTCTCTCCCCACCAAGTTCAAAGAGTTTTCATTAATAGAAAAGGGATGGAGGTTTGAGAAGTAGAAGATTTCTTTTGATAATGTACAAGAAAGCAAAATACTATCCTCTTTGGCTCAGATGAAGGAAGTATACCCACTTTTGTTTTATAACACACTGAGTGCACACGTTGCAAAGTCAAAGTGTCCCAAAAATCTTGGTACAGCTGGGGAGGGCATCTGTATTTCCTAATCCCCATAATTATGTGTATGCATGTAAAATCACTTTTCTGATTTAAATGGAAGATTAGCATTGCCTACTGACCACTTTAAGCACCTTGCAGAAGAATAGTATTTATCACACCAATAAAAATGCATTAAATGGAGAAAAATTTTGTTTTTAAATACTAGAAATACCTTCCTTTAAGTTTGCATATCTTACGTGTCCTGCTCAAAAAAAAAAATACAGGTCAAATAGTTGAACATTGAAATATACTTTATGACTAAACTGAGTCTAGCCCATCTGTGAATAATTCTGCTCTGAATAACAATGTTCTTATAATGGGATCCATTTTGCAGGATCCCAAGAAAGCATAATTTTGTAGATAAAGTGGTAGTTTGAGGCATAGTGACTGGATAAAGATACGTTAATGAGAGCACCAATAGGCAATGTAGTAGAATGGCTACAGTCTAGCTGTAAAGCTAAGAAAACACACATTCAGGTCCTGCCCCTGACACATCCAGACTATATAAGACATGGAAAGTTATTTCCACCCTCAGTGCCTACAGAGTACAGGCAGAATAGCATTGCCAGGGGAAAGTTGTCTAAATAATTGACATCACAGATTCAGTCTCTAGCCAATGAAAATAGCTATTAAAAGATGGAATTGATGCATGGCACAATCTTTATAAAATTATTAACTGAGTCTATCAATTTCCATCATGTATATTTCTACTTACTAGCTGTGTGACCCTGGGCAAGTCACTGGTTCTTGTTTCCCTCAGTTTTCTCATCTGTAAAATGAGCTGGAGGAGAAAATGACAAAACCACTCCTAGATCTTAGGCAAGAAAACCCCAAATGGGGTTGACAAGGGCTCAGAGAAGACTTAAAAAATCACTAAACTAAAATTGTCTTGAAATTTTTCAAGGTCATTTTAAAGACAAAAATATGTTAATGAGTGAGGAAGTAACCACCCAAAGATATAAAGGGTAGATGTGAGAGCATGGAAGCTCAAATCCACACCCACCACTTGGACAAGTCATTTCACCTCTGTGTGCTTCAGTTTCCTCTGTAAAATGATGGAGTTGGATGAGATGACTTCTAAGGTCCCTTTCAGCTCAAATTTTATTATCCAGTAAGTTGCAAAGAAAATGACTAATAAGGACAATTTATGGAACCTGCCATAGAATTCTATATTAGAGCAAATTACAAAGGACTTTAAAAATGTAGCTAATTCAATTTTTCTTGTTCATCCTTTGTTTTGAAAAAGGTGTCATGGGTAATATCTTGACTAATACATGAATTGGATTTAAGTAAAGCAGAATTGCACTGACAGAATCATCAGTCTCACTCTCTCTTCCAAAGTCATTGAAGTCCAGCAGCAAAACAAAAGTCGGAATGACTGGTGATGGCCCATGCGCCAAGGATGACCTTGTTATTTTTGATGTCTGACCAGCACTAAGTGCTCCTTAGTGCCCACTTTAGCTGCTTTTATGGCTATTTAAACAAATTGTTCTCATCCTCCTATTCTATCAGGGGAAGTCTTCACTTGGGGTAGACATTCTCCTAACTCATTGATGGTTTGGGGACCCTCAACCTTGTTTAACCCATCTATTGAGGTGGTTTTATTGGGGTGTGGCCACTGCACATGCTAGCTTCTTGGAGTCCCAGGTGAGAGTTGGGTGACAGGTGAAACAGTCGTGGTGCCGGTCTTCCCTCAACACCCCATACACCTCAATTCAGGGAGTAGCACTTCATCTATTCAGCAGCATTTTTATGTTGCATTACAAAACTTGCAGGGTGCTTTACAAATATCATTTCATTTGATCCTCCCAACAACTCTATGAAATAAGGGCTATGATAATCCCCATTTTACATATAAGGAAACTAAGGTAAACAGAGGTTAAGTGACTTCATTAGCTTTACACAGACAGCAAGTGTCTGAGGCAAGATTTGGATTCTGGTCTTCCCAATCCCAGATCCAATGCTCTATCCATTTCACCACCAAGCCGCCTGTATTTCTAAGGTAGGACATTGTTCAGAGGACCAACAGCACTGCAGGGTCCTTACAAAGATCTTTGAGTTTGGTGACGATGTTTTCTAATTTTTCCCCCTTGTGTCATAGTGTGCTCTGGACACAGGAGACAACATATGAATTAGTTTTGGTTTTAAAATACAATTGATTTGGGAATTTCTTGTTTACGAAGAGGTACAAGTAGTTTTCCTTATCAAATAGGATCCCAAGCTGTAAATGTCAATCTTTTTAATGCCAATTATCAGTGATGATATTTGGCTACAAACCACAGAACACAATTAAGGAGATATAGCCAGATTCAGAAATGGGCAGCTAGGTGATGCAGTGAACAAAGTGCCAGGCCTGGAGTCAAGAAGACCTGAGTTCAAATCCTACCTCAGACACATACCAGCTTTGTGACCCAGGAGAAGTCATTTTAACCTGTTTGCCTCAGTTTCCTCAACTGTAAAATACGGATAATAGTAGTCCCTACCTCTCAGCACTGTAATAAGGATTAAATATTTGTAAAGTGCTTGCACATTCAAATTGTTCAAAAAACTTTAGTGGTTCTGTTATTTGTTGTAGGACAAAATATAAAATCATCCATTCAGTTTTTAAAGCCCCTCACAAACTGGCTCCAGCTTACCTTTCTAGGCTGATCACACATCACTGCTCCACAAAAAATCCATGCTCACAGAAGAATCTGGACTTTCCCAGGGTCAATGAGAAAAGGCAGTGCTTATCAGCAAATTATAGCTTTCTACTAAAAGAGCTTACCTCATGAGAAGTGACATAAAAGACAAGTGAAATCTTGAATTTCTAGAAGGGGAAGGGGACTGGTCAGGTAGCAAAAGTGAGTTATGACTAATGAACTGTGCAAGCCCTTTATTGAAGTCCATGGACAGGTAAAAGGAGTCAAAGAAGACTTTCAGGGCATCACATGGAATATCCCAGGGATGGAGCATTTATAAAGACATGAAAAGAACCTAAGTCTATTACCTCTCTATCAGCAGATGGGTAGAGTATTTCTTCACCAGTCCTCTGGAATTCTGATTGACCATAGTATTGATCTGAGTTCTTAACTCTTTCAAAGTGGTCTGCCTTTACAACATTGTCATTACTGTATAAATCATTTTTCTGGTTGTACTCACTTCACTCTGCCTCAGTTCATACAAGTCTTTTCAAGTTTCTTTGAAAGCTTCCCTTTCATCATTCCATCATAATAATTTATTTTTAGACATGTTTATTGTGGGAATTTCTTTTGCTTGACTAAGCATATGTATTATAGATATTTTGCTTTATTTCTTTGTGGAGGGTGAGAGAGAGGGAAAATGGACTTTTGTTCAATGACAAAATGAAAATTTAAAAAGAAATATACATACAAGAATTGCATGGGTTAAACAAACATATAAGGATCATCTCTACTGGAGAGATTTCTCATGTTGATGATTTCACAGACCCTCTAAAGAATTTAGGAAATGTCCATCTCTCTCTCTCTCTCTCTCTCTGTCTGTTTCTGTCTCTCTCATTTTCATGTTCTTCTTATCTGCTAACATCTCTGCTGCCTAGAAATTTGCTGATTAGAATCTGACATCACAGATTCTTCAAAAAATGTTCATCCTTGTGTTATTCTTTCTAGCTATTAACCTGCATCTCTCCTAATTTTCATAGTCAATTTCCTAGAACATGCTAATTATGTTCATTGCCTATCTTCTCTCACTTCCCTCTCACTTCTCAGTTCTTTGCAATCTGACTTGTGTTCTCATCACTGGGTTGAAATTGTTGTCTCCAAGGTCACGAGTGATTTCTTTATTGCTAACTTCAAAGCCCTTTTCTCAGTGATCATCCCTTCTGGGCCTCTGTGCAGAATACACTTTTGTCCCCCGTTCTTTGTGCATACTCTCTCCTCCTTGGCTTTTCCTAACCTTATTCTTTCTCGATTTCCTTCTTTCCTGTCTAACTCTGTTCAGCCTCCTTTGCAGGATTATTCTCCACTCCCTTGCCCTTATGTGTGGCTACATTCTAGGCCTCAATTCGAAGACTTCTTTTCTTTATCTACATTATCTCCTTTGATAATCTTACCAGATCTCAAAGATTCACCGGTAACTTCAATGGTCTTTCCTTGCGGAGTGTTCACCAAGTACCTCCCTGCCAGTGACCATGAAGCATGAGCTATTATTATGGCTAATTTTTATGTAGCACTTCAAGACTTGCAAAGCATGTGACCCATATTATCTCACTTGATCTTCATATCAACTCTGGGACATGGGTGCTTCGTTATTCCTGTTTTACGTAAGAAGAAACTGAGAAAGACATCCATCCAAGGGATTTGCCTAGGGATACAAGGATAGTAAGTTCCTGTAACGTTATTTGAATTCAAGTCTTCCTGACCTGAGGCTCAGCACCTTACCCTCTCTGCTACCTCTGACATGGATATAACTGCTCTGTTCACATTCTCTTGCACACATTCTGATGATGTGTATGTTTCCTTCTATGCAATTCAAGGAAATGACTACTAAAAGGTTTATTTGACCATTTTAATCACAGTGTGTGGGTAACTGGTTTATCTTTTCCTTGCTAAGGATTTTTACAAGTATTGTTATTGTGTAAGAACCTACTTTTCCTCCCTCTTTTGGTTCTTTTACCCATCCTACCCTGGAACATACCAGGCATGACAAATGGTTTCCTAATTTGGAAAGTTACAATGGTCCAGACATAATTAACTGTTAGGATTATCTTGCCTGTCTACACCATTGAACCCAATGGTACAATATACTAAACTGAAAACCATTGGCATATTGACCCTGGTATCTCTATAAGCTGAGAACTAGGAGATCTCTTACTAGAATCCCAACAACATAAGTTTGAATTCATTTAACCCCTAACTACTTCTTGTCTGCATTTTTTTAGTCTGTCCTCTTCTTTTAGCCAATCACAGCTCAATTGTCATAACTTTTAAGGTGGACAGATCCACAGAGACCACACACTCCACTGATGGATGATTTCATTCTTGCTAAACCTTCCTCGAATATTTTAATCAACACTGTCTCCTCTGAACCTAAAATAACTTATAATCACTTATATTCATCATTGTGAGCTGACAACAAGCTCATCATATCTAAACACTGAAGTTGTTGCATGAAGCTTCTGACATATATATATATATATATAAATGTAGATTGATATAAATATACATATATGAGTATTTGTTAAAGAAGAAAGGGAGTCCACTAGCAGAATCAAGAGAGGGCAAAGCTGCCACAGTCTGCAGTACAGGAGTTAGAAACAATGACGTAAGCAGAGTATTTCTTGCAAAACTAACGTTTTTAGTTAATATATCAGTTTTGTTATAATATTTTGATTGGTGGTTTCTCTAATTACCATGAATTTCACTATCATCTCTAGTTAGATGAAAATGACTCTGAGTTTTCTTTTAGTTGATATGTTCCTCAGTCATTTTTCAGTCATGTCCGACACTTCATGATCCCATTTGAGGTTTTCTTGGCAATGATACTGGAGCAATTTGTCATTTCCTTCTCCAGCTCCTTTTACAGATGAGGTAATGGAAGCAAACAAGTTCAGTAACTTGTCCAGGGTCACACAGTTAGGGTCTGAAGTCAGATTTGAACTCAGGAAGATGAGACTTCCTGAGTCCAGGCTCGACCCCCTAACTGCACCACCTAACTGTCCTAACCTAATCTGCCCACAGATCTGTTTATCTAGTTCTAATTTTACACCTGACTGGAAGTCTTACATTACCAACTGCCTCCTGGACATGCCAAACCAGATGTTGTATAGATAGTTTCAACTCTATATGTCCAAAAATTAACACATTATCTTCCCTCCTCCTTATCAAACCTTAAAGAGCTATATAAATGCTAGTTTTTATCACTGTTGTTGCTATTATTAACTTTCCTATTACTATCAAAAAAAGTCACTACAATCCTCCCTTCTCCCAGCCTTGACTCCTCACTCTCATCCCCTCCATACAACTTGTCACGGCATCCTGTTGACTCTACCTTCAAAAAATCTCTTGTATACCCTCTCTTCTCTACTATGATAATAGTTGATAAACATTTAATAAGTGCTTAATGTCCATGAAGTGTTCAGGAAAGATTAAGTGCCTGAATACACGGGGTGTTCATGAAGGACTGGCACTTCTAGTGGGAGGGTTTGCTGAGTCCTTTTCAGGGCTGCTCATCCACTTTT
>CM053771.1:508566205-508601958 GCA_028658325.1 Potorous gilbertii
CTCTCTCTCTCTCTCTCTCTCTCTCTCTCTCTCTCTCTCCCTCTCCCTTCTCTCCCTCTCTCTCTCTCCCTCTTCCTTCTCTCCCTCTCTCTCTCTCCCTCTCCCTCTCTCTCTCTCTCTCTCTCTTTCTCCCCCCTCTCTCTCTCCCTCTCTCCCCTTCTCTCTCCCTCTCCCTCTCTCTCCTTCTCTCTCCCTCTCTCTCTCCACATCTTGTCTGTCTCTGCCTTCCTCCCATCTTTGTGTGCATGTCTCTATCTCTCTGTCTCTTTTTCTGTGTCTCTCACTGTCTTTCATTTTCACTCATTTTTGTAGCACTATAGATCTTTTTTTGGCACTGAGCATATTTTGATTTGATGTTATAGTCATTTGACTGCATTTCCTTTCTCCTATTAGACCATAACCTTTTTGAGGTCAGGGAACTCTGTTATTTTTCATCTTTAACTTCTCCAGCCAGGATCCTAGATCTGAGACTGGAATGGAACCTAGCACCCATTCACCTCAACTCCTCTCATTCTGTAGATGAAAAAACTGAGGTTCCAATGGTGACATGAGCTGCCCACCGCATAGGTAAGAAGTAACTGGATGAGTGGATGCTATTTTGATGTTAAATCTAATATTTTGTCCATTATTCCCTAGTGGCTTCCTTTAGTTCACTGCTTTGCTCAGAGTAGACTTTTAATAAATGTTCATTGGATCAAATTAAATCAAATTTTCTCATCTTCTAAATGTATGCCAAAGACCTCTAATTCCTAGAATGAGAACAAACACAATACATTATTAAGTGAGAGCTTTATGGAATACCAAAAAATATTTCATACATAAGAATTATATGTGTGCATAATTTTAGCAGATTCAATTGGATTCCCTCAAGTTATGTTTTAAAAATTAGTTAAAATGGAGAGAGAGGGAGGACAGGGGATAAAATTACTGATCTTTTTAAGGAAATATGTAAAAGTGGGTAGGTGATCAAGAGAAATTGCCAACATGTTTCATGAGCGTACCTCTTTCCTTAGAGCAGGGATTAATAATCTGAGGTGTGTGAGCTTATTTTTAAAAAATATTTCAATAACTTTTAAAACAATTCACCTTCATAATCCTATGCCTTTTATTTTATACATTTAAAATATTGTTCTGAAATGGGATCTATAAACTTCACCAGATTACCAAAAGTTCCATGTCCTAGAGAGTTTATAAAAAGAAAAAAAGATAACTCATTACTCTCCAATGACAGTCCCAAATACAGACATCTATTAGGCTGAGAATGGCCACTATTAAAACTCTCTTTTCCACACTCCTGCCTTAGCCCAGAAAACAATGTTACATTTATGTTTATATGTAACTCCTATAGAGTAGCCTTTGGTTCCTATGATACTTGTAAAAAATTTCTTCCCAAGACCAAGAACTCTAGGTCCAAGATATTTTCACTGAGAAGGGGAAAACATCTGAGAAAAGAGCAAATGTGTCTGTTTGCTTTTACAAGCCAGAAACAAAGGAATGGCCTCTCCCACAAGAGATCATAATCCAACATGGACTAATCAATTGATGACATTTCAGCCCCAGTCACTGGAAAACAATCAGGACTTATCTTTGTCCTTTTCATGTGCTCTATAAGAGAAGAGGTATGCTCATCAATTGATTAAGAAATACATATACACATATAATGACTATATCTGCTTTCATAGCATGATAGAAATCTTTGGGATTTTTAGTTGCTATATTTTAGTCGCTGAGTTTTCAGATCTTTGTTAGACTTAAATATCATCCTTAGAATTCCCTTATATCTATGAACTGGTGTTTTATACAACAGCAATTAATAGAGATGATTTCTGTATCTATCCATTCAATCAATCAATCAATCATCACCATCCACACGCATAGAAATATTGATATCTGCACTTTTTGTAAAATAATACAAAACTTTGTAAAATAATACAAACAGTCATTGACTGGAGAAAGGCTGAACAAATTATGGCATATAAATGAACCATTTCTGTACTATAGAATATGAAGAATACAGAAAGGTATGGAAAATTTATATGAACTGATGCAAAATTTTAAGAAAGTCAAATCAGAAAAAGAAGTCCATGGGGTGGTAGGTGCTGGGAATAAAATGACAAAAATGAAACAATCCCTGCCTTCAATAACCACTAATAATACAAGGAGAGATGATACATAATCATATAAAGACAGAGAAAATAAACACAAGGTAACAGTGGGAGGCAGTACTAGAAGTTGGGAAAACATCATGTAGGGAATGGAGATAAGAGCTTTAATTCTAAGCTGAGAGGTAGAAGTGAGGAAGGAATGCATTCCAGGGATAAAGGACAGTGCTTGTAAAGCCAAGGAGAAAGATAAAATATTGTTTGAGAAACAGCAAGGCCAGACTGGTTTGACAGAAGAGTAAATGAAAAGAAGTGACATGCATATGTAAGGCTGCTAAGGTAGATTGGAAAGAGATTTGTATTCATTCTAATTGTATAATTCCTATTTTATCCTTCATTGACTTAAAAGAAAAAAGTTTTATGAATTTAAAACTAATGAAAATCATTTGTGAAGTTCTTTAGGAAGGAGAGAATGGATCGATGTGTGCTTTTATGTAATTAGTTTTTCTTTTTCCTTATATTACATCATTTTTAATTTTATGTTTACTTGCCTCTGTACTGATAATTCATCTTTTTGGTTTAGTATAATCAAGTGCCTCTGATTGAATAATGTGATTAAAGAAAATGTGTAGGAAGGACCACACCTTTTATTAATGAGGTGCTGGTTCTCCAGGGTTGTGATGTCCTCTGGCTCTAAAAAGTGTTTAAAGATGCTAAGGTGAGGTTTTACTTTAAGGCTTACTCAATGGAAGTGTTTGTTTGACCAGATGAGACTCTGGGAAGCTTCTAAGCAGCCCTACCCCCACCCCCAGCTTTGAAAATGGTGTTGCCTCTTGGTACTTCTGTCTCTAGTAAGGATGTATATTTGTATTGGTCAGACAGTTTGTTGATCTATGATGTATGACATCATAGATGTATGATATCAGACAGTTGAAAGCTCTGTCTGTTGATTTTAATTTTGATTTCTCTGTATTTTCTCTGAAGTTCAGGGTGCTGACGTTTCCCCCTGAAATAAGTGAATGATACATTTGCTTAATCAAAGTGATTGTTGACTCCTCAAAAGTTGCTTTCCTTTTAGAAAAGCAGATTAAAGAACTTGTAGGCCCTCCTACGTACGTCAGGGAGCTTACTGTTATAACCTCCATATAGCTCTACGGAGTAAATGTGACACGTGTTTAGTTTAATATGAACATAAAAAAATGACAAAAATCAAACCCATTCCCAAGTTCAGTTGCTGCTTGTTGCTTCCAGATGGGTAAGCCTCTGCCCATGAACTGTTAGACCAGATTCCATCAAAAACACCCTCTCCTTCCCTCCCTCTTGGAGTTGGGATCCCTTTCTTCTCCTACCCAGAAACAAACCAAGAAACAACAAAAAATAGCTTAACAAGATTTTGGTCCAATCAGCACTGGTCCAGAATTCAGGAGGATCTGAGTTCAAATCCAGACTCAGACAATAGCTATGTGACTGTGGGAAAGTCACTTAATCTCAATTGCCTCCAGAAAGACAGAGACAGAGAGAGAGAGAGAGAGAGAGAGAGAGAGAGAGATGAAGGGAAAGAGGGAGGAAGGAAGGAAGAAAAGAAACACATATTCTATTGCCCCAAAGTTGTTGCAAATTCATTCATTTCACCTGAAAATTCTTAGATATTTCATTCTTTCCTGGGTCAAAATTAGTGGAAAGCAATATAATGAATGAGTAAAGTTCTCCTTTCTACAGTCCTTAAAGTCTATACATAATAGATTCCCAATAAATGTTTGTTGACTGAATGGTTGGTGCTAATTCGTATTATTTCCTATTTATTTTTATGCTTTGCTTTATGTTTATAGAGCTTTGCCTTGGCATGCTATTGTCTCCTATCAGACCCTTTGGGAAGGATTTCTTAATTCCCCTCATTGTCACCACTGTCTCCCTCCTCTTCAGAAAGCTTTCAAGTACAGACTATAACGTCTGCATAGTCAGTTTACTCAACAAGCTCTTACCATAAGTCAGTCACTGTGCTTGGTGCTAAAGATACAAAGAAAAAATAAAGCTGTCTCTTGGCCTAAAGCAACTATATCAAGTAAAATGATATGCATAAGTACATAGAATAAATACAAGTGAATTTTTTCAGATTATGATGGGAAAAGAATTAGAAGCTTTGGGTTCAGGAAAAGCTTCCCACAAAAACTTGGGATTGAGTTGTCCTGAAGGAAGCAAGAGTTTCTTAGGGGCAGCGGTAAAGAGGGGCACTTCATTTCAGATATAGGGGCTACTCCATGCTAAGGAATAGAGAGTTGGGAAGTGGAATGTCATATATGAGGAACAGAAAGAAGACCAGTTTGATTCAACCAGTAAGTTTAGTTGACCAAAAAGGAGTTCTCCATCATAAGGTTGGATAGGTAAATCCTGTCCCTGCCAACTGAGGACAATGACTTTTTCATTTTGTCTTTATAATCCTAGCACAATACCTTACACATAGTAGGTGCATAATAAAGACTTATTAGATTGGAAGGGATTGATAGCCTTGAAGTTGGGTCAGTAGCCTCAACGTCTACTATTCGAAAACAAAATTCACAAGTTCCTATTCTGCTCTGTGCCCATGCACCCAGAGATAGACTCTCACCTAGGAGTCTGAGATTCCAGATACATGAGACATATACCTAACTCCACACTCTGAAACCTTAGTGTACCAAGGAACTAGCTGATCTTGATAAAAACCAAACTCACCCCAATAACAAGTCATCAACTTCCTGACTGTATTCCATTCCATCAGCAAGCATTTTCAAGTTACAAATGCGGTCCATCACAATACTATTTTCAATAAAATTCCGACCAAATGAGATGATAACAAGACCATGATATTTTAAATTGAATGAATTTGAAGATAGTTAAGAATTAGGCTCCCAGAGGAATACTTTATGTCACAAGCTATGAACACTACTGTTTAATGTACACTCATGCTCCATCTGCTTTCTTTTCCATTATTCGACTCTCCTAACCAGTTTCTCATGCACACTTTTCAGCTCCATGCTGTGTTTTCTATTTATTGAATACATTTCTCACTTCAACATTTTTCCACCTGAGCTGGCAGTTGTGGCTTTTATGGCTCTACGCATGCAGGTCTCCCTAGATTATGAACTTCATATCTTTTCATTTGCCTCATGCTTCACTTCCCAGGCTTAGTAGGCCCTAAAATGTGCAAATTGAGAGGGGTTCCAAGGCAGCCATTGCTATTCTAGGCCATTGACTTGTCATCAATTAGATTAAAACATTGGTTTACAAAAAATAATGTTTTCTCTTTACTTCATAAAAAATAAAACACTCGGAAAAGGGAACCCAGCTGTGCTAAGAGGCAAATTACTTTATGTGAGTAAGCAAACATTTTCTGGTCAGGGCTAAAATGTATTATTCAGGTCCATTTTACTACATCAGTTTTAAAGTAATGGGAATGTTATATGTTTTTACTAAGTAAAATAGGAAGGAAAAAAGTCTAAAGAGCCAACTCACTTGTTTTTCTTGTTTGTATTTTACTGGCCTTTCGTCTATTCTAAGAAGTTGGTAATAAAAATGTGATCTATAGAATCCTAAGTAATAATATATTCTAGAATGAAGATGAAGTTGTTAATTTCCATGAGACTACAAAATACTATACAGATTAAACCAAAAAAAAAAACCAAACAAACCTCATCAGCAAGTGATTGCAATCTATGTCTTATTTATTAGACTTTGACACAGCAAAATTTATGATATAGTTGTTTTTTTTATTTGAATATGTGTTTCACTACAGGAAGAAAGAGGGTGGGTAACACAGACAGAGACTGATACAGGATCAAGAAGTAATTAGCATAATGGACTCATACCCTTTACATTCAAATAGAGCATGTTTATGTTATGAGCCAATCTATGGTAACTGTTTCTTAACCAACAAAGTTTTCTATGTGTAGAAATGATTTGATATTCTCTAAGCAATGAGATATTCAAAGAATTACTTAGCTCCTGCTGGACAGGTGATTTCTTGGACTGTTCACTCCTAAGCATCATATGCATTTCCTTCTAATTGTTGGTTGTCGGCCCAACAAATAATTAAAAACATGTTCTTCAATCACCATCTTTTTGATGCAAATGTAGGACAGAATATTATCAAAAAGCCAGAAATGACAAGTGCCAGTTGCCTTGGTGCAAAAGTAGCATTTATATTTCCTGCTGGCAGATGCATTTGCCAAGAAATGTCTAATGTAATAAAATTAGACAATTTAACCAGCATGGTGGATTTGTCCATTTTTGCTGTCAAGCATCGACACTGGCACTTAACCCCAATAGAAAGAGACACATGATGAAATATACAATGAAAGATCCAAAAATCATTCCTGCCTGTCAAATAAGATAGTTTATAATAGTACATTTTACAACATACATGTATCTATGTGTATGTATACATGCATGTGTGTCATAACTCAGAAACTAAAGACTATTATGTGATTCCTATTGTGGATGCATTAGTTTCTTTAAAGAGAAAACAGGAGCCCCTAGTCTTTGGTCTGGCTGTTAAATATGTCCCAGAAAGTTAAATAATGCACACAATATACAGTGATCAGCCAAATGCTGTCTAACCCTATCAAACACAGGTCAACGCCATCATAGCAGCCATCTGAAATCTCCTCCACTGGAGCTAGTGAATGCTGGAGAAACCCAGAAAGCCCAGAATGGAGATGGAATTATGCTCTCATTGTATAAGTAATCAAACTGTGACCTGTGGGGTTAAAACCTATAATTGGAGTGATACTTCAAAGCAATGACTACTTTTTCAGTGCTATTTTGTGCAGCCAGATAGGAAGATGACTTGTTGGGATTTTTATTGGCCGGCAACAGAACTGCAAAAGTGATATTTTCAACAGCTGCTGGTGCATTTGTGCTCTGACAAATTAGAGGCTAAATCAGAGCATTAAAGAACATCAAAGGCTTAATTTAATGCAAAAACAAGTACTCCAACTGGATCTATTTTACAGTGAATTAATAATGCAGATTTATACAGAATGTGAAGCTTTTTTTAAGAGGTTTCAAAGGGCCAATTTTTACTTACAGAACATCAGTTCAATTTGTTTTATTATTTTAAAAACAAATCTTATGCAAACCCCCCTTTGCTTTAAAAAAAAAAACCAATTATAAAAAAATGTTGAAAGAGTCCCAGGATTGAAATCACTCGAATATTTATTGGTTACCAAACTATATATTTGTTGTTTTAAATTTAGTGGCATATTCAATGGAATTGTTGAATTTTTGAAACAAGGGGTATTCTCTTTAAGCATACATATGGTGATACAAATGATATCTTCACTTAACCAAAGCACTTCTTATCTATTTGTCAGGTATTGAAAATGCTTTTCCTGAGATGAGCATCAGAATAAAGTTCTGCAATGGTTTTCAGTTTATTATTGCACTGATTTATATGTGACTGCATTTCTTTAAAACTCTATTAGGTAATAGGGACCTGTGATTTCACTGATATAAAATGTGCCTGGATGAGGACACCCCTTCCATCAATAATGGTCTGCATGTCCTCTGCAACTTAGAGCTTCATGAAAGTTGCCAATATGGTGATACAATCAGTACCTATCAGAGGCAGAACCTGAAAGTATTTCTTCCCAGTTGTGAGGTTGGCTTTCTGTCCACCATGCCATTCTATTTCTATAGATATAAAAAATGAGGACTCTAGGAAAGTAAACATACAAAATGTGTAAATAATCCACATTTTATATACCTCAATGCAGCAATTTTGTAATTTATATTTGAATATCAGCAAGGTAAAAATCCTGCTTTTTCAATGCAAATAATATGAAGGTACATTGATGGGTTTTGTGTATTTCTGGACACATGTACCTCAACAATAGCAGGTCAGAATTTACCCTTTAGAATTCTAATAACAAATTCAAAAGCAAGCAAAAAATACAACTTATAAACAAAACCACAGATTGATAGGAAGGAATGAAACTCATGGTATACCCTATTCTACTGAAGGTTTCAAGTATGTGAAATAACTATTCTGTCAGCTAAGAATTCTTCAAGTCCTTTGTCTCCAGCCCTTAAAATCTCAGAAAAAGTCATAAAGTGAGTGACTGGAATGTGATCTAGGAGGTATAAATATTTCTAACTTTATGCTTCTTTCTTCTTAAATTCTAAGCTTGATCTTTGTCTCTGATATATTTTTTTTTGTCTATGACAGGTCTCTCAAAGGATAATCTTTTCTCAGAATATGGAGAAGAGACAAAAAAAAATCACTTGCCAACTTCTCTATATCAATCATAGGACCCACAGTCATTCTGAAGGGGAAAAAAATGTTTCAATTTCTCCAAACTCTGATTAAAGATTTTGGCATATCCCATCATCCACTGAAAAAAATAGTTCATGTAGCAATATAATAACTGTGTGAAAGTGTTGTTTTTTTTTAAACTGTAGTTCTTCCAAACAAATCATGTAAACCAGTAAACATTATCCTCTAAATTAATGTCATTTCCCTACTAGGTCTAATAGAATAAAAAGAACTGGAAGCCATTAGTGTCCATATTGCCATTGAATGAGAAAACAGACTGTGTGCTAACTCACTCTGCTGAAAAGTACACAAAATATCAGAATCCTGATGTAAACAGAATTCCCAGTTTGAAAAGAGTGAATTTTGCACCCATTATGTATTACAATAACCCCCTTCCTCATTAATTTTACTGAAGTCTCCAGATGGGAAACAAAATATTAATTTTGTTCAGCCTTAGGCATTGTTGACTGTTAAGGTACTCACTAAATCACTGATCTTATACGCATTAATATTAGATTTCAGCTATAAAAATTTAGGACCCATGGGTATAAGGTTCAGTTTGTCATAAGTATAATTAATTGTTTTTAGAAATGATTAATTTGTCAAAATGGCAAAAAAAAAAAATATATTGGGTCGCCAAGACTCCTGAGCAAACTAGCCTACCTTAAAGTCATGGTAATACTCACGAAATTATGCAAATTAATTGACTTTTTCAATGTTGCATAAAATGCTACTTCTAGTACAGTGCATGGAACATTAGGCTGTTCACCCAACAAAAAAGTTGCATTTTAAAGGCTGGAATCTTCACAAGCGAGGCCTTATGGTTGAAGATCCGTACAACTACAATCTATTTTCCTACAAAGCATTAGGCTTTCAAGCACTGCACATGACTCGTGCTGGTGATTACCATTTTTTCCCAAGCAACTGTCAAGGAAAGATCAGAAATGTTTTGTGAATGTTTGTGTGTGTGTGTGTGTGTGTGTGTATCCGCTTTTCCTCTTGTCTGAGACAAAGGAAGGCAAGAGATTTTCCCTGTTCAGTCATGCTAGGGAAAAGTGATGTTTGCTCTTATAATATTGTAGCAATGAGTTTTATGGAGAACTCATTTACAAGTCCTAAAAACTGGGATACACTACATTAAAATCTAAAAGATTCACTTAATTATGTGAATTTAGTTCAGTTTGTCTACAAAACAGTAAAAACCAATGGTAGAAAGAGAATGGAGACAGAAAATAACCTTAACGCTTTCAGAATTATCATTCTGTTCAAAAATAAACTTGAATGCCAGCACTTCAAGATTACAGTCAAAATGCCAGTTCTATAATAATATTTAGAGGTTCTTTGTTACACAACAAAATAGTTTGACTTGTTTTTCACAAATACATGAGTGTTTTATGTCCCCAGATTCATTTATCAGATCTGCTGTAAGAAAATAACAGTTCATCCTACTTACGATTTAAGTCACTGCTAAAGAGCTATAATCAAAGGGAGGACTATATCCCCTGGTTTGAAACAGTTCGAGGCCAGGAGACAAATGAAACACGGGCAATCAATGCTTATGGTTAGAGGCAACAACTCCCTGCTTTGCTCTAACAGACAAGTATTAATTTTCAGCTCTCCTCTGTCAATAATATTTCATTAACGTACATATCAAACCTTATTATGATGATGAAATCTCATTCTCTCTGATTTTTTAAAAATCATATCTGCCTTCCTCATTTTTATTTACCCTTTTCTGAAATTGACCACTTGATTATTAAAGAATATATTTAACTTTGCATTTTGACCCCTTTTTCTTGGTTTTACATCCTACTAAATGTATATCATGGGGGGGACTGAATTCTTTACATGGAAAACTGGCGTAATGATAGCACTTCTCTTCCAGAGTTACTGTGAGGAAATTTTTTTTTAAATTGTGAAGTATTTTGCTAATCTTAAAGTACTACATAAATGATAGCTGTTTGTTATTATTGTTAGATCAAAAGTAGAATCCCACTGGGCTTAGACTTACCAAGAGCATTAGGATAATATGTATAAATACAAGCCTCAAAGTTCCATATAAATATCACTATAAATATTATATTATTAGAAAATTAAACCAGTATGTCTAATTTTAAAATGTTTGCTCTTAAGGTAGAATCTCAAAAAAAAAAACCACAAAATGTTTTGTCAAAAACAGCTTGAAACATGTGTTTGACATTGGTACCACAAAAACTGAAAACCAAAGATACACTTTTTAAGTTTGTATATTTATTAGAAAAAAATTTCATTTCAATTTACAGTTTCATATTCTATCTGCCTTTATTCTTCTTTGTATCCTGAAATATTTGTCTTTATTAGTGGTTAAGTACATAAGAAAAAACCAGAATTTTCAAATATATTATTGAGTCATCATTGGGTTTTCTGCTAACTCTGCTTATAGTGAGAATATCATGTAAGCATGTATGTAAGACTCATGTGAAAGAAGGTAAGACGAGAGATTTCAGACCTCACAAATCACACTGTCTTTGCAGAGAGAATTTAGTATATTGAAAAACTGAAGACAATAGGATAATCTACCTTTTTTGCTACTTTTATCTAGAATTATATGCTCTTGTCAAAGGATAGAGCAACTGAAGGTGATAATATATGATGGTGTAAGTCAACTGAAAATTTGATGATAGGGGAAAAACACCTCAAAGGTCAAAAAGTCTATCAAAATTTGCATCTTCAAAAAATCAATATTAGTAAGTGTGTCATTTTTTAAATACAAAAAGGGTTATTCATAAACAAATTATGTAACCAGTTACATTTAAGCATAATAGTATGTGTGATTCTGAAATTAATTAACAGAAATTAGAGAACTTTTAAAAAGTGTCACCTATAATTCTCTCCATCAAAGTATGTATTAGATGATCTATGCAGACATTTGTCTGTTTTTTTATATTCTTTTTTGAAAGAGTAACTGAAAAAGTGACCAGAATTTTATTTTAGATTATTTTATGTAAGAGGCATTGGTTAACAATGTAGTAGATATCCCTGCCCCCCCCACACACACACACACCATCAATTTCAGCTAGTATTTCTAGGAGCACCTAGAACAAAGGATAGGTTCTAATCCCCAGAAGCTTGTTAAAGGGACAGTGGGAATCTGAATGGACCAGCATTTTACTCATGCTGGAAATTGCTGCGTACTAACATTCATGGAGTTCCCAGGAAAGCCTTCGAGGAAGGGATTTTAGAAACTTGGGCTACCTATGACTCTGTCTGAAAAGCATACACATTAGAAGGCTGTGGTTTATTTCACAGTGTCAGGAAAGTATTACGGATTAGCAGTCTACCTATAAAAGGACCGAAGTAAGATTCGATCAAAACCTTCATTCAGCCTTAACACAGATTGCAGAGGTGTAAACCACCTGCATGTCCAGATCCCCCACTGCCACATTGTCAAAGAACAATAGAAAAAATACAGATTCCTGTACTTCTTTACATGTGAATAACAAAGCTTGAATAAACATCTAACGGTGATGTTCAATGTAATATGCAACCCACCATTTACGTGGGCTCACCCTCTCTTCAATGTAGAGAAGTTGGCAACAGTAACTGAAGGTCTCCTGAGTGGGAGACTCTGCAAGTGTATAAACATACAGGAGAAGGAAAAAGGAAAGCAAAGGGAGAAAGTATTCAATAGTTTTGGGTTTTGTTTTTTTAGGTACCTATTGAATACAAAACACCTTGCTAAAACCTAGAAGTGAAACAAAATTTAGATAAGATGCAGTCTCTAAGTTTACAACCTAGCAGAGGGATCACATACAATCCTATTGCTATAGCACACAATATTACACGATAAATTCATTTAAAGAGGTGTTCCACACAACTTCAAGTTCTGAGAGGGAAAAGCGTTATCAACCTCATTGCTCACTGAGCGTAGCTCAAAACAGTGATCTATTTTAAAATCCTGGGGGAGAATTACTGTCTAGGTCACTAGATCTTCCTTTCCTCCTTGCTGGACTTTAAGCAGAATTATGAGCAGCTTACACAAATTTAAAATAGCACTGATATGAGACCATCCTTCAAAATATGTCTTTGCTTCTCTGATCTTTTTTCTCTCCCCCTCTTTACTAACTTTGTCAATATTCCCAATCTTTTTTTCTCGGTTGGGTGTTTTAAAACATATACTGTTTTAAAGTAGTTTATATAATTTTTTTTAAAACCTGTGTTCTCCATCTCATAGAGTCAGTGGCTTTCCTAGATGTCTTTGTCACCTTTGGTCTCCCTGATAAACACACAAGGAGGTCAATGACAGAAGGAAAGGAACAATAGGTACCAAAATATTTGTAGCAGCAATTTTGATAGTCATAAAGGATTTGGAGAAAATTGGGTCACTATCAAGTAAAGAATAGTTGAACAAACTACCATATGTGAACATGGTAGAATATTAAATGCAGCATAAAATAAAATAACAGAAATGGTAAATGAACAGAGAGCTAGCCTCAGATCAGGGGAACCTTGATTCACTGACATATACTGGCTGTGTCCCTGGGCAGTCACTTAAATTCTTTGTGTACCAAATGGGACTCTTCCAGAAGTTAAAGTAGAGTTCTGAATCGTTCTGAATTCTTCCCATCTGAATTCAGTCATTCCTTAATCATTTGTACATGAAACTTCAGGAATCATCAATTCTAAACTGCTCTGTAAGTAGCTGAAAGGTGGCTGGTCTGTACTGGCAGAGCCAAGAGAACCCTATAACAATGAAATTAGAAATCTGTACAAAAAAACCTAATATAAAATTCATATGAAGAATTAAAAAAACTCTAAAGGTCTACATGAACTGAGGCAGAACAAAGCAGACACAACTGGAACGGTTATAATAGCAGTGACAATTATAAAACGGCTAGCATTTATATAGGGATTGCTATGTTCTAGGCACTATTCTAAGAACCTTATAATTATGATGTAATTTGATCCATCACAAAAATCTAGAAAGTTAGGGGTTATCATTATCTCTATTTTACAGATGAAGAAACTGAAGTAAAAAGGGTAGGGAGTATCTGCAGCCAGATTTGAACTCAGGTCTCCTAACTCCAGGCCCAGCACTCTATCCACTGCATCCCACAGCTGCCTTTAAAATAAGCACAATAAAGCCAAGTTAATGATGAACCTTAAAACTACAACCATGACGGTGACCTGTCATAACTTCTGAAGGAGTGATGGAAAACTATGCTTCCTATCACTTGGCAAGAAAGTGGTTGACTCTACATCCAAAAGAAAACATATTTTTAGCCTATATGTTCTTTTCCTAAGCTGTACTTCTTTATTACAAAGGAATGTTCTAAGAATTGGAGGAGATGAAATGAAGAGTTCTTGGAAGGTGACAGAAAAGTTTTTTAAAAGCATCAATTTTATGTTTCAAAACTTAATATTTTTTAAAAATAAACAATGGGTTGTAACACTTCAGTATTATATAGTGAGGCACGGTAGAAAGAACACTGAATAGAGAGTTCAGTCTCAATTCTAACACTTACTACATGTAAGATGTGGGGTTGTTCATTTAAACTCTCCGGGCCTCAGCCCTGTGACCCTGGGCAAGTCACTTCACCTGTTTGCCTCAGTTTCCTCATCTGTAAATGAGCTGAAGAAAGAAATGGCAAATCATTCTAGCATCTTTGCCAAGAAAACCTCAAATGGGGTTTTAAAGAGTCAGACATAACTGAACACCAGGTCATTTCTAGGTTTAAATCTGGGATATTATATGATCCCATGATTAAAATTGAGCTGTAGAGAGAACACATCAGCAATGACCTCACCCACCTGGAGTGAGAAAGGAAACTGTCTGGGCTAATGTCTGAAAAGGGGCCTGAAACTATGCCTGATATAACCTAAAACTACCTCCTGGTTGGCCCATTGCCCCTTGCTTTTCTCATTAACATCCTGCTTCAACGTAATTTCTGAGGACTGGGGGATGGCAATGGTCATTCATAACTACAGAAATGAGCACACTTCTAGTTCTATTACACAGGTTCAGAGTCAAGGAAGAATAAAATTGACTTTGCATTCTCCTTTCTGACCTATCTCCTTGTTCTGAATGGCCATGTTAGGACCACTCATGGAATATTCCATGTATGACCCTCCCCATACATATACTTAAGCATCATCTAAATCTAAATCCTCTTTCCCTTGGTCACACCACCTCCCCACTCCTGGGAGTTCTTGGATACAGTATCTCTAGCAAAGGCAAAGGAAGAGATTAATTGTGTGCTTAAGGGAAAGCAGAGTCTAAACAAAGAATTCCAGTGCCTTGAAAGTTCAGTTGAGAATCTAGAGGGTGGATGAGGGAACTAGAGAGCGACCCAAGAAAGTGTTTAGGAGCCTGGCACAACCTATCATTATAATTGCTAATTCTGGGTGTCCTGTGTTTGCTGGGACACTGAGAGATGAAGGGACTGACCCAGGATATTGAAAACATTAAAATAGCTCATTTTTCTATAGATCCTTACAAAGAACTTTTGGCACCATAGACCTCGAAAAGGGATAATATATACAACACTATTCCTACTTTACAGATAAAATAGGCTCCTACACCCAAATTCACAAGAACTAGGGTCACCCAGCTAAAAATTCTATTCCCTTTCAGTCTATTGTATCTTACCGTTCCATTTTATTATTTTTTTCTATTTATTCTGTTATAAACAAGTATCTCTGGAACACCAGCTTCATCGTAGGCAAAAAACTGATTACAGTCTCCACCCTTAATAGGGCTCCTTATTGTGGAGAGACAACATGTATATAAATAATTAAGCATCAAAAGAATGCCAAGTCATTTCCAGCAGATGGGGGAAGAAGTAAAAACTGGACAGGAGGAGGACCAGTTGCCTTCAAGAAAGGCATCTAGGAGGAAGTGAGATTTGCAAGGACTCCAAGGGGCAGAGATGAGAAGAGAGAACATTCCAGGGTCAGGGGAAGGAACTAGGACTCAAACCCAAGTCTTAATCTCAAATCTGGAGAGTCTTCCATTGTGACACCCTGTCTAAGTGGCACAATGGATAGAACACTGGGACCTGAGTCAGGAAGACCTGTGTTCAAATCCAGCCTTGGACACTTACTAGTTGTGTGACTCTGAACAAGTAATTTAACCTCTGCCTCAGTTTCTGCATTTGTAAAATGGGGGTAACAGTAGCACCTACCTCCCCAGGTTGTTGTGAAAAGATAATAGTCATGAAGTGCTTAGCACAGTGCCTGGCACATAGTAAATGATATATAAATGTTAGTTGTTATTGCTGTTGCAGTGGTGATGGTGGTGGTGGTGGTGGTGTAGCAGTATATACATGTATGGGTGTAGATCATTTAATCACATGCCTCTGAAGCAGTATGGCATTGTAGATAGAGATCTGGACTTCAAATCAGGAAGACTGGGGTTAAAGTCTTGTCTCAGATGTCTCCTAACTATGAGTTCCTGGACTGGTCACTTAATCTCTCCAAGTTTCAATTTCTTCATCTGTAAAACAGGGCTAGTCATAGCTCCTACCTCTCAGAGTTATTTTGAATATTTAATAACAATGGATGTAAAGTGTCTTGCACTTTAAATGCAATCTATTATTATTTATTAGAGATATAATTATGAATAATTATCAGTTAATATTCATTTGGGTGATTAAAATTACTTCAAGATATTAATAAGAATTAGCAGATAGATAGGAATCAGTGTAGTCAGTTATATGCCACAATTATTATGTTTTTGAAACATGAGAGGACAGAGACTACCTTGAAAAATGATTTTTATTCCAAGAGGAGCTTCAAGAAAGCACTTTCTGAACTTAAAATAGAATTTTAAAAGTTACGTACATGAAAGCTTGCCACATAAAGCCTGAGAAGTTAAATTTTTTCATGGAAAGGTTATTTAGCAATATTTTCCAAAAGTAAGTTAGTTTTGTGACCCAGGAAAAGTGATTTAACCTCTCTGTACCTTCAGTAACCCATTGGGACTCATAGATAGGTCACAAAAAGCCATGAAATTCCAGAGCATTTAAACATCTATGTAGACAAAGAAAATTTATATGGGAGCTGGAGAAAAGATTCTAAATGATTTCCGTTTTGGTGTTTATTTGGTGCTTGCCATGTGTGGCACACCTATCAATTTTTTTCTCAAAGTATTTATGATCTATAAATCTGAGACTTTCTCTGTAGTCTATAAATCATTGACCTCTCTGATTCTTTATTCTTGAGTCATATTTTTCCAACATAGGTCTTACCATTCTCCCTGTTTACATAAAAAATAGTGAGTTTCATAATATATGTGAATTTCATCTGGAGGGTTTTGTCAAGTTCTGCATAAAATTTTTCTACCTCTACATCAGATATTGGTATAATAGATATTGTTGCATAAAATGTTGCAATTGTTTTTATGGTGGTGTTTTGGGAAATATTTATCTTGAACATTTCAATAGGCTATGACCAAATGTCCTGTGAAATTATATTTCTTGTTCTTAAGTGTAAGATTAAATCAACTCTTCCAACTAAAAAAAAAAAGATTCCAAAGAGTTACCATGATAGCAATATCCATAAGCATTGTATTATTTTACCTAAACCGTCTTTATTGGTTCCATATCCATTATTCTTCAGTTTTCAAAATCATTAAGCATTTATTACATGTAAAACACTTCACTAAGTGCTAAAGATACGAAAACAAAAATGAAAGAAAAGAAAAGGGAAGCATCTATTGTCCTGAAGGAGCTGATATACTATTGGGGGACACCATAGTGAATAGAACACATTTAAAATATAATGGAATATGAGGAGGAAGCATGCAGCAACAGTTCAGATGACTATGGAGAAGATTCTCCATTCATTTTTTCCAATGAAATTGGTTTAGAATAGATTATAAATTTTGAAAGTATACCTTTCAACACACAGTGACCTTAGAGTCAGCAGTTTTAAAATCCCTAAATGAGATCTCTGAATAAAAGTGAAATGGGATCTCACTTTCCAAAGATGCACATTGTACTCTGGCTTACATCATGTTCCCTAAAATTCAATAACATATAGTAAAATACTGATACATTCTGTGAGAATCCTAGAGTCTTAGTTTGACCTTCCATTCTCTGACCTTAAACCTCTTTTCCAGACTTAATATCTTACTATTATTGTAACCACGATCTACCTTCTAACCAAGTTGTATTACTCCCTGTTTATGAAACGGACCCTGGGCTCTTACAGCTCAACACATTGGGTCATGCTTTTTCTGCCTGTAATGATCATGCCTTCTATTTCCACTTTCTCCTCCCTACTTATGTCTCCATTTATTGATAGTCGATCCAGTTTGCTCAAAAGTTATCTCCTTCAGGGAGATGCCCCAAACCAGTGATGATACCCTGTGGCATTTCCTTTGTATAATTACAGAAAGGAAATAAATGTGTATGGGAAGGATTTTTGAAAGTACTTCAAAAGTAATTGTATTCATTTTCAACAAATGTCAAAAATAGTTCAAAAGTGGAAATTAACTGCATGCTAAATATCCCTTAAAATACGCCCAACCCGATTTTTACATCATATGAGAAACTGCAAATTGGTTATTTTTATATCCAGAAAACTGCCAGCAAGATGAGATGCCAAGAAGACAAGAAGCCAAGTCTCTTCCCAGTCTTAATATTTGGAGATCTCAGAAGGCCATGTGAAGGGATGTAAAGTGAAAGTGGTATTGCCTGCAAAAACGTTAATTTTGCTTTCTTATATTAACTGGCCCTGGGAGGTTGACATTCTCATCACTCTCGTATACTCTACATGACTCTTTCTGGTAGCTGCGCATGCTCAGCATGGGCAGTGTGACAACAGAGAGGCAGTGTTGGATTCCTGAAATACTACAAAAGAAGGTTCTGCTACCCCATGCTAAGAGGATGCTATAATTATGGTAGGCAAACATGACTGCTGAAATGCTATTGAATTTCTGATGCTGTTGTATTGGCTGCCTTTAAAGTCAGCCACGACAACTTGGAACAGCCAGTGATTCATTTCTGCCATGATGCTCAGAAGGCCTGTCACATTCCCCAACTCACAATGACATCAGTGTTTGGGTTTCAGATTCAAAAATCAAGTATAACCCTAGGTTAGTTATATTATGTTCAACACAAACTATGTTTAGGTCCCCAATTTTAAATGAGGTCCTGGAAATGATTTCAAAACTATGCTAGATACTGAATAAAGAACTCTGGAAGGGCTAACCGGACCCATATCATCCATACAATCAACTTGGATTAGCATCAGCTGACCTGAGCATTGGGGGATATCTGGATGCAATTCTTAATTAGACATCTGTTTTCCCCTATTTTATAGGATTGTTTTGGATGCCTGCAAACCAGCTTAACCAAGGTCGACCTGGGAGGAAAAGTGAGTCAATTTCAAAATTGCAAACTGAAAGAGGATTTGTCTTTGTCTTGCCAAGCTTAACCAAACAGGGAGGGAGGAAAAAAGACATTCCTGGCAATTCTGTTCACATGACGATAAATGACAAGCTTGACACTTAAACAGATGAAATCGCAGTAAATAGAAAAGTCAGAAAGATATGAAAAACATTTCATAATAGTAAATAATAATAACTAAATAATAAATACAGAACTGGAGTTAGAATCAGAAAGATATGGGCTCAGATCCGGCCTCTTTATACATAATCGTTGAGTGACTATTGACAAATCATTGAACTTTTTGACGACCCCAGGCAACTTTGTACGACTTGAAGTGACAATCCAATATCAATGAAAGCACAATTACAGTCTCCATAACCAGCCCCCTCCACCAAAAACAAATAAACAAAAAGCAAACATAATTTTTGGCTAAAAAAATGTGACAACCAAAACATAATACATATTAAGGTCAAGCATCAACTACTTTGACACCAACTGTCCTTGATGATCGAACTTCATCATCTATGATTCCCATCCAAAATGGACAAGTGAGAATTAAAAACAAGCAAACAAAACATCTGAGAGAAGGAAACTGCTTGATAACTATTAGATTCTGAGTTGCCTTTTCTGAAATTCAAAAAAAAAATCTCATTACTCTCTGTTTACCAAGATTTAATAATGGGTTTTCAGTAGGGGAAAAAAGGTAAAATAGAAAGCTTAGTTCTCTGTTTAGTTAACATTCACTCCCTTGAGAAACCAGCATTTACTTCCTAGTTCTTTCTTCAAATGTAGCTATTTATTTACTTAATTATTTATATTTTTAAGCATATTATAGATTGGAGATCCGATGAAATCCTGGAAGGATTTATCTCTGAGCCTTCAAATACCACACAGAATGTTAAGTGTAACATATCATCTTTAGGGGAAAAAAATCATTAACATTTTAAATACATACCATTATATTTTTAGCTCTTAAATTAAAAGTGTAAAGAGAGCCTCCTGAATCTCGAAAATCTTTATGCAAGATGCCAGCACAATCATGATTGCCATGACCACCAAAATGCTTAAAGTCAATATTGATAAAACACTACCTAAAACATTTAGAATTGGGTGAAAACAAATTCACAAATTGGATTAAATTATGTCACCAGTTTCTATGTTGGTTTCACAGTCATTTGTAATTGATGAGATAGACAAAAGCAATCTTGTGTCTAACTTGCTTGAGGCTGATGCAAGTAACGTGCTTGGCAGTCTTATTTCAGACCCAAACTTGACTGATTGACAAAGTGACACCTGGTCAAGAAAGATGTTATCAGTTTAATTCTCCTTCCCTAGAATGAGAACTCGTGGCATTATAAAACCCCCTTTCATTTTGTTGGATGAGGCACTCAAGTTGCTTACATTTGCCTACATGGGGGAGCTGAAGCATATATATTGGAGCGGTGATTCTCTAGATAAAATATGAGTATTCCACTTTGAACAAAAAGCCCCCTCTCTCTGTGGTATCTGCCCCCTCTCTCTTATGAAATTTAAATTCATTGGGTTGTAGCACAATATATTTCTCATCTCCCTTCTGTAATGCCCACCAGGGCACTCATGAAAAGAAGATGTATCTCAGTCAGGTTTTCCTTGTAAAATATTTAAATGAAAAATTGAGCATTTTAAGACTTGCATGATCATTCTTTTTCATCCTGCAATAAAATATTCATACAATGCAAAAACGCTGCAGTTGTTACAGCATTTTAATTTAAAAAATAAACAATACAATCGTGATTTCCAATAATACCATGCAAACAGATAAAGGAAATACCAAGAGAAGGAAAGGAAATTATATTTTTAATCTCCGAGAATTTAATATTTAACAAAGCAACCATTTACTTTTATTTCAAACAAGAGCCTTTTCATTAAATAAATCGAGACAACTTTAGGCAAGCCCAGAAGGGCAGACTCAGATTATTTACTTGTTTTATGGATCTTTGTTACTGTGAAGGGACATTTTATTCTTTATTTTTCCATTGCTTTAGTTTATTATATATCCAAGCCTAAGATCACAGAAATGCAACTCTGTTAGCATCTTGGTAAGTGATGTGGACTAGTTCTCAAGCCTGGAATGCTGGAACATTTGAGAGCTATGGAACATAAGTAAATTAAGAACTAAAAAAAAAAATCACAAGCAAGACACTGACTTTTTAAGGTTCTCATTTGAGGTCCTATTTAGTAACCTAATTCACACCTCCTAGTTTTGGTCATAAAATAGTGAAGTACAGGAGACACAAATCATTTGGTGTGCTATACATGGAAAAGGGATTAGATTGTTTCTTCTTGGCCACAGAGTGTACAATGAGGAGCAATGAGTAAAAGTTGTAAAGAGATACATCCAAGCTTAACCTGAAGAAAATCTCCCAACAACTAAGAGCTAAGAGGATACCTGAGGAAGTAGTAAATTGACCCTTGTTGGAAGGATTCAAGCAAAGTCTGGATGACCACTTCCCAGGGATATTGTAGAATGGATTCCTACTAAGGTAGGGTTTTGAATGGATCACCACTGAGATCTCTTCTGAGAGAGTGAGTTAATGTACTGAACCTAGAGACAGAAAGAAAGACCTAAGTTCCAATCCAGTCTCAGACATTTATTAGCTGTGTAACCCTGGGTAAGTCACTTAACTTCTGTTTGCCTCGGTGTACTCATGGATAAAAAAAGGATAATAGTGGCAACTACCTCCCAGGGTTAAAAATGTTAATATTTGTAAAGTGCTTTGCAAAGCCAATGCTAGGCACTGTTGTTATTTTCAGGTTCCATGGTATAGAGAAAGCCAAGTTTTGTGCAAATAAGAAATGAAGGTAAGTAAATATTGCTAAGTAATATAGTGGAGTAAAGGTGCTATGGTGTAAAGGATAGTAGGATGGGCTTGGAGACTGGAAAGTCTGAATTCAAATCTCACCTCTGAGACTGATTAGTTAGCCAGTGACTTGGGCAATGTCACTTAACCTTCATGTGACACAGGTAAAGACTGTATTAAATCATAGATCATGCTGGCCTGCATTAGTAAAAGGAGTACCCCATACCAGGAATTCCCCACACTTACGGATCTTTCATGTATGTGTATAATAGAACATTATGCCATTTGAAATTACAGTGTAGAACAGCTTTCAAACCTGATTCTGGAATTAAACAAATTATGAAATCCCAATAGTTGGTGAGTACAAATGAAGAAATTGGGTATGGATGAATTAATTTCACAATCATTTGGCTGAATCAGAAAAATACTCCTTATTATTTACTTCCTTTGAAAAATAGAGCCTGGAGATTACTGCATCAGACATTCCACTGGTACTGACTTCTATGATTTTCAGTTTTCTTTACTGTTTACTCTTTAGATTGATCTACGTTAATATTGCAGAGACTTTTTTAAAGTTTCCACTGCCCATTTTTGGTACTTAAAAATTGGTTCTGCTTTTCTACCTATGCGTTTGTTTTTGTAAAGTTTTCTCTTTTCATATTGTAGGTTTTTCATGGTAAATACTTTGTCAGGCAAAATGCCTAAACAGAAGTGCATGGTGGAGGGACCCAGCTGCCTAGGAATTTGTAGAGTTTTCATGAGATGAAACATGATTATCTGCAAAGAGCCTGACTTCTATGAAGGTGTTAATCTCTGAACCAGGTTCAGTCAGAGACACCAACAGGGGCAGCAGGTTACTTGAGGCCCCTAAGCAGTCTGGCCCTGCTTGGAGATGAGCCTCTGACCTTACCCTGCTCCATTCTGTGGCTGAGCCATTGATTGACTCATAGGATCTTAGAACTAGAACAAGAAGAGCCTTCCAATACCATCTAATCCAACCTACTCATTCTGCAGATAAGGAAACTGAGCACTAGAAAGATGAAATGTCATGCCTAAATCATACAGTTGTTAGATATCAGGAAGTGGAATTCAACCCAAGTAGTCTGACCCCAGAACAGGTGTTCTTGGAGATCATCTAGCAAGAGTAATTAATGTGGGGTCTATGAGCTTAAAAAAAAGACACTTTTTTGATGACTGTGTTTCGATATAATTGGTTTCCTTTGTAGTTCAGTTCATTTTTAATGCACTTTACAATATCATTCTGAGTAGGGAGTAGACTTCACCATCCTGCCAAAGGAGTCCATGACACAAAGAAGATTGAGAACCCCTGATCAAGTGTGACCCCTTAAACTTACAGATGTGGAAACTAAGGTCCCAGAGAGAGACCTACCCCAGGTGCCAAAGAATCCATCCAGTATGCTCCTAAAAGTAGGCTTCTTTCCACCAGATCTCACAATGTCCTACCTCTGTGTGCTGTGTCCCTGATCTTTCCTCCTCTTTATCATGTGTGTATGATTCCAGCTCCTGAAGTCTGTATTTCTACCTCCAGCCTAACAACCTGAGCCCAGCTCTCCATCTCTCCTTTTAATGGACTCGCTCTTTGGTGATCAGTGTAGGCTAACCCTTTAACACATGTATAAAAGCCTGTGACTCTGGATAAGTCATTTCTGTCTTCTCTAAAAGGAGAGTGGTCAGTCAGTCTAGATGACCTTCAAATTCCCTTACAAATGGGAAAAAAATAGAATTGACTAGTTTGTCACTCAAGCTATACAATAATTGCTTTATTTCATTTACTAAACCAAGAAAAGAACATTATGTGCACAAAACACATATTGTTATCTAGAAGTAACTAGATAGTGCAGCAGGGGTGGAAAACTGTGGCTTTGAGGCCATAGGTGTCCCTCTACATCTTGAAGTGTGGTCCTTGACTGAATCCAAACTCCACAGAACATATCACCTTAGGGGGATTAATAATTATGAATTAATTATTAAATAATTAAATTAAATTAAATAATTAAATTAAATTAAATAATTAAATAATTAATAAAAGAATTTGTTCTGTAAAACTTGGATTCAGTCAAAAGGTCACACCCAAGGACCTAGAAGGCCACATGCGGCCTTGAGACCAAAGGTTTCCCACTCCCACCCTAAGGGAAAAATCTTTGGAATCAGGAAGACCTGACAGGGAATCCTGTCTCAGGTACTTACCTGTGTGATCTCAAGCAAGTTATTTAACTTCAGCCTCCATTTATTCTGTAAAATGGAGTTAATAATAGCACCCAGGTCACAAGTTGCAAGTATCAAAAAAGATAATATAAATAAGTCATTATCAAAACCTTAAACTCTATTGAAATGTTACCTATTGTGTCTAGGGCCTGGTTAGCGCAAATAATTAATCCTATAAAGTGGTCACATTATTTAAATTTTTACTGTATATTTCCATTGGTCTGGAACCGGTTATTTTACATAATTACAACTTAGAATAGTGTAAATTTGAGTACATGCAACCACTTCAGGGGATTCATTTTTCATACTAATCAAGACCTGGCTGGATTATTAGAACTAATAACAATTCACTTTAGTCTATGATGCTATCCCCACCCTGTACAAAGCAGCCCAGCAAAAATACTCTAAACTCCTTCCCATGAAAAATTCCATTTGCTGTGAATTTTTAAGTCTCTAGAGAAAATTCATGAGAAGACAAAAATAATCAGGGCAATTGTAAATTTTAATTATTTATTCATTCTTGCGTGCATTTATATATGTAGGTGCATATGTGTGTATGTGCATATGTATTTATACATATATTTTATCACCAGAACTATAATTTCATTGGTGAAAATGAACTCCTAGTGAGGAACTTCTTTTTTGTCTTTTTCATCTATTTTTATTGTCTACAAATACAGGTCAGCACCTTCTCTATGGTGTTAGAGGGTTTACCAGGTTAAATTTAATATATACTTTTAAAAAATAAAAAAAACTATGTCTAAATTGCACAGTTTAATATGCAATTCTCTTTTATCTTCTTTGAATATTATGTTTTCACTGATAAATGAGTCAATTACAAAAAGAAAAAATTAAGATGATGCATGGAAATAGATATATAGATCATAACTTGCCTTTAATTTAATCTTAAATTTAATAGACCTCAGGGTTGACCAATTTAGAATCACATTTTTGGGTCTCAAATCCCAACTCTGTGACTTACTAACTTTGTGATTGTGGGTAATTCACTTTACTTATCTTGGACTCCATTTTTTTGCCTCTGTAAAATTGGACTATTGGACTGTAAAACTGGATTGGACTAGATACTCTTTCAAGTTCCTTCCAAATGAGCTTTGTTTCCAGAAAAGTGTTGAAATATTTAATTTTCTCCATTGATTAAACAAAGTAAAAGTCTTTATAGGTAGCCAGAACAAATTACAATCCCATTCAGTGGAGTCTGTAGTGTCATTCATACAACTTATACCAGAAGAAAACCCAATGGAAAAAGATGATTAAGCAGAAATTATTTATGAGAAGTATAGGGAGATAACTGTCATATCAAGTAGCATCTTTCTCAGAAAAGTGACATGAGTGACCATTATGACATACTCTGACATTTCAATTAAAGTACAGCTAAAAATTCAATGTTAAGCCAAACCTCATAGCTACGCTAGATCTGCATACTTCCCAATATTGTAATTGAGTATAACTGCAAACTGAGAGTCCCTACACTTTTGACCCTAGAAATAAGTTAATTAAGTAAGTAACTTAAGTAAGTTAATTTACTTTAAGCAAGTAAAGGAGAAGAAACATGGTGGAATATAAAGAGCTCTAGCCTTGACTTTGAAAGACCTGGGATATATCCTCAGGTATAAACTGAGGGAGATTGGACAGTTTGTTTCCTCATCACTCAGATGGTTTCCTCACTCATAGATTTAGGGAGTCAGACTAGATGACCTCTTATGCCTCTTTCAGTCTTGATATTTTGTGATTTGTAGCACAAACATAACTTTTTCATTCAACTGTTTATAAACTCCGAAGATGTTCAGAAGTAAAGCCTTAAGTATAGCAGGCCAGATAAAGAAAATTCAGGCAGCAAATGCAACATACAGTTTACTTAGCTTTTATTTTCTATTGCCTTTTGGTTCAGGTTAATGAGACTTAAAGAGGAAGAGGAGGAGAAAATAGGAGAAGGAATTCATCAGATAAATATTTATATTCCCACACCTTCTAATATGGAGTAAAATAAGATAAGAAGAACCAAGAGAAAGGGAGAGAATAAGATTCATAACTATTACCTGACTCCAGGCAGCTAGTTAGTTAGTTGGTTAGTTCTGCTTAAAGACTATATTGTTCTTGCCTCCAGGAATATGTGTACATGTTGCTGTGAATGGCTCAAGGTCTACAGGAGACTAAAACACGAATAAGTTTGGAGAATTCTGATTCTGTATCACAAAATCAGTGTCAATGCCCTTCTACGATCACTTTCTGGGCCCTTCTGTACTCTTTCTGGTATTCCTGTACTAGAATCATAGGACCTAGATACCAAAAGTTAAAGGACCATGATAAGGTACTGGATTTTTTTTCATTATTTAAATAGTTTTATTTTGCCATATAGTGCTCCAAAGTTGATTTTTAGTCTAAAAGTTATCTCAGCCTCTCAGGTTCTCCTGAGCCATCAGTTGGGTGCATTTGAAGCTTAACAGTGTTTCATGATCATATTAACTGCAGAAATATCACATAGATAGAGGGATAGATCAATGAATAGATGGATGGATGGATGATAGAGAAAGCATATATTAAGTACTTATGTACTAGACACTGTACTCCATACTGGGGAAACAAATACAGGCAAGCAAGATAATCTCTGTCCTCAAGGAGCTTAAAATGTAATAAGAGAAGATAACACACAGAGGTGCTAGAAATGGAGAGGGGGAACTAGCAGGCAACATCTTAGAGGACTGGTCCCCCACAACAGAAGAGAAAATCTTGCCCAGCAGGGCCAGGGGACCAAGGGTGGAGTCCAAGCTTTCCATTGGAGGAAATGATGATTTCTGAAGGGCAAAAATAAAGGTTAGGAAGCAGCAGAAGGAAAGAGAAAACAGAAGACCAGCATTCATGTCTCAGCTCTGCCTTTACTACCATATGCCCCTGGGTAAGTCATTTAACTCTTTAGGTTTCCTTTTTCTCATCTCTCAAATAATGGGAATTGAAACAGATAATATCTAATATTAGAGGACATTGTGATCCAGAAGACAGAGCTCTAGTCTTGGAGTAAGAGAACTTGGATTCAAATGTCTTTTCTATCATTTATTAACTATATGATCTTAGACAAATTTAATTTCTCTGGGTTTCAGTTTCCTCATCTATTAAAAACAAAAAACTCCTGAATCTGATGACCTCTAAGGTCCTTCCCATCTACATATCTAGAATCCAATGATCCCCTAAATTTTTAAATTTTCCATTCTATGATGGTGGGTAGACCACTTTGTTTGCCAAGTACTTTATCCAATAAAAATTAAATGCCTAAAACATGCCAGGCATTATGCTAAGTGTTATAATATAAATAAAATTAATAAAAAGAAAACTAATTCTTACCTTCAACAAGCTTACAATCTAGAGGGGGAGGGCAACCCAAAAAGAAAAGTAGTGGGAAGAGGGATGGGACACCAGAGGTACTTCGTACCTGGTGGTGTCATCTTGTTCCATAAAGTTCAAACCAAGCAGTGCAGCAGATGAAAAATTGAATGATCTGAGAGTTCACTCTCTACTCTCTATAAAGTAAGGCACTGGAAGGAGTTTGGTACTCTTTCTTCCAGTCTCCCAAGCAGAAGGAAGTGGAGGCTGAGGAGTGTTTGAGTTAGCAGCATGGTGATGAGATTAAAGGTAATGAGCTTATCATGGGAGGGCATCTTGTTCTGGTGTGGAAGCCAAGTAGGGAAGCTTCTCACAGACCCTTATGAAGTAGGCATTGTTATCCCCATTTCACAGATGAGGAAAACTGAGAGGCATATGGGTTAAATAGCTTGTCCAGGGTCACATAGGTAGAGTACCTGAGGAAGATTTCAGACCTCTCTTTGTGACTGACTCTGTTCTGTCTGCTATGTCACCACATCAAAGTGCAAGTCATGTCATCATTTTGATGTCATGTTCCTTTTCAAGAACAAAGGACACACACAACATGGTTGTACTCTCAAATGTATTGATTTGTTCATGGGAACACTCTTTAATCATAGAGTTTTAGAAAAGTTTTCTTGTCTGAACACCTTATTTTACAAATTAGCAAACTGAAGTTGCAAGAAGTGAAAAAGTTTCCCCAAGTTTATATAGCTTGTAAGTGGTAGAATCTGGTGGGGATTGAAGCCATGTCTTATGCTTACCAATTCAAAGTTCTTTTAACTACACCATTGAGGAGACTACCGTTATCCCTTCCACATCTCAACTTTCCCCACAATGGTTTCGATATATATCACAGGAAGGCATAATAAATTAAATGGAAATTTCAAGGGAGTTTTGCAGAACCCATAGACAATGCATGAAGGCTAGCACAGGGCACAAATCCTATGACCAAATGCTTAACTCAAATTTTACAATAAAGTACCATAAAAACCCCAGAAAAGAAAAATAAAAAATTCAGAGTTCTTCTCTGGTACAAAGGGAGGACCAAAAAAATTCACATGGATTTTCCAAATCATGGGGGCACCATGCCCCTAATCCCTGCCATGTGAAAGGGACAACTGTACTAAAGGTTTTGTAGCTTTCCTGTTTCTTTTTCTAGGCACCATTGTAACAAAATCACAGTGAATGGAAAGCAAAATATGTGAAACTATAGCAAAATATGTCCACAACACTAACATCGAATAATATCTAATAGCAACTCACATTTATCTGGTATTTTAAAGTTTACAAAAGATTTTGTTCACAACCATCCTAAGTAGTAGAAAACATAAGTACAAGTATCATGAACATAGATGAGAGAATTGCAAAGTGACTTGTCCAAGGTCACAGTGAATTTTCAAAATTAGATCAAGCTGATTAATTCATACCATGAACCTGAAAAAGAAATTCTAATTGCTGAAGCAAGTTTTTCCAGTTTTCAATAAGTTGTCTAAATACCTAAGGCATCCTCCCTAAGCCTCACAAAACAAAACAAAATATCTTATATGGAACTGGTAACCATTGTAAACAGAGATGCCCTAAAATGAATGGAATTGCATAGCTATTGTCTGCATTGGTGCTGATTCAATATTGTTTTTCCTTGACTTGGCTGCCTGAGACATTCTCCCCATGTCACTTTCCCCTGTATCTTATGAGTATCCAATTATAGACAGATAGCTTTCAGCTGGGCAGAGAGGATTAAGTCTCATTCTGTCACCCTTTTCTAGAGTTCACTGTTTGTGCCAATACATCTCTTCCCTGGTCACTAAAGGACACTGCTCTGTTGGGAGATCTCCCAGTGTCTCAAAAAGAGTTGAAAAGGAGCTAAAAAAGAATCACATTCTTTGAATGCCTACAAAACCCAAAGTCTGACTCCCAATCTGCAAATGGCATGTAACTGTAAAGAGAATTGGGGGTATGAAGAAAAGTCAGTTAAATGTTTCAGAAGTATTAACTAGATTAACTGAACTGTGTTGAGTAGTTTCCTTTTCCTCTAGCCCACACCATATGGATGTCCTATTGGAAGAAATAAATTGATGTAATAACAAATAGCATTTATACAGCACTTGAAGATATTCCATGCACTTATACAAGTTTATTTCATTTCAACCTCATAATAACCCTGTAATGTAGGTGCTAATGTCATTAGTCTGTTTGACAAATGAGAAATTGGAACTCAGAGAGATTTCCCAGAGTCACACAACTAGGAACTGCCTGGAGCAGGACTTAAATGAATGTCATCTTGACTCCAGGCCCAGTGCTCCTTGGTTGTTAAATTAGGGTCCATCAAATGGGTTTATCGATAGATTTTGCGGGATCCATGGATTTGTATAAAGAGAAAAATGCATCTTATTTTGTTAATCATTGTAAGTATTGTTCAGTCATTTCAGTTGTATCTGATTCTTCCATGACTTCATTTGGGGTTTTCTTGGCAAAGATACTGGAGCAGTTTGCCATTTCCTTTTTCAGGTCATTTTAGAGATAAAGAACTGAAGAAAACAAGGTTAAATGACTTGCCCAAAGTCTGAGACCAAATTTGAACTCAGAAAGATGAGCCTTCCTGACTTCAGGCCTGACACTCTATCTACCATGCCATCTAGACCTGAAAAGGAAGCATGGCTTCAATAGACTGCCACAGAAGTCCATCATGGAACAAGGGGCAAGAACTCTTGCACTATTTCTCCAAATGGCAAAGACGAAAAGCAAGCTAAGGGATTCAGAGGAGTCCAAAAAGGTGTTTTGTTTAATCTCCATTAGACCCGAAGCTCTCTGAAAGTAGGGACTTTCTTTTGCCTCTCTCTGTATCTCTGATGTCTCACACAGTGTCTAGCACTTAACAAATGCTGATAGACTAATTGACTCAACACCTAAGACAAGGCCTTGCAGACCGAGGAGTCTGTAGGATAAATAAAGAGTTTGTAGGATAAATAATTGAGAGACTTCAATGTAAGCACTCCACAAATAACAAATACATAAACGGAATATAAAAAAGGAGTGAATAGGCACACATCTGTTATCATTTGAAAATTAGATAATGAGAGCTATAAATGTTCCTTAAATGATCAGAAAACCTCCCTTGTCACTTTTCCGTATATCTGAAGATTGCATTAGAAAGCTGTCCAGCAAGCCATCCTTTCCTGTAACATGGGCAGGTAACTACATAGCCTAAATTTTAAGGTTTCCTGTTATGGTGTAAAATTAATGAATTTAGGAGACAGAAACCAGATTTCTCTGGTAGGTCATTCTAAAATGTAGCAATACCTATATATTACAATGACCTACCAAAGAAATTTGGCTTATATCTGGTATACGTGTACATACACATGCATGTTTAAATATATGTGCATATATATGTAAGTATGTATGTATATGTGCTATGGGTTTGGGTATACATGCATATGTGTGTACTTGCATGTATAAGTATATATGTACCAGATTTATAGACTAGATTTTTTATGTTTATCAGATTTCATTGATATACACATATATGTATATATGTACATATTCACATACACATATATGCAGGAAACACTGAGCAGAACAGTACAAGAAATGTTTATGCAAGAAAAGAAAATTTATGATTGTGTATTCTGTCGCATGGCTTCAAAACTGCAGGTTAAGCAAATTACCATAGGGATTGTAATCTTAATTCTGCCCATCACCTAAATGAATTATCAAGTTGGAACCTTTCCATTCGAGCTGCATTTCTTTCTAAATACCTTACTACTTAGCAGCCTAAAGGGACCCGTCACATCAGTAACACCTTCTATGCACTGTCGAGTCCCAGCTTGAACACGCTAAGCTCTGGGGCCTTTGAAATCTTTAAAGCCAATCATACATAAGACAGATTCTATATTGCAGGGCTGGCTGGCCACATTTCGGCACAAAACAATATTTCAGGCTTTCTGATATACATGTGTCACCCCTTTGTGACAAATAGCTTGTATTAATTAGGCACTAGACTTGGTGAGATTGCTGTTATTAACTGAGAGAAGATGGGTTGAATTTAATTGTGTGTGACATCAAAGTCAAGTGACTGATATTTCAAGCATCATTTAAAATGTTTGATATTGGAGTCATTGTATTCACATAAAGACTGTCTAAAAATATAAAGGAGACTGATGAGAAAAGAACGAAAACACATTTTTTCATCTAGCTTATGAAGTGTATTTGATGTAATTTTACTCAGGATTTTGGACCCACATGTTTAATATTTATTTGTTTAGCTGCATAAAATTGTCATTTTGTAGATTAGTTTATCTCTATCAAAAGTTAAAAGCCACCGGTTCTCCTTGTTATAGTAGTAACAGCTTTTAAAATGCATAATGTCAGAGAGAATTTTTTTAACATAGTGTCAGGTGTATTCAGAAATGAAATATGAACACTTACCGGTCAAAATGTATAACTATCATTCACCAAATGCTGCCCAGGATCAAAAAATTAATAGGGGTTTGAAGGAGTATAATGGAATCAAACAAACAAAAACCATGCCCTGAGAAATGTACAAAGACATTACAATCCTAAATCAGAAATCGATTGTTAATTATTAATAACAATTATTTCTATACATTTTTCTAATGATTAACTTAATGAATGTCATATTATATGATGAAAAAATAAAAGTTAAGACAAACCCAATAAATCCTAGCAGCAGAATCAAGACATTTCAGTTTTTAATCTAACTTAATGTGACAGTTGCAATTCAATTAATTTCAGGAAAGAAAACAATTAAGAGGCTTATTCATTCTATAGTTGATATAAAGTAGGCAAGGCAATTACGTCAAAATCTGCGTAATTAAATGTAATGTGTTGCTTATCCCTCAAGTGTCATTTAAGTAAAGAAATGAAGTTTTCAATGACCAAAAGTATACACTCGTGCCTTCATCCAATATACGGCAGCAGACCACCTGGGGAAAAGGAAGGAATTCACCCCAATATCCCAAATATCCAGATCTGAAAGGAAAAGTAAACAAAGCATTATGGACACTGACTGAATTTTTCTCTTTTCATCTCAATGCTTTTGTGTTATATAGCTACATCCTACAAAACCTTTGCTAGCAACTGACATTTTTTTCTCAATCTTTTCCTTTTGGTATTCATCACATCATTCTTCTTTCATTCTCCAAACATTTGGCAATTCTATTAAACAAACAGTTTGTAACAATGAGATTTTTGTTGAATACATTTCACTAATTGTTTTTTAAAAAACAGCAGAGCAATAGAGAAAAATAGCTATCACTTTTTCTTAAGAGTGATCCACAAGATGCTAGCACACATTTCTATTTTTAAATCAACCCCATATCAAACAGTTTTGAACACAAATGCCAAGGGAATGTGTGTATGTGTGTGTATTCACATATATACAACAGTGTTCAGAGTACAAAAATAAAAGGGGAGATGATAGGGAATGGAAGGAAATCAACAACCTACCAACTAAACCATAAACCTTGGTTCCTCAGAGGCAGGCATTAATATTTTTTTAAACTAATTTTATAGAAAGGAAATGTAAAAAACCTGAATGGATCCCATGCTCTGCTCAGTCTAAGGTGGACAGGTCTAGGATGAGACCCCACAGTGAAAAACCATAATCATCCAGAAGACAATGCGAAGATGCCAGGCACCTTGGAAGAGAGATACTTTTTTTCCCCACAGAAAGAAGGAAGGGTGTCAGAGATGGAGAAAAAAGAGAAAAACAACAAAATTTTCTTATTTCTCCATTATGCCTAAAGCCAGCCCAAAGTTTGGTTCTCTTTGCAACCAAATTAGTCAACTCTGTCTGTGAGCTGGAGCATCCACACAGTGCTTCAGAAGTCAGTTTAGCCCTTGGAAATGTCAGTGAACAGAAGTTCTTCTCTGTAGTGGAGAGAGGAAGGAAAAGAGGGAGTTGGAATTGGAAGAACTGAAAGGGCATCTGGCCCAATGCAGGGATTAAACCCTTCTCTTAAAATCTTTCCAAGCATCTTCTATCTCAGGTCATCTTTCTGTCTGATTAAGGTTCTGAGGATGAAATGCCTAACTCGACCACTCCCTTCCCTTCCTCTTTGGACCACTATTAATTAGAGGACTACAGCTAACTGTACTAGGATGCCCAGGAGCCAGTGCAAGAGGTCCTAGCCAAGAGAAACGCTTCCATCAACTGCCACTCTTTATCTACAAACTTGCTGCAACTGGTCAGGGTCCAATGGTGCCTTTTGCCAAAACATTGTTTAAAGATAGAATGCTTCCCAAGAAGTGCAGCTCTCCACCATCCATCTAGACCCATATTCATAATCTGTTGCATAAAAAGGAAATATAGAAAAGGGACTGAAGATCATGAAATTCAAGCAGTGGAAAAAATGGCAGAGAATTAAGATGACAAATAACTCATTTACATAGAACTTTCAGGTTTATATTTTAAAAAATCTTTCCTTCCAACAACCCTATAGGGTAGGTAGCACCCCAATGTTGCTGTCCAGATGAGACAGAAGAAAAAACTAAGCTTCTTAGAAATGAAGCCACTTGCCAACAGTAATGTAGCTAATAAGTGATAGAGTCAGAATCAGAATTCGGGTCTCTTTACAATATTTTACAAACCTGTAAACACGACACAAGTGAGATTACCATTGTCACCATTATTAATTTTATTCCACACTGTCTCCTCACAGAAGATAATTACTGTCAGTGCCTGCTTGCTACACAGATAATCCTTAAAATTCATCTCTTCTAACCCTTCATCTTACATACAAGGAAACTCAGGCCCAGAATAGGTTGCTTGCCCAAGGACATATGGTCAAGTAGTGACTGAATCAAAATTAAAACTCAGATTTTCTGACTTCTTTTAAAATGTATGTGAGTTTTTTTTTCCATTGTATCTCTCATTTTTCCTGTCTATGCACATCACAAATTCGTCATTAAATCCTTTTAACATACATAGTGAAATCTCTCTTACTTGGGGGAGGAAATGCCACAATCATAGCAAAATTGTCATTTCTACACAAATGAATTCTTGTGAGAATTCAAAGTACAAAATAATCTCTGGCACATTTACCTATGAAAGGTAGCTTAATTTTCAAAAATACCTGGATATTTAGTGACATGTTCCAGGAAAAGCCACCCACGTTTCATTTGAAAAGCTCTTTCAAAATTGGGACACACAATGTGTAAAGAAAAAAAAACGAAGCACAATGTTTGAAAGTGACCCTGTCTTATATCAGAAAATTAGACTAGATGGTCTCTTCTGGCTGATTCAATTATTAACTTAGAGGGGGGTTTATGAACAAAAAATGCTTCATAACACTTTCCTTGGTTTTCATTTTGCTATTTTATGTGTTTGCTAATTAATAAATTATACAAAAAAACCAATAAGGTCTTTTCAAGAAAAGTATAAATTTACAAGGTGATCCTTAGGCAGCTTAGTGTAGTGGAAAGAATAGAAGACCAGGACTCAGAAGACCTGGGTGTGAATTCTGATTCTAATACTTACAAGCTATGCAGCACTGGACAAGTCACCTACTTCTCCAAACCTGAGTTTCTACCATACAGGGTTAATGGAAGGAAGGCACTTTGAAAATCTTACTTATAAATGCTAAGCCAATTAAAAATCTCCTCTAATTCAAGAAGTGGAAGATTGAAAGAAAAAATGACATGCCTTTGTTGTCTTAAAGTAAAGATGCTCTCAGTGAATGAATCCGAATTCATAGTTTTGAGAATTGAACTTTCTGTATGCACCACTGTATGCACCACTAATTCAACAAGGATTATTTGTATCATTATCAAACTAGTTCAACTGAACAGGGATGGGGAATTTGCAGTTTCAAGGCCACATGTGGCCCTGCAGGTCCTCAAGTGTGGCCTTTTGACTGAATCCAATCTTCACGGAACAAAATTCCCTTAAGGAAAGGATTTGTTCCATAAAACTTGGACTCAGTCAGTCTTGAGGCCACAGGTTCCCCACCTCTGAACTGGACAAACATTTGTGAAATTCCTATGATGTATAAGTCCCTGTGTTAACAAAGCCAAAATTCAAATGGACTCAGACTTCAGGCAGAGAATAGGGTGAGAAGAGAGGAGCATGTACAAGGAACATTGATTTAAAAAAAAAATAATTAACTACTTAGAAAATTAGAGAGTTTTCATAGAGGAGGGGGCACCTAAAATTGGCCCCTAGCATTCCAAGTGTCATATTTGGGATAACAAACTCTACAACAAGGTTTCTATTAAGCTGCATATTTTCTTTTCCAAAAGAGATGTTTTATTCAAAGAAATTAGGTATTGTGATGTTTATAAAGAAGGAGTCTGATTTCTTTAGTGGAGATGTACATTTCAGAAATGACATACAACCTGGCCAAGAACAATACAATTCATGATTAAAGAATCCATATTTCGCCTAATGAAAAGAAATGCTTGGGAAGGTGGCCTAGCGCTACCAGACCTCAAATTGTACTATAAAGCAGCAGTTATCAAAACCACTTGGTATTGGCTGAGAAACAGAGAGGTAGACAAATGGAATAGACTAGGCACCCAAGAC
>CM053771.1:508602458-508647410 GCA_028658325.1 Potorous gilbertii
GAAGAGAGGGCAGATTGGTGATAGGGGTAATTAGAATGCTCAGTGTATTGGGGAGGAGGCAGGGGACAAAGGGGGAGATAATTTTGGAACCCAAAATCTTGTGAAAATGAATGTAAAAAGTTAAATAAATAAATTTATAAAAAACAAAAAACAAAAAAAAAAACAAACAAAGATGAACCTAAAAAAAAAAAAGATTAGATATCTGACCACTGGCAAATCAAAATACTTCTGAGCCTTAGAGATGTTAAGTGACTTTACAAAGGCAGATCTCCCCTTTAAATGCTAAGTTATCAATAGTCAGAAACCTACTTTCATGGAGGAAGCCCCTTTACTATCAGAGATCCTTGATGTATATGAGGTAGTATAATGTCTATGTATATATATATATATATACACACACACATACATGTACATATATATGTATATATAGAGAGAATAATGTAGTATAAGAGAGTGTAGAAGGTTGTGATATGCATTGGTGAAATTTTTCTCATCAACAAAATCACAGATCCATGACTAATTGAAACATATAAATATAAAGTAATAACAGCATAGATTTAGGGTGAGAAGAAACCTTAGAGGTAGCTTATTCCAATCCCTTTATTTTATAGTTAAAGAACCAGAGCCCAGAGAAGTTCAATAACTTGTCTAAGGTCACAACATTAATATATATTAGAGCCAAGATTTGAACTGAAATCCTCCAACTCCAAATGTGACACTCTATCCACTGGACCACACTTCCTCTTACTTATTTTTGTTTTAGAAGAATCAACTTTATGAGTATAAGGATGGGAGGAGATAGCTAAAATTCAGTTCATGAGAAAAAAGATCTGTAAGTTCAACAAGAGTCAACAGAGTGATTTGACAATCAACAATGTTGATCCATACTTATTTCAATACTCCCACAGGCCTATAATCTTAGTAAATGGACTTTTTCAGCCAGTGCTGTTCTCAATCCAACTATATACTCTCATCAATTCTTGACAATGTCTTTCCATAAATATTCCATAGAGGATTTCCCAAGCATGCTAATGGTCTTTATCTACTCATGAAACAAAATCCATCATATGTGCATTAATATAAGTGTAGAGTAAGAATAAGAATAGTTTGTCATCCTGTACTCTGCCTTGCTCAAACATCTCAGCTAACACATTCACCTCTGGCAGCCACATTTTAGGAAGCTGTTTAGGTGGCAGGAGTGGAGAAGGAACTAAGAATGGGTTGATGAAACTTGAGATGCTTTCTTCACAAGGAAAAGAGAAGAATCAGTGGTGATATGATAGTCACCTTCTTGGTATTGAAGATTGGACCCATGGAAGCAATATTGACCTATTCTATTTGACCTCTAAGTCTTTATGGGTAGAAATTTCAGAGACACAAATTTAGGTTCAAAGTCATGAAAAACTTCCTTTCAACTGGAGATTTTCCCCATGGGAGTGCTAATAGACGTTCAACAACTGGCTCCTCAAAATAGGGGGGAGGGAGGAAAGTGAGCACATTTTTAAGTTTAATCTGATTCATTAGCACTTTCTCCAACATTTTCTTGTCTAAACAATCAACAAAATGATCATTCAAACCCTGGTTTTTATTATTTGTTTATTTTAGAGGTATAAACACTCTCCCTGAAAATTTTAACAATGGATTCTTTCAAGTCAATTTGAGCTAGTTCCAGCACACACCCCTAGGGTATCTCCCCAACCCCTCCCCGCCACCCCCAATGCAAATGGTTGCCTCAGGAAATAACAAGTCACTATCACCAGAGATCTTCAAGCTAAAGTTGGCTCATTTTTTGGGGGGGAGGAGGGGAAGGAAATAATATAGATAGAATCATCCCTTAGTTAAAAGTGGAACTAGAGGTCCTTTTACAGTTCTAGAATTCTATGAGACTATATAAATTGAGGCAACATAATGAAATTTGTGGGAGGCAGCAAAATTGGTTAATGCTGTCTAGAAATATGTTTTGGTGGAACAAGCATCAGCCTTCCCAGAGAAAACCATGAAACTTAATTAATTCAGAGACAATGGTATTTAAGTTGAACTGGGGTTTCCATGGGCTGTTAAGAGAAAAGAATGTTTATCTCCACCTTGCTGAACACAAACAGCAAGTTAAACTGGGCAGCTCTGTGCATTCTGAGAGCTTTCCATAAAGCTACATGAGTATCCATGTCAAATCTTAATAATACCATACCAAAAACATTATCCATGCTTCATTCAGCCTGACAACATGTAATTCCACACCCAAAGCCTAGGTTTATCACTTGCTGGCTTAAAAACTAAATTAAAAGCAAAATGTATCACAAAGAAAAAAATCATAACATGACATCGATTATCTACATCATACATTTAAATGTCATTAGGCTCACTTCTCATACTCTTTAAACTTAAAACAGGAAGATGATATTTCCTACTGGGTCAGCCCTCCTGGTATGCTAGAAAGAATAAGAGTATACTTACAAAAATAAAACAAAACAAAACAACTTATGTCCTGCAACTCATAATGGAATCAATACTTCTTGCTACTGGAATGAGCACCTGATTAAGAGTCAGATGAATTGAGTTTGTCCTAACTCTTCCCCAAAATAATCTTATGATTTTGAGCAAATTACTTAATTTTTTAAACCCTGAGTTTCCTCTAGAAATCGAGGGTATTGATCTAGTTGGGCCCTAAGACACATTCCAGTTCTAAATTCCTATGATTCTATTCTGCATACAGCAGCCTGTACATCAGAGGAGAGCTTCCTGGCCTGCCTCTCATCCACTATTCTGTACATCACAACTCCTAACTGATGGTCCTGGTGTCCTATCAAGAGTACCTAATCCAATTCAACCTCCTTTTGATTGCAGCTCAATCACCTTGACCTGAATAGTACTTACCAGTACATTTTTATCATGTTGAATGCACAACATAGAGACAGAATATTATTCAAAATTCTTTGTTAACACAAAAACATTGCTATAATGGTATAAATAAAAATGAGGGCAAGATATATTGCACCATAAGAAATTAATAACTCCAGGTCCAGTTGGATTTAACAGTGAATACTATCAAACTTCTGAAGAGAGAAATTAATGAGCTACCAAAATTATATAAAAATTGAGGAAGAAGTTACTCTACTAAATTCCTTTCCTATTGGAAAAAATGTAACATTTTTATGTTATGCTGGAAAGGACAAAGAAAAGAAAAACAACTATAAAGCAATTTTAGTGCAAATATTGATGGAAAGTTTTTAAATAAAATCTCAGCAAAGAGACTAAAACAACATGTCTTGAAAATATCTATGGTCAAGTTGCACTCATAATGGAAAACAATTAGTATAATTAACATGTTAATATATAAATAAACAAGAAAATCAGCAATTATTTCAATAGATACAGAAAGAACCTTTGACAACTGACAATCACACTCCATAAAATGCATGTGAATAATGTATACTTTTTTTTAGAATGGTTGAAGGGGGCATTTGTCTTACTTGACTATCCAAATTTATTACAAGAGTCTAGTTTTTCTTTTTTTCAATATGATGAGGTTATGGGGGAAGAGAGAATGGAGTTAAGGTGCGCACGCACACACACACACACACACACACACACACAAAGAAAAGTGGGTCATTGAAGCATTTTAAAATTCATAAAAGGGAATAGAAAGAAATTCTCAAGGAACTACAGGCTGAATAGCTTTAGAATTTACACTTGAAGTTATTGTATGTTTTAAAAAGTTAACTGTAGATAATAGAGATCAGAAATTTCATGTATAATCCCCTATTTAAGATACATATATATACACATATAGACTCATTTTATTTAGTGTTTGTTAGGTTTGGAATTTTAAAAATACCTAGAAAACAAACATAAGCCGGAGAAAGGAGAGATCTTATACCAAGAATTGTCTGAACTGAGAGTGAAGCAATAAGAATCATAAAAACAATATAATAATATTATACTGTAAATGATAAGTAGGCAAAAGGAAATCTCAATTCTGCATAAGAGCAATAACCAGCCTTGAGTCCAGAGAATTGATGATGAAGCGTACTTTCTTCCATTCATCAGAGGGGTGAGGATATAAGGGATAAGAATATCCAATTTCCTGATAGACATATTCTCTACTGGTTATTTTTACTTAACAATTTTTATGATTGTTAATATTACTATTTTTAGGGGGAGTAGTAATATCCACTGTAAAAAAAAGTCATCAATAAAGCATATTTTAAGTCATTGAAAAGTATCTGTATTCCATAAATCTATCTCTATATGTCCCTATAGAATTGCTCAAGAGTGAAGGGGAAGAGGGACAGAGAGAGAGAGAGAGAGAGAGAGAGAGAGAGAGAGAGAGAGAGAGAGAGACCAGAAGGGCAAAGGCAGGAATTACTGTCTACCAAATCATTTATCCTCCTGCTTATATTAGAATCAATCACTCCAGAAAAAATCTCCCATTAGGTATCTGCCATGATTCTTTTCCCATAAGATTCCCTTCTCACTACCACCACTTGGCAGACACACTCAAGAAGAAAGTTGCTTTATCAATTCCTTTTTAATCCAATGACATGTTCCCTATTCTGACTGGGAATCATCCCAAATGATAGATACCAAACTTTTCTCAAAGTGTTTTTTTTTCTCTCATCTTGTAGGTTCACATTGGTCTAACCTTTCCTAAACATAAGATTTAGACTTTATTTTTTTCTCAATCTTCTTGGACTCTTACACATTTTGGTAAGAGTTTCATACTTTGGATGTAACTCCTGAGCCCTGTTGCACCTCTGGAACACTGTAAAAGCAAGGATCCTCACCTACATGGGAGGGCCTGCTGTCACAGGTTCTTAGATCTGCATTTCTAAAAGTAAAGCAACTTTTGAAGGGTCAATTATCAGTTTATCGTGTATCATTCATTTACTTCATGGGAAAAAGTCAGCATCCTGAACTTCAGAGAAAATACAGAGAAATCAAAATCAAAAGACATGGCTTCCTACTGCCTGACATAAGCAACATATAATCACAGATCAACAGAAGATCCAACTGCCTGACCATACATACATAGTTGTCAGAAAGAGAAGCACCAACATCTGGGTTTTCAAAGCTGGAGGGTGGGAGGGGGGAACGGGATGATGCTTACTGGCTTCCCAGAGTCTCATTAGGCACACAAACCTTCTCCCAAAAACTAAGCTCCAAAGCAAAACCTCATCTCAGAGTACTTACACATTTTTTCAGAGCTAAAAGGCATTAAAACCCTTGAGAACCAGTGCCTCATTAGAAAATTAACAAAAGGTGTGGACCTTCCTACAAATCTTCACTAATCAAACTCTCCTTAATGGGCAGACCCATAAATGGGTGGGGAAGATCTCATTAAGAAACAAAATTGTATTAACAATAAGCAAAAATGTATTATCCATACAAACACCTCTATAAAAATGAAACAAAACAGAAAGGTCTCTAAATAGTCAAAATAGATGTCAAGTGTTGGATGTTCTTTATTTCCAGAAAGCACAGCAAATTCTCAGAGTCTAGTTATTATAAGTTTGGCTATCTTGTTTCTAAGCACACAGAAAATTGTTAACAGAAAATTAGAAAGGAGAAATGGTTCTGTCAAGGGCAGACACAAACCACTACGAAATGATAGCTGACAACAAGAGAGAAGACAGAAAAATTATTTAAACACCCTGGAAGCAGACACAGAAATTGAAAAACAAAAAATCAGTGTGAAACCACATACTATAAAGGCAAATAATCCTATGCAAGTTCAGAACCCTTGAGAGTACCATATTATATAGTTCAACACAATACAATAAATATTTATCAAACACCTGCACCATGCTAAGCAATGGGGCAAAACATAAACTTCGGTTGATATTCTTAATGATGACCCAGTGTCACCAAGAAAAGGTTCAAATGCATTCTGTATACCCTGCTTAAGAAGGCAGAAATATGTCATTGAAAGATTTCTATCCAGAATTACTATGGAGTCCTTCATGTTTGGCTGCTTTGAAGGGTGATCTTTTAGATTTCTCTAAAGCTCAGTTATCCAGAAAGCCTATCTCTTGAGGGTTTGGTCAACCAAGGTTTTACCTCAACACTTTTCCCATTAATGAATCTATATATGATGTATATGTACACATATGTATGTACATACACATCTATATACATATATTAGTATGTCTAATAAAGTTCTATAATGGTGTGAAATCAATATTCAGTCCCTACATTTTGTTTCTAAATAAATGTAAGAAATATACCTTTTTTCCCCAAAATTTGTCTAAAATTAAGCTAAAGGAATTAAGTTTACCACACAAAGGATACTTAGTGATTTCCATTCATATCCAGTATATCTTTGTATTATCAATTGACTTAGCCTGCTACCTAATTTTTTATTCTATTTGAAACAAGAAATAAAACAAGCACTTCATAGCATAGTATGAAAAAAACATAGAATAGAAATAGAAAAAATAGAATAAAAAAAGATGATTGTACAAGAAATTGCAAATCTGTCATGCACTATTTGCAATTCCTTTTTATATATAAAGTTACTATGTAACTTTTTTCTTTTTTTTCTTCCCTCCTTCCATCCTAGAGATGGCTACAATTAGACAAGCATATGTGTGTATGTATATATGAGTATGTAAAACCATTTTACACATACTTCTATTTATCTGTTCTTTCTCTGTATGCAGATAGCATTTTCTTAATATGTCTTTTCTGGCTAATTTAGGTATTTAGAATAGTAAAAATTACTTAGTCACTCAAAGTCGCTCTTAAAATAATGTTGCTGTTATTGCATGTATTGTTTTCTTGGTTCTACCCATTATGCGCTTCATTATTTCATGCAAGTCTATCCTTGTTTTTTCTAAGGTCACTGAGCTCATCGTTTCTTATGGGCCAGTAGTATTTCATCACAATTATAAACCACCACTTGTTCAGCAATTCTTCCATTGATGAGCAACCCCGCAATTTCAAGTTCTTTTTCATCATAAAGAAAGCCATTATAAACATTTTTAGAATATATAGATTCTTTTCTTTTCCCCCTAATCATCTTCAGAAACAAACTGAGTAGTGGGACACGTCTTATTTAAAACTTTTTTTAAATCAAAATTTTTTTTTTCTATTTTATTTGATTTTTCCCTTTGTTTTGACCTTGATTTGTGCAAGACCTGGTCTTAAACATCTTGATATCCCTCATGGAATTTCTTTCCTACTGTTTAAACCTTCCATAATAAAATTTATACACTGTAACTTTTACGTGTACCTAGTTTCATCTCTTCCAATTCCAAGAATGGCTTGGGTCTACAATCCAAAAGAATTCTACCGATTTATCACCATGGCAATGTGCAGAGTATATACTTCAAGGAAAATGAAATAGGGCAGCTTCCAGGTGTTGTTCATTCCTGATGCCATTTTTGAGTCTATTCCAAAAAAACAACAACAACAACAAAAAAAACCCTTGTAGGTAGTAGAAAGAGGAAGCAAAAGTCTTAGAGGTGGACTCTTTTCTGCCATGATTTTACTATTCCAACACATACAGAGAACATAGATAGAAGTAAAAATATTTCTCCTCAGCCTTTTACCCAGGGTGTATGTGAAAGATTTTCTTCACATTACATATATGTAAGCAAATATACTCATGGACAGATAATCAAAAACTAATTTACTTTTGGAAAAAGTTGACTCTGGTAAAATGAGTAAAAGGTTGAGCGTGTATATACCTAAAGATCACAAATACTAGGGATGGGGGAGAGAAAGAGTAGTTATAATCACGATGGCTAACTTTATATATTTCCTTAATGTTTTCACCATGTTTTATTCACATCATCTCTTTGACATCTCATAGCAGCCCTGTGCAGTCAGCACCAAAAGTATTTCATATCTTCATTTTAATGATAAGCAAATGGAGTCTAAAGGAAGGGAAGAGGATTGATTTCACTAAGTAAATCTTTGTTTTATTGGTGTCCACCTATTTCTAAAGGATAAGGACACAAAAATAAAAGCCCATGATTACGTATCTGGTCAAAAACATGATTTGAACCCAGATTTTGTGAATCCTAAATTCAACATTCTATCCACTAATCTAGAACATAAAAAATTAATATTTAATCTATTTATACATGCAAGCTATTCCATAAATCATATTATTAAGATAAGTTGAGTAAATAATTGATCATATACTCTTTTATGACACACATCTTACTAACATATAATATGCATACATATACTTATATGAGCATATATGCAAATACAAATGTATATAGGTGCTCTTTATCATTTATGTACATTACATATGTATCTCCATGTCATAAATATATGTACATATATTCTAATAGCATATTTTGAGGAGATTTCAAATATATTCCATTACCAATTCAATATACTTTTTTATTCTAGTTTTGAAATTCTCAGAACAAACTCAGTCATGTTGTCCCTTACTTGAATTTTGTGTTCCTCAAATTTGATTTTTGTAAAATCCCACCAGAGCTTCTGCATATTGTTTAAGGATCACACAGGGTTTTTAAATGCTCACAAACCCACTCAAGCCATTTAAAAACAAAGTGTAAATTGGTCAAATGAGGATTGAGAGCAATATGGGTCCCAAAGTGTTTTGAGGAAAAGTGGATTTGTTTGAAGGAGTAAGGAGCCTCATGTGAACACTCCTAAGCGCTTGTTCTATTGAGCTACATCTGGTGTTCATGTTTCTTTTTCTTCATGCCTTCTCATTTCCTCCATTTCTTCCATTTCCTGATTTGAGCATCCTCTCTTCTTGCATTACATTCCTGCATTCAGAGAATAGCCCTCTTTGTTTTGGAAAATGTAAAGAACCCACACCAGATTTTTCTGAATGGCTGTGGGAATTAATTAAGCTGAGAGATAGTTACCAAGAGACATGAACTTTCAAATTTGGAGGGAAAAAAAAGCAAGTTTAATCAAAACTACAGTGTTTTTAAATAGGTGAGACTTTTGATGACCAGTGAAATCTAACACAATTTTCTTTTCAAAGCATCTTTGTTTCAAATTAGAGTCCATAGCTTGTGAAGAAAAAAAAAGTAAAAATTGAGCCCATTACCATTTTCTTGGTTTCTTAAATACAAACAATAAAAGCTTTAAATGAAATGATTCCAGCAAAGATAAATTTTACATTGTTTCATTGATGGTCTCCATGGGAATAGTTTTTTTATTAATATAGTTAGTATTTATAGTATTAATATCACCACATAATTATCATTATTTTCCTTTTTGGATGGGAAAAAGGGCACCAGAATTATTTATTATTTTTCTTCCCGCTTGATTAATGGGATAGCTAATGACTTTTTTTTAATGTGATGCTGGCCCTGAGTACCTGCAAATTCCATAGATTGTTTTAGCGGATATAATATTATAGGTTGAGTCAGGAATACAAGGACCCAAATTCTGCCTCAGATACTAACTACATGACTATGTGTAAGCCTATTTGAAAGCCTATTTGACACTCATTTTTTTATCAATGAAGTGGAGAGAATGATGATTCCTACCTCACAAAATTGTTGTGTGGAGAAAAGATATGTAAAGCAAAAAAAAAAATTCTTATATGGAATAGTTGTGCCCATTAAAAGATAGTTTATCTAATGCACAATTAATTAAAATGAAAAAGATTCCATAAAATCAGATTTTTTTATCGTAATAATAGTTAACTAATCAACCAGAAGCACTAATTAAACACAAATATGTAAGATTAACCCTGTGGTAGAGTCTGGGGGCAGAAATAAAAGTAATATGAAAGCTAATATCTTACCAAGGACTTTAGAGAAAGATAAAAACAACTACACCATCCAGTCCTGTGACTGGCATGTTTCCGGCATAACTCTCCACTTCTACAACTGAAAAAAGGGGGAAAGTGTGACTGATGCAGCCAATGTTTCATCAAGAAAAATAGAAGATAGAAACATCATACAAGGTAAAAGCCTAAGAGTATTACCTTGAAGAAACAGAATATTTAAAATAACTGATCTACACACACACACACACACACACACACACACACACACCTCACATACCCACGTGTCAGACACAGGTAATAGATATGTCCTGACAGGTCTTTTTCATCATCCACCTCTGGCAGTCCCCTACCTGGTCCACTTCACAGCCGTGAATTTTCCAGTTCCTATGGAAAACACTGATCCTTCCCAGCCACAAAAAAAGGAAATGGGGCACAAGTGTATATGTGTGATTAGGGAAGAGAGGGGCAGATAAGGCATCACAGTGATGTGAAGGGGCTTCTATGATCAAAGCAATGGGAGCCAGTCTTTTCCCAGTAAAGTTTATATAGCCTAGGGACCCAGTTGACTCCAATACTCTCATCTCTAAGAGGCTGAGGATGCCCAGTCTCAAAAATCTATCCAAGAAAAATCTGAATACTGTATCAGTGGAAGGTGGGAGGGGCTGAACAGTGAGACGCAAGGCCAGAAACAAGCTCCTGGAAATACAAAAATGTTTGAAACGTCAACAAGGCCAAGACAGGAAAGCTGGCTCTGAGCTGAGCTCCCAAACAGACCAACAGGAAAACTTAGCCAGAAGGAAAAATGAGTAAGAATAGTTAAGCCATTAAACAATCAATAAAGGTATGTGAAACCGAACCTCACAGTACAAAAGAGAAAAATCTCAGTAAATTCTGTGGATTCCCCAAAGATCATGAAACCGTAGAAAAACAAACAAACAAAACACCTGCAGAATTGTTTGGGAAAGAAAGATAAGTTTTCAAAGGAAATATTATCTCCCTCCTATCTATTAGACTGGCAACGATGACAAAAGAGTAAAATGATAAATGTTGGAGGAGATGTGGGAAAACAGGTACATTGGTATATTGTTGGTGGAACTGTGGATTTATTGAGTCATTGTGGAAAACTATTTGAAACTGCCTAGGAACTTATCAAATTGTGTACCCTTTGACTATTACGCTTATACACCAAAGAAATAAAAGAGAGAGGTAAAGGATCTACATATGCAAAAATGTTCATAGAAACTCTTTTCATAAGAACCAAAAAGGGACTGTTCTATTGGGGATTGATTAAACAAAGTGTGGAACGTGAATGTAATGAAACATTATTGTGCCATAGTGAATGGACTATTTCAGAAGAATTTGGGAGGACCTTTATAAGCTGGTGTAGAATGAAGTGAGTGAAGCTAGAAGAACTTGTCCATATCCAATACCCTTCCTCCTCCATACCACTTTGTATTGTCTATATCCCTCCCAACTCATACCTTCTTGTCTGCCTTTAGCACCTACCTACTAGATATTCTACTCATCTTCAAGACGGAGCTTTCAGAGACAACATGGTGCCATAGAAAACATTCTAGATTTAGAATCAGAGATCTTGAGTTCAAATCCTGGCTGTGACAACTACTAAGTATATAGCCTTAGTCAAGTTACTTCATTTCTCTGGGATTCTTTCCTCATCTATAAAATGAGAGGGTTAAATTACAAGACCTTTATTGTCCAATCTCACTTCAAATTTATAATACTGCAATAGTAAATGCCACTTCCTACAGGAAGCCCCTCCTTATCACCCAACATGGAAGTTATCTTTCTTAGCTTTGAGGCTGAACCTCTTTTGATTCAGATTTTATTCTATAGTGTGTTATATTATTGTATAAATAATATATTCAAGTATCTTACATTGTTGAATCTATATCTCCTAAATTATATGCCATGAAGGCATATGGCAAAAGGCATACAATCCTTACCATGAATGCAGAGATTATTTCCTTTTTATCTTTGTATGTTCTCCAAAGTTCTCTAGAACTTTGTCCTTATTATATTTTTGCTGAGTGGAAAATAAATGAATTCTAGGTGAGAGAAATTATTTTTGGCAAGGAAAAAGAATAGAGGACAGTTTTGAGGATGGATAAATCCAATTTGACTAGGTTAAAGAATTCATATATTTGGAAGAATGAAATATTAAGCTGAAGATGTTGCTAGGGGATTATTTATGAAAGTTTTTATAGGCCAGAATAAGGAGTTTTTATTTTATCCTACAAGCAATGGAGATCCGCAAGTGGATGCTGAGCTAGAAAATGATAAGTCCAAAGGCTGTGTTATTAAGCCTAATGAGCCAGTAAATAAAGTGTGCCAGGGCTATTGAAAAGGAGGGAGGTTGGGAGATATTAGGAACTATTGCCACACGCAGGTAAAAGGTTATGTGGGCCTGACATGAGTGATTACAGGGGGGAAGGAGAAGAAGGGATAGATATGAGATATCATGAATGTCTTAAGAACTTCAAGGATTTGTGAAAATATATCCCTTATTAAGAAGGAATGAGACAAGGAAGACATCAAAAGAATTCCAAGACTGTGTGAATGGTTGTAGCTCACTAGCACATAAAATTCAGGCATGGGAAATTGATCTGAGATTGAAAAAGTTAGAGGTAGAAGTTTTGGCCTTAAACATGGTGGGCTTGAGAAAGCTCAAGTATATCCAAAGAGGAATGTCTATCAAGTCAGTAACACTATGGAAGTAGAAGTCAGGTCCAGAGATGGAGGAAGAGGGAACAAAGCAGTGACCCCCTTAGGCATCATCCTAGTTACCAGACCATCGTACAATGTTTACCTGCCCTAACAGCTAAGACATCACATGTTCCTGGACCTTAATCGTGGTTTCCAACACCACTGGCTTTATGAATATTGCAGAAGGGGCAGTTTAATCAGAGCTCCACTAAGCATTAAATCATCCTCAACTAAACTCTTAGTAGCTCATTGTGTGATAAAATGACACCTGTTATCTTCTCCCTGATGTTGGATATTCCAAATATTCAGACATTTCAAATAAGTGATATTACAACCCAACATGACTTAAATGATCCTTTAAATTTTGTTCTAAGACCTATTTCAAAGAATTGATTTTATGACCCACATGCAGAAAATTTCCTCTATTACATATTTCACTTTCAAACAAGATACTCCTGCTCTTAGATTCACATTTTGCTCAAAATTAGAAAGGATAATCTTCCCATTTATTCCCCAAGATCCAAGATATATGGAGCCATAAAGTTAAGAAGCATGGTTGGCTTTCCTAAAATGCACTTACATTTGGAAAATCCATGATATTTGTTACAAGAAAAAATATGTTTTTGTATAAAGATAAATAAATTTAAAAATGTTAGAGACTTTCTATCATTTCTAGAATCAAGGACAAAACTCATTCTTTGGCATTTAAAACCCGTAACAACTGCCTTATTATACATTACTCTGCTTCACATACTCTATTGGCAAGTCAAACTGACTATCTTACTTTTTCTTCAGATGTAACATTCTAATTCCTGCCACCATGGCTTTGCATTGGCTGTTCCCCCTGGCTGGCAAGCACTCTCTCCTCACCTTTACCTCTTAAAATTCCTGGTTTCCTTAAAAGCTTCGTTCAAGTATCACTTTCTACATGAAGTCTTTCCTGATTCAACTCACTCAACCGGTGACTTCCTCCCCAACAAATTCCCTCGTATTTTTTTTTATACTTGCTTGATAACAACAGCTTAGTATACGCCAAAATCTATGCTAAGTGCTTTACAAAGATTTTCTCATTTTATCCTCACAACAACCCTGAGAGGTAGGTACTATCACCATCTCCATTTACAGATGGTAAAACTGAAGCAGATGTATATTAAGTGACTTGCTCAGGGTGATACAGACACACTAAGTGTCTGAGTTTGTATTTGAACTCAGGTCTTCCTGATTCCAGACTCAGTACTCTATCCACTGTGCTGTCTCTACAATGTATGTGTTGGCATCTACAGCAAAATATGTGCTCAGGGAGGGCAGAGGCTATTTGATTTTTGTCTTTTTATGCTTAGAACCTTGGGCAGTACCTGGTGTTTTATCAAGTACTTAATAAATGCTTATGGATCGATTAAGAAAACTGTGATAAACAAAAGTGTGCTTTGGAGAATAAAGAGGAAGGGAAGAAAGAACATGTGAGAATTTTTCCATTTTCATTTCTAAAAGTAATGTGTGTTCCATATTTTCCCACAAAATGCATTCTGATAACTATTTAAAATATGAATGTTTTCTTTTAAACACATTTTCTGATGCCTTATTTCTATTTGACCACATTATGATTCTTCAACACTGTATCGCTCAAGAATTGAGAAACTAGTGACTTTTATGTGGTTTTCATGAAAATATTTCATTGGTGTTTAGATAAGTGATTTCATACTTGCTAAAATATATTTTAAGTTTTACTTACATGTGACTTTATTTGAGAAAATATTGTCAGAGCACGATACTAATGTGATCATGCCTCAAAACCAAGAAGTCCTATTAATTAAAAGTAATCCTGAGTTCTTATGACTTCTTGCCTTGTACATATTTCAACCATAGAGAAGAGATGGGGGTTGGAGGCTGGAAAGAAAAAGAAAGAAGAGAAGCCTGCAATTTTTTAAAACATCATAAATTGAAAATCTTTTTATCATAATGTTTCCATTCTGAGAATAAAGTTTCCTAGGATCATAAACTTCAGACTTGAAAGATCTTGGAGATATTCAGATCCAGAAACTTCATTTCCTAGGTGAATTGAGCAAGGTAAAGCAGAGAATGGGTAAAATGATTTGCATAAGTTTATACAACTTGGAAATGACCAAACCAAGACTTGAATCCAGGCCCTATGACTCTAAAACTGGTACTTTCCCCATGACACCACACAAACAACACTGAACAAACATGAAATATGGCTTTCTCAGGCCACTGTCTCTCAGATTCCACTTCTGGTACAATGGCTCATTCAGAACCTGGGATGTACAAACACTAACAAAAGTTTCCTCCAACCCCCAGATAATTTGTAAGAAACTACAGATAGACAGTGAAGATATAGGTAGAAAGAGTGATGGAGGTGATAGAGAAAGAGATGATATAGATACAGACAAAAAAATATGGATTTTAGATATACATAGATATTGTTCATTCATGTCTTATCCTTCATGACCCCTGGATCCATGAGATTTTCTTGACCAAGGTATTGGAATGCTTTGCCATTTCCTTCTCCAGTGGATTAAGACAAACAGAGGCTGTGACTCACCCAGTCACCTAACTAGTGAGTATCTGAGACTGGATTTGAATTCAGGTCTTCCTGACTCTGTGCCCAGTGTTCTATCCACTAAGTCATTTAGATGCCTCATAGACACAGATGATACCAATATAGTTATATAGAGACAGAGCTAGAGATGATCTAGATACAGATGACCAATACAGGTATGTATATAGATAGATATGATATAGATATAGAAACATTGGGACAGAGATGATATTGATTTTAAATAATCTAGGAAAACAAAAGTCACCATCAAGGAAATTAAAATCAATGAAATAAAAAGCTCCTTGGAGTATCTGGAGTTCCCCTACCAAAGTCTTCAATCTGTTTTAATAGTCTCCTTACCCAAAAGACCCACAACTGCATCCCTAATCAATCAAGCTGGATGGGCAGAGGGTGAAGAGTAAACTAGGTTGCCCCAGGTCATTTCCAGAGTATCTGGATAGTCGATATTGGGGAAGAATGAAGCTTAATTGAAACTCCCCCCATTCCAGTAGGGTCTTGACCCATGCCACTAGCTATTCTCACCATGCATTTTCATTACGTATCGGTAGAGGAAAAAGAAGAAGAGTTGATGTGAAATTCTATTCCATCTCACTCAGGTGGTCAGTTTTTTCAAAATCATTTGTAACCCATTAATATTGATTATTTAACTGATCTCTGTAAAGCTGATTGTCTCTTTCTTGGATGATCATCTTTTTTTCCTTCTTTCTTTCTTTACAAAATGAGATGGAGAACTGAACTTTGATCACAACAGCATCAGTAGAAGAAGCAAGTCAAAATGCCATTTTTACTTGATAGTATCCTATCTTTCTGGACTATTCAAGCAATTGAATATGTGGTAGGGGAGTGGGGAGACAGGGACAAGAGTGTATTATTCAAAATGATTACATTAATTTAAATGAAAACAAAACTTCAAGACAGTCAAATTAATTGCAATAATCCATCTTGGTCCCAGCAGAGAGATGGCAAAAACCCATTTTCTATCAGAGCAGAGAGGTGGGTGACCATGGATGCAGAATGCTGCACTCAATATCAGTGAGTGTCATTCTTTCAATTATTTTTTATGACTGAATCTCTATTTCAATAAAAGCTTCAGCACTGGAGACAGTCAACAGGACGGGAAATGTCTAATGATATGAAAACCAAAAGCAGTCAATAAAACAGGCCTGATGCAGCACCCACTTCTAAGAACAATGACTGTCAGGCAATGTTTTGGTTCTGATTTAAAGTTTGAAAAGAACTTCATATATAGCATCTCTTTTAAAGCTCACAATAACACTCTGGGGAAAGTAAAGCAGGAATTATGAACCTTGTCTGATGGATAAGAAAACTGAGCCCTCTGGATATCAGGTGACTTGTCCATTAGTTATATAGCCAGCTTCAGAGAATTTGAATTCCTTCCTTCTCAATTCAAAACCAGCCATCTCTCCCACTCTAAGGCTATTAAACTAAGAATCTATTTAGATGGTTTTGCCCATAAATTCCAGTGTTTGATACAGGACCTGAAAAAAGCTCTAAGTGTTTGTTAACCGACTGAAGTTGTCACCATGCAAAAATAATAATTCTTATTGCTATTAATATGAGTAAGTATGATCTAGTGGACAGAGAGTCTACCTCAATCTGGGTTCAAGTTTCACCACTGAATCAGAGGTTCCTGTATTTGGATTTCAGATGTGCTACTCTGTAGGACTACCTGTGTGACTTTGGGTGCATCATTTGAAGGTTGGATTAAGGTTTTTCTAGCTCTAAGTCTATGATCCCTAAAGTCTATGACCTGCTGGTTATATGAACTCCCATATAAAATTCCATTTTATTTTTTTCAGAATCTCACTGCTGACTTAAAGGAAAAGAAATGGAGGAGATGGTTATTATAAAATCCAAAAACTATACCATAAAACCTCAGAAATTTAGAAGTAGAACAAATCTTAGAGGTCATCAGAACCCACAGCCTCATTTTTGCAGATAAGGAAACTGAGGCCCAGAAGTAATTTATCTAAGTACAAATAGGTACTTAGTGCATACATTTTCTATTTGAAGTTGTACTTTTACTTTTTCAAGTTGTTTGTCAATTTCAAGAACAAAAGTTGATGTTAAAACCACCTCTAATACATAGATATTGATGTTTATCGATTTAATTCATTTTTTCTTTAAGAAAACATTGTTTTAATCGTGGGCTTATAATAGTAGCACCTAACTCACAGGGCAGTTGCAACATTCAAGTGAGATTGTTCATATACATGTGTGTACACACACATTTCATATATATACACACATGAATGCATACATATATATGTATGGGTATACACATATCTATGTATGTATGCATATGCACATAAATATAGTACATTACAAACCCTAAACCTCTACACAAAGGCTAATTGTTATTAACATGTTCTTTGCACACAGTAGGTATTCAATATTTGTTGTATTAAACTTAATTTCTATTAGTTATACAGCAAAGGTCAATCTAAATATTGTATACTAACATGTAAAACTGATTTAGAAAAAAAAACTCAGGGAAAAAAATCAAAGGAGGCAAGCGAAGGGAAGTCAAGAAATGAGACAAAGAAGATCTTAAGAAAAGAATCTCTTTCTAATGCATATGCAAGTAACTTCTAGCAAAGATAAGTAGTTTCTACCTAGAATAGATTCTTTAATTCTTCAAATACTTTAATGATTTCGGTGGCTAAACTTGGATGAAAGTATGGCATTAAGAAGTCATTCTGACTATTTAAGATCTCTATTCAAATTCTGTTTTTGATGACATAACCAAAAAAAATAGCTAAGTTTTTTCCATTTGAGATCCAAGTATTTACATAACATCAATATCTATTCTTAGGAACTTGGGATACAAAAAAATATAACTAATATTGACTAATACAATGTTTATCATGCTTAATTAAATAAGCCTTTATTTGTAAAATAAGGGAAAATATGCGTGACTAGTACTGCAAATTTCAGTTTGAAGGGAAAATGAATTTATTTTCGACAAGCTCAAAGATACAAGGGGAAAATTTATCTTGTATATTATCTAATAGGCCTTCCAGAACTAAAGACCACAGGAGGTAAGGCTAACAAAATTAATATGCAAAGAAGCTCAACACCAGGGACCTATAATTTTCTTGCAAATGGTTTCACTTTAAGGATGAAACAACACAAGACAATACCAATTTCTTTCTTGCTCTCTCTCTCTCTCTGTCTCTCTCTCTCTTTTTTATTTTTTTGCAAATAGATGAAGCTTTAAAAAAAATTAACACATGACAGCAGGTGGGAAGAATGAAGACAAGTGGATATTCAAAGTAGAGAGAATCCATTTGATTTGCCTAACATTTCACAAACTGATTTGAATTCATTGGTATGTGTGTAAAAATAAATAAATAAAAGCATCAACATGGAAAGAAATATTTAATTAATTAAGGATTATCAGTCAGATGAAGTAAGTACTTAGCATATTTGGCAAATAATTATATATTCATGAAAAATAAAGACCATTAAACAATTTTTTAAAAATAATAAACTTGTGAGAATTGATGCAGTTAATGAACCGGACAATATTTTCTCTTGAATTTATGCTCAGAAAACCTTTTTCTGACCATATCCCTGACATAATTAATGAATATGGCAATAGCTAGATAAAGGATTCTTAATCTTTGTATTGTGGACACCTTTGGCAGTCTGGTAAAAAACAACACATCCTTTGTCAGTACAACACTTCTAAATGCATAAGATAAAATACATAGGATTATAAAAAATTCAAAACATATTAAAATTACAGTTATCAAAATACCTTTAAAAATCAAGTTTATGAAACCTAAGTTAAGAATCTGTGTGCTAGAGAATAACATTCAATGCCTTAAAGGATTTGCACTTGATTTCCAAATAAAAGTCACATAGAGAGTAACCTCCTAACATTTTGAATAGTTAAGCCTGGTCAATGAAAATTAAATTCATTTTTGCTCGGTTATGGAATTTGGCATTTAACACCATGTTCATCTCTGTTCTATAATCCGTTGGCAAGACATAGGTGTTGTTTGTCTTGTCATAAAGAGCTCATTGTGATTAGGTTTCTAAAATGTATTCCTGCTCCCCAGGAATTGGTTCAATGCGGCACTGTCCCTATCAATTTAAAAGAGGTTAGTGTCAGACAAGCTTTGAAACTAACAAATCAGTTGGATATAATTTGAAATTTTAAAATCTGGCCTTTCAAGAGAAAAGAAGTGTCAGGCTTCATTTTTTGTCCTAACTTTCTCTCATGATTTGATTTTCAAATAGGTCCAAATATGATTTGTTATAGAAATACAACATACTGATTTATTAAATACAACAAATATTAAGGCTGAGGAAAGAAATTACATGCCTTTTGATTGTGAATTCTTCTGTGAATGAGTGATTAAATGTACATAAGCCTTCTCTAATTGGTGATCCGTGGCCATTAGTATAGTTCATGATCTATATATTAAAGACTGTTTGGATAAATCAAATAGATGCCATGTTCAGGTGTGTGTGTGTGTGTGTGTGTGTGTGTGTGTGTGTGTGTGTGCGTATGTGTGTGTTCACAACAGTACATAAAACAAAGCACAAATGAGAATGAAATGAATGCGGCAGTTAATATATAATTATTCCATTTCAGCAACAAGAAAAATGAATCCCTTGACCATTCAATATATTAGGTCTTAAATTATTTTTAGGAGATCAGACTGTTTTTAAGCTCTCAGATATGAAGTCATAATCACTAGTATTAACTTATTGCTGACCCGAACTTTCCAACAGGACACACACACACACACACAAAAAGTAACTGAGTGGTACCCTAGGGAAGTGCTGATGTTCTCAGCCTAAAGTGTTTAATATACATTTATTTAAATGGGAAGTTGCACTTTGCCTGAGGAATGAGTATTTAAATTGACAGCTTAATAAAATTCCTAAGTAATGTTGCCTACTCCCTCCATTTACTTATTAGTAATATTTTAAAATCATTCATTCAGAGACACCAGAAAAGCTAAGTTAACTAATTGTTTGGGGATATGCTAATTGTTTAGGGGATTAAATGTTAATTCTAAGACTTTTTTTTGAAATCAAACATTTTAGAGCTTTGATTGCAAATCTCACTTGCTAAAAATAAGCAAAATTCACTGGACTCTTTAATAAGATGTTTAATAGCATAGGAACAACAAAAACATGACAGATAAATAATGCATAATATGAACATCACTTATAATTGCATAAATGTTGTATCAGAAGTTCAAGCTCTCAAGTAAAATGAAAAATCAAGTTCAAGGGCTTGTCATAAAATGTTTCAATGAAGCTTCTCTCACTTCCTTAATAGACTCAAATTTTCTTCTCTCTTCATATTAATAAGAAATATAAAAGTTATTTTTGCATATATTCTATTTTGTCATAGACTCATAATTTATGTGATCTTGATAAACTTAATTCATGCCAAGTATATAAAATTGAATTACTTTTCCCACAATCAAATTAGTTACATTAATTATTTGCCAGGCTTATAAATATGGAAATCATGTGTGGGCATGATTGGAAAATCTCTGTAGTATGGAGATACTTTTTTTTCTTTTTTTGAGTACTTTCTACAGTCAAAATAAGGCATTAGCTATGTCCCAACTTCCTTTCCATCTCTGTCCTCCATTTTTGCTATTGTGTTTTAGTGTATTCATGTACCAGATAGTCTGTTTAAAGAATCTTCTCTTCAATTAATCATTTCTATGCTTGCCACTATTATATCCTTAAAAATACTTGCATTATATATTTGAGAGGCATCAGCTCAAACTGTGTTCATAGAGATGTTAGCCCAAAACAAGAATCCCAAAACTAGTTGCGTTCATCCCTGTTTTAATGGGAGCCATGAACACAAATAGTACCATACTGTAAAATCTGAGTAATGATGGCATAAATACAGACATAAAACTTGTGTTTGTTTGCACCTAGTGCTGATACAGACAAAGTATTTTCTCCAGATGTGAAGGGAAGCCCACCACATGTTGGGCCATGGCAGTTTCCTGAGTCCTGAGACTTGTGCAACACATATGGCTTCATACCATCCAATACACTCTATTCCTTGGGGAATTCTTGCAAAAAACAAATCATAAAAAGGTTGAAAAGAGTGGATTTTCTCTCATACAAGGGATATAGGCACATAGGCAAAAATATATAAAGGTAAGACAAAGTTTTCCAAAGTAGGAATGAAGAGGCAAGCCTGACACCCCATGACACTCTGGGAACATATCTACCTCCCCAACACATACTTTTAATGTCAAATTTTAAAAACTTACATAAATAGAGAGATGAGGAGAAAAGGCTACTCAGGCATTTTGAATGAAGCTAGGAAACCAGCTAATCCTATTCATATTCATTCATATTGTATTTTATTCTAATACTATATTCCTTAGTAGCAAATGCTAGAAGATAGGAAATTAAACAATACATTCAAATAACTCTGTACACTCCAAAGTATCATGAGTGCTGTAAATGTCACCTATGAGTATTACAAGATGTGTTTAAGCAATGAGGCAGAACAGAAATATTATTGGGTTGGCTGATTTTTCTGTCCAATCAGAAAATTCACTCACTGTACTTCTCTGAGGCAGGCAAGGTAAAGCCTTATTATGATTTTAAAATCATAGATTTAAAGGTGAATGGTAGTTCAAAAACTATTTAGTCTACCCCTCTCATTTTTTTAACCCTAGAAACTGAGGACCGCAGAAGTTCACCTTTACTGACTCAAGATGAACCCAGATCCTCTGACTTCCAAGTCAGTGTTCTTCCCTGTAAAGCATGATAGTTACATTAAAATATTAAAATACATTAAAATAAATCAAAGCCAGAAATAACTCATCATCTTCTATACATAGTCTAAAATTTTCCTGCTCCCTTCTCCAAATAAGAGATTTAATGTTAACATACCAGATCATGGCTCTGTCATTTACTAGTAGAATGCCATTGGACAAGTCCCAGACTCTCTCCATTTCAGCTTCTTTATAAAATAGAAACAATAATATCCAGAGTACTTCAAGAAGTTGTAGAAATGACTAGAAGGTAAGAATTTTCACTTGATATCTACTGAGCATAGCAGATTATTTCCCTCCCCAGTGGATCCCGACAAATGAATCTCAGTCATTGTGAAACATTAAACATAATATTCTTTGCCTTTGGGGTGAGGAGGAAGAGGAAATTCTAGTAAGGAAAGTTGGCAGCCTCTCCAAAAATACCTAGATTTCATTCTGACTATGCTGGGCCCCCAGTGAAACCAGGCCACAGGAGACTTGGCAAAAGGAAATAAGGATAGATAATCTGTAGAAAGAAAAAGAGAGAGAGAGAGAGAGAGAGAGAGAGAGAGAGAGAGAGAGAGAGAGAGAGAGAAGGAGGGAGGGAGGGAGATAGACAGATAGATAGACAGAGACATTAAAGGAAATGGGAGGAAGATCCCATTGGATATTGTCTCCAAATATTTAAAGGGCCATCTTATAGAGGAAGGATTAAACTTTTTTGTCTGGCCCTAGAGGGAAGAACTGAGGGGAGGGGGAAGATAAAAGTTATAGAGGCAAGCTTTAAGAGGTCAGCATAAGGAAGTGTTTCCTAACCATTAAAGCTACTCCAAAAGGGAATGGGCTGACTTGGGAAAGAGGGAGCTCCCCACTTCTGGATGCCATCAAGTAGAAGCTACATGACAAATTGTTGGGGATTTCAGGGGATATCTCTTCAGGAATGGGTTAAACTACATAGCCTCCTGAGAATACTTCAACTCTAAGAGTCTATGAATTCTAAGATTTCTAGTGTCTTCAGGACTCTCTAAAGCAGTTCATCCTCAAAAAAAAAAAATTGCTTCAGGACTACTAGCTTTCATAATAGACCCTTGTCTCCCTTCCTTTTCCTTTTTTCCATGTCACAGAAAACACAGGAGAGTCACTGGCTCCCCTTGGGCCAGGAAGAAAAACCTCTCTTACTTAGATAAGCACAGCATAAAGATAGCCTCCCTTTCCTTAATCTGCAAAATGGCTACCAACAACCTGTTCCAAAGAGCTGTTGTGAGGCATAACTAATAGGAGTAATGAAAAAGATTCTTGCATATGGTAAAATCCTATATTACTGCATAATAGTTCAAAAATTAAACTCGATGGGAGGCTTTCTATGCCAATTGTTTATCAAGCACAGCATTAAATTGCTTTTTCTTTAAGCAGAAAGCATTAATAGCCTTTCATTTTTTGCTAGGAGCACTCAAGTACTGTTCTCTTCCAAAGAAAGCCTTTTATCATTATGCAAATGCCCAAACAATAGTGTATCACCAAAAGTTTCATGATAGAGTTTAATAAAATATATCACTAAAGGTATATCTCAAAGGCATCTTTCGTCCCTTGACATCCCTCCCGTAAATACTTGAACTGCCTTATTGAAAGTCTATAAACCTTTTCAAATAACAAATTAAAACGTAAATTAAAAATATGAAGAAACAGCCTCTTTGCACAGACATTCTCAAGTAACTATCTTTTAAATACCTCTTTACTCTTCAAGTTCTTTGAACAATTGATCTATATCTTATCTACCTTACACACTCTGGAAGACCTGTCTAGCCATTCTTTGGGATGGATAAAACTTCTACACATATTTCAAGTTATCTAAGGTCCAATTAACCAAGAAAGTCCATCTGGCACCCACACTACAGAAAAAATATATATACACAGCAAGGCACTTGGTTGGGGGAGAAGGGGAGTGGAAGGAGTGGGGAGGGGTGGAATGTACAAGTTGGTGGGAGGCATGTGCATTTTTTTTAAATAGACAGGGAATTTACCAAGTTCAATGATTTCCCCCTTTCCAAAAGGAGCCAATGGTAATGTTGAATACATTCCTAAATGAGAAGCATGCCTCAAATGTATTCACTGAAGCACTTAAAATAAATGTGATATAAATGGGTTGATTCATAACAATATTGGGTTAAATAAATGTTGCCATTAATTTAGTATAATTTTCTTTTTTGATAAATGCTACGGGCTTGCTGTTTACCTTTGAATTGATTTTAGTGGCCAAATTATATACCAAACTGTCCCATGGGCTTATTGGATATATGGGCACTAACAAGAAAAAAATGTGCATAGTTTTAATACTAACTTTGCAAATTGCCTTAATAATAGCTGGTATAATGTAATAGTATTTTCAACCAGTACTTTTAATTTCTAGCTCATAAAGCCTTTTCATTGAACCCCAAGGGTGTAGCTATAAAAGTAAGATTTAATTTTGTATATAATGCGGCCTAAATTAGCTTTAAAGCAATAGGAGTAACACGCAGCTACGATAGATAGGCTGAAATTATTATGACTTGATATAAATTTCCTCAGAAAAATCAATCGTTATTTTGACTCTAATATGATTCAAAATGAAAATTTAAAACTAATCAGAGCATACATCTTAAATTTATTTTTTTTCCTTCAAAGGCTGGGATAAATTTACAGATGAAAACTTTCTACGCTAATGGTACAGATGAAATTATTCACTTTCACTTTGGATGTCTTTTTACCCACTTTCAGGCACCTTCCCTGATGTTCTTTGAACCTGAAGGGCAATGATTTTTATAGATATTTCTGAAGTGATTATCTGGATAATGCAACGGTGTTAGTCAAATGCTGTCTTTTCAAATTCTCTGACTACTCATCATTTATCCATAGGGGGAAAATGGTCTTCTGGATTCTCTCAAGTATATATTACAATCTTTGACCTACATAATAAATTTTCTCTTGAGACCAAGACCTGTTTGCTGAATAAGAAAAAGAGCTTTTCATTATGCTATGTCCCATTCCCCGAAATGTTTCAAAAGGGGTCATCCTACTCACATCTGATCATTTACAATGTCTCAATGCTCTGAAAATATACTGCAGTTTGATGCATATTTTACTTCATCAACACAAAAGAAGTGAAAAGAAATGGGTTTCATTGTATAAGGTATTTTGGTAAGAATGGTCTTCTTGAAATAAGTCATACAATTATTTAACAAATTTTGAGTCCTATTACATGTTTACCATTATGCAGTGTATCCATTCCCAGAAAATGTATTTTAAAAGGGGATCAGGGAAAAAAGAAATTTATTTTTAGTCCTAACAATAAACAACAGTCTTTTTTTAAGTATGACGCATTTTTATAGAAATGATTCCCTTGAATAAGTTTTACTGATGCCTTTTGATTTTATATCACAATCATTTCTGGAGAAAGTCCCCCATCTTCCAAAAAACTCTTGCAACAAAGAAAAAGAGCTGCACAAAAAAACTTATATTGTAACTGCTTCTATCAATAATTTTCTTGATCAATATTTTCATCAGAGCCAAGAAACCAAGAAATTGAAACCATGAGGAGACAAGATGAGGTACCTATCATCCCCTTCACCCTCTCTACTACTGCCATTATCCCAGAAAAGATGTTTGTTTGTAAGCTCACGAAAGATGAAATGGCATCCAAAACCCTACATTAAACATAAAAAGCAATCATTAAATACCCCCTGAGAAATATATAACCAAACATTAAACACATTGTATGATAGTATGATAACAACCTGTCTCAGACTGCTTTTATCTGAATTTCATACATACCCAATAAAGATATCAGCAAAAACAAATAACACATTTGTATGTGTGCTTATTTATATATGTACATACTTGTACAAGTATTTGCATAAGTATTATCTAATTATCTAATTTGCTCCTCATATCAACGTTGTGAGGAAAGTGGTATTATTCATTCCATTTTACAGATGAGGAAATTGAGACTCCAGGAGGGTAAATGATTTGTCAGATATTCTCTGTCTCTCATATTCAACATCTCTTATAGCAATATAACATTTCATTATGCCTTGACCATGCTTATTTCATTCCCTGTCATATTTTCTTAACAAGAAGATGTTGGCTATATGGTGGTATGATGAAAATTATATCTGATTCCCTTATTGATCCTGCCCTATACATGCAGGGGGACTTTGAGCCAGCAGCCTCCCCCAAAATAGGAGGGTAGAATAGATGATGTCACTTTTAGCTCTCAAATTCTGTGAAAGGGGTTGAAATCATCTTTCTGAGCTATTATTTTTGCTCACTCATTAACTGAGTTAGATCTTCTGTCAATCAATTCAAATGTTAAAATTAGATACCAAGAATAATAAAAATTGAGGAAGACAGAAAAAAAAATAAGAAACCTGTGCTGAAAAAAAAACTGGCCAATTATAGTCTCCTTTCATAGAAACAAATGGTTCAGTGTGAAAGAGTGATGCACTTGGAATCAGAAGGACCTGCGTTTAAATCTGGCTTCAGACTATCTGTGGGACTCAACCTCCCTCATTCTCCGTTTCCTCTTCTGTAAAATGGGGATAAGTCTATTAAGACTGATCTTAGATTTAATTAAGAAATAGATTCAAGTCAACTACCTGTGTGACCCAGGGTCCATCTCTTAGAATCTCAGTGCTGAAAGTAAGGATATCAGCCAGAGATGAGTTGCTGATCTATACTGCTACAGGGATTTGTCACATCAGGAATTGCCTTCACAGATGAAATCACAAATCCAAACCAGGAAGAAACCACGACAGATTCAAATTTTATTTAAACTTTCTTCATCATTTCACCCATAAATGAAAGTTCCCCCCAAGACAATTGTATCAAAAATAAGTAGGTGATGTAAGTGTATTTTCAAAAGATGCAAAAGAGAAAATGCTTCCATTTTTTTGGCTGCTTCTGCTACAAGCACCCTGGGGGTCTCATGATATACACCTGGTGTGTAGCATGCAATATAGGTACCATGGAAAACGAGACAAAGTCGAAAGGTATTCTACAAACATCAATCACAAGGCACCAAAGCAGCCCTTTTAAATCCTGGCTGTGTGCTAACTAACTACAAGCCTTGACACAGCATTAATTTATTAGCAAACTGGGGATTCTTGTTTTTCTTCCAGATTTTTTGCAGGCATTTTTTTAACTGAACATTTAATTTGTTTAGTCTCTGTGATTATGCTCTGGTCACATTTGGCAATAGGGAGGATCACGAAAGCTGAGAGGGAATACATTATGGAGCCATAAATTTGAGATGGAAGGATGTTTTTGTGTGTCTGCCAGGAGTATAAGCCAGCAAGTTCCTGATCAAAATCCTGCTCTATTTCCATCTTTTTCTGTATTGTCAGGGGTAGGTACTTTTAGTATGATCTTATTCTATATCCAAAAGATTATTCCTGACATCACCTGTCTAGTTCTTCAATGATATCCAGTGATGAGGGATTGGATTTCATTTGGAATCTCTGAGAATTTCATTGTTATTTCTTATTGTTATATGAGAGGGCAGATCTATCATAGTGAACCTGGACATCACAAGTATGTGGATTCAAGTCTTATCTCTGATAAATACAAGTAGCTTAAACAAATAACTTCCTGCCCAAGGCAAGTCTCCAAGATTAAGTTGAAGAGAATCTGCTGATCTTAATCAGCAGTTAACCGCACTGGGATTCCCTTCTCCTTCCACCTCCCCAGATGCAATCAGAGATCTAGAAATAAAATAAAATGTTAATGTCTATATTACATTTAAAATACTTTTCTGCCAAATTAAGCTACATGTAAACACATGGTCCTTTAAATAACATTTTAATGAAGCAAGAGGAAGGGTTGTTGGGGAAAGGGTGAAGAGGCAGCAGAAGAAAAGTATTTCAATAAATTAACACATTCTACCTTGGGTATGTTGCCCACATTCTCACAATTCTTGGCCATGAAGAATGTGGCTCTGTTCTTCATCAGTGTCCTAGTTTACTACAGGATAAAGGGGAGCTCAGATGTAAAGAATGGGAATTCTCATACAGTGAGCAAAATAAATGATTTGATTCAAAAGAGAAGCTGTTGCAAGAAAAGATGCATTCCTGATGTGGTGGAAGACTCTGGGTGCTGTTAGGACAGTGGACAAACTGCCTCGAAACAGTTACTTTTGCCAATTCAGTGTCTTCTTGAGTTATCTGACCCGCTAGTGTTTATTGTGAAAAGATATGTTGCCAGGCAACAACTTGAACATGAGGGCAGCTCTGACTTTTCTGAACTTCTGAAAATGTTTTATTCATGAATCTCCTGCCTTTGGTCATTTGTGTGGGTACCACTTCACTTCCTTCAAGCTAAAATTCCTCACCCTGTGAGGATGGTGAGCAACTTCTCTCATACCCAGTCCAAATGTATCTTTGTTTTCCAAGAGTTGCAATTACATAAAGATTGGACTCCTTCCCAAAAGGATTACTTCCTATGGATACGAGGAGGAAAGTGCCACAACTGAGAACTTAGTGCTTTTAGAAGAGTGAGCTTCTTGGTGGATGAATCCTTTGATGGCATAGATATTTGGGATGATGATAAGGACGTGAACCTGTGATTTCATTTCTATAGGAAATATCCAGATGTAAAAGCTCTCTGTTCCCATACAGGTCACCATCTTCTCTGTAACTTATGGTCATGGAGAGGTGCCCAGAGCACTGAAATATCCAGAATCGTAATCCAGGTCTACTTGAGTTCAAGGATAGCTTTCTAAACACTATACCAGAAGTTCTTAAGCCATAATTTGTAAACATTTTTAAGTTATATATTTTGATAACTGTGTTTCAATATAGTTTCCTTTGCCAACATGTCTTTATGGTAGAGATGACCAAGATAAAGTAGAATGGTGGATAATGCAATGGACTTGGAGTCAAGTAGACCTGAATTCTAATTCTGCCTCAGATATGTTCAAGCTATGTGACTCTAAGTATAAATAAGTAAATAAATAAGTCTCTCAGCTTCATTTTCCTCATCAGTAAAAAATTAAAAGAAGAATACATCTACATCCAAGCGTTATTGTGAATATAAACATATGTAAAAAACCTGTGAAAACCTTAATAAAAGTAAATATAAACAGAAAGTCTATTTGACATGATATCTCTTTCAAGTTTCATAAGCAAATCTTCCTTTTTCTTTTTATGAAAATTCCCATTTAATTAGGTGTTTGTTAAGTTTAGAGTTAAAAAAAGCATAGAAATAATGAGATCATGAATGGCAAAGTGGATAAGACAGTGTACTTGGAGCCAAAAATACCAGAATGTAAATGTCACTTCTAACAATTCCAGCTGTGTGACTCTGGCCATATTATTTAATGGTTTTATGTGTCAATTGCCTTGTATTCTTTGCTGATGTATGCACTTAGTCAATGCTCATTCATTTATTGAGGGACAGCCAGGTGACACATTGTTCTTATAAAAGAAACACTGGATAGAGTCAGGAAGACCTGTATTCAAATTCAGTTGCAGACATTTACTGACTGTGTGACCCTGAACAAGCTAAGTGGATAAACATGAACCCAAATATGATTTTGTTTACATCAACCTCTGGTAAAATCATCTGAATTAAAGAGAGATAGCATTTATTTATATAGAGCTTTAAGATTTGCAGAGGGCTCTATATATTTGTAAAAGAATACATTGATTTGATTAATGCATACTGAAAATTACCATAAACAATTACTGATCTAGAAATGAAGCAGTCACTCTTTACCTATGTATAGGACAGCAACTTTGTTAAGGGATAGAAAAGTAATATAAAGATTAATAGTTCTTCCCAACACCTTTCAGGGAGTCTTGCTCCTAAGAAAATTTGCATAGACCACTGATGGAGAACAGAAAGGAGTTGAAAGCATTTTCTCACCCCAAGCCGAATAGGAGTCTGAGCTCAATTCATAGCTTGTAAGCCAAAATCAAAGAGGTTTTAAAAGTAGACCTAAGGCCAAAGACCTTCTCTGGGTGATTTTGGCCTAGGTCTGAATCACAAAAGAGCAGAGATGGTCCCTACAGATATGAATTCTTTAAACTGATAGATTTCTCCCAGTTGCTATGGGGTAGCACTGGAGGGAGGCCTCATAGTTGCTACAGACCATTAGACAGCAGCAGAGACCAGCCCAGATCATGTGACCAGCTGATGATTTTTTTTTTTAAGGACCCTACAGAGGGGACCATCAATTACTCAGCATCAGAGGCAAAGAAAGTGGCCAATTTGAATACAACCCTGGGATCATGAGTTATCCTGGCTTCATAAGTTTACCATATACATTACATCTTCCACTAATCATACGTAAATCTTTGGAAGCACGTTCTACTGTATTTTGGAGCTATCTTCTTTGTCATTTTTTTTTGTTATTTTTAGTTAAATATATTTTGTTTTAAATAATATACTATCTATTTGTTCTTGTAAAAAAGTACTAGTGAGTACTCATGATCTATGGTTTAATGCAGAAGTGGATGCAAAATATGCCTTGAACCTGTGGTGGTATGATACAGAGGCATGGAAAGGAGTTAAACAAGAGGGAAGTGTTCAAAAACAGAAAAATTAAATTTCTTCCTGGAAAAAATGGCAGGGCTATAACTTGAAATCAGGTCCTCTGATTCCAAGCCCAACATTATTTCCAAAGCTGCCTTCCTTTGAAGAAAGGCAGGTCTATATCTTCTGAGTAACTGCAATCACCATGATGTCATCTGCAAACAAAAACATTTGGAGAACTTATCTATCAAAAGGGAATCTATTTCAGCTTCAACTCTGTGCAGGGCATCCTCCATGAAACTGCAAACACCAATGGTGAACATACAAAGTCTCTGTTTTATGCCTCACTTCAGGTTGATACTCAACAAATTACCGAACAAAGTTATCTCCAAGGTCACATCTGTCATAACATCCTCTCTAATTTTAACATATGGCTGAAGGAAGAAAAAAAAACTTTTGTGAAGAGCCCCTTTAAGGCCACATTTTGTTCTACCAAGTCAAATAAATATGAAGACAACAGTTTATATTCTCTACTCACTCAACCAGCTATGTAACTGTGAAGATGCGGTTGCTATAGAAAATCATCTGTGAAGGTCCGCTTTTACTTTCCCATGTTTTCATCAAGGATACTCTTTTTAAGTATATAGACCATTCTCATAGATTTTATGGAGAAGAGAAAGTAGGTGTATGTGTTGCTTGTGTCAGTGACTTTATTTTGGTCAGTCATTCAGTCCTTAAGCATTCACTGAATATTTATTGTGTCAGGGATTATACTTAAAAAGTGGTAATATCAAGGTAAAACAGCCCCAATTATCAAGGAACTTAAATTTTAACAGGGGAGAGAAAATGTAAATAAGTAGGCACATATAAGATATATGCAGAGTAGATCAAAAGTAAACTCAGAGGAAAAGACACTACTAGCATGAAGTGGGGGACAGGAGGGATACATAAAGACCTCTTCTAGGTAATCTTTGAGCTCAATTTTGAAGAAAACTAGGGAAACTAAAAAATGTAAGTGAGGAAGAATATTTCAGGAATGGACAGCAACTAGGAGTAAGGTACAGGAGTAGGGAATGGAGCATTATGTGCAAAGAACGAGTAATGCTTTCCAGTTTTTCCAACAATGTCTACCAAATAGCGATTACATCTTTCCATTTGTCAAACATAAAGTTACTATAATCACTTACTATGATATATTGTACATCTATGCTGTTCCATTGATCCACCTTTCCATTCCTTAGCTAGTACAAGATAATTTGATAATTACTACCTTCTAATATAGTTTAAGAACTGGCACTGCTAAATCTCTTAATTTTTCTTTTTTTCATTAATTTGTTTGATGTTCTTGACCTTTTGCTCTTCCAAGTGAATTTTGTTAACATTTTTTTTCTAACTCAGTAAAATATTTTTTTGGTAATTTAATTGGGATGGCTTTGAATAAATAGATTAAGTAGGATTGTTAGTTTTATCATGTTAGTGTTGCCCAACCATGAATAACTAACATTTCTCCACTTATTTAAAAATCTGACTTTATTTGAATAAAAAGTGTTTTATAATTATGTTCAAGTAGATCCTGGTTTCATCTTTGCAGGTATACTCTCAGGTATCTTATGCTATCCAGTTATTTTAAATGAGGTATCTCTTAATATCTCTTCTTGCAGGGTTTTAATGGGTGATATATAGAAATACTGGTGATTTATGTGGTTTATTTTTTATCCTGCTACTTTGCTACATTTATTAGTTGTTTCAACCAATTTTTAGTTGAATTTTTAGGATTTTCCAAATATACTGCCCTATCATCTGCAAAAAGAGATTTTTTTAATCTCATTGTCCACTCTGATTCTGTCCATTTCTCCATTTCCTTTTTTATTGCTATTGCTGGTATTTCTATACAATATTGAGTAATACTGGTGATAATGGGCATCCCTGTTTCACTAGTGACTTCATTGGAAGGACTTGAGGTTATCCTCATTACAAATAATGTTTGCTGATCGTTTGAAGTAAATGCTTCTTATCATTTTAAGGAAAAATCCATTTATACCTATGTTTTCAGGTGTTTTTAATAGGAATGAGTGTTGCATTTTGTCAAAAGCTTTTTCTGCATCAATTGACATACTCATATTATTTTTGTTACTTTTGTTACTGACATGATCTATTATACTAATAGTTTTCCTTATGTTAAATCATCCCTTCATTCCTGGTATAAATCCAACTTGGTCACAATATAAAATCTTTGTGATATATTGGTATAGTCTCCCAACTAGTATTTTATTTAAGATTTTTGTATTCATTTTCATTAGCCAAATAGGTCTATAATCTTCTTTCTATGTTTTGCTATTCCTGGTTAGGGTATTAGCATCATATTTTTTTCATGAAAGAAGTTTTGTAGGACTCCTTGTTTGACTATTATTCCAAATAGTTTATTTAATATTGGAATTAGTTGACCTTTAAATGGTTGGTACAACTAACTTATAAATCCATATGGTTCACTTCTTTTTTCCTTGGGAAGTTCATTTATGTCCTATTTGATATCTTTTTCTAAAATGTGCCAATAACCTTGCATATATGTCTCAATTTCTAATCCATGTTTGCATGGCCATGCTCTTTGTTGAAGATATATTTACTAATTCTCTCTGAAAATGAGGAAGTTGGATTTAGACCATCTCTAAGGTCCCTCCCATCCCAAAAATTGTTTTTCTCTTCTCATTTTAACCATCCCATTAAACTATGAATATGTTTAGATCAAAGATTGTTAGTCTTTTTTTGTGCCATGAACTCCTTTGTCAGACTGGTGAAACCTATGGACTTCTTATCAGAATAACCCACTTTTTAAATTCTTGATTGAAATAAATGCTAAAATTCAGTAGGAGGCTAATGAAAATAGAGGTGTGCTTTTTTTCCCATTCAAGGTCAGAGACTTCCTGAAATCTATAGACAAGACTCCCAAAGGCTAAGAAGCCTGTGTTTAGAGGCCTATCTAGAAAGTTATAATCAAAGCAAAATTATATAATATAAATTACAAATGTTAAATTCAACTTTATTATTGATGATATTGGCTGTAAAAATTATATCCAAAAATATATTTTTATTAATCCAGGCATGGATAATATTAATGTTATTTGAGTGTCCACCAAATTTATACATCATCATAGAGAACAATGACTGGTATGTAGAAAAGCTTCAGCACCAGGTAAACACTGGGAAATAAAGTGCGAAAATGGCAGATCCAAATGTTCACATTGTGTCTGTTTCACAATATACCTTATTTCTCACTTAGATATTGTATTAAAAACTAAATATCATAAAAAGGAAAGAGGGAAAGGGGCTAGACTTTTAATTTTATTCATTTAGGGAACTTCCAGATGTCAAAACTCCCTCTACCAACACAGATCAGCACTTTCTCTGTGACATACAGTCTTAGGGAATTGCCTTAAAAACCAAGATATTAGATGACTTGCCCAAAGTCACATGTGAGGAGAGACTGAAATCTAAATCTTCCAGGCTCTACCCACTACACTACGATGGTCTCTAGAGGATCAAGGTAATAAGCCAATAAAAGAAAATCATAGGTAATTGTCTTAGTGCTATCTGCAAGCATGATTTAATTCTTGTTACTCAGAAGTTGAATAAAAATTTGACTGTCCTCTGATTTCTTTATAAAAGTTCTATTCAGAATTAATTAGATCCATATTTGCAGAAGGCACTAATAGAGGTTAAGTATCCTGTAGGGTACTGAAAGATTACAATCTATTCACAAGTAGAAATGTAAAAAGTTCAACAGGATTTGCAATACCTGTTTTCGATTAGCAAGTAGTTCCATGTAAGTACTTTGCGAAATGCTAACATGCTTGATTTACTCACCTCTTCTAGGAAAAGTATAGTCATTACTTGCTAATTCCAAAACAAACAGCAGTGTTTTCCCCTCTGTGGACTGTTTTCTATAAACCCTATGGTCAAGATATTCGGGTAAAGTATTTTCTTCTTTCTTTAAGAAGAAGAAGAAAAATTCATATGTTTCTCTAGTCTAGGGGCTCTCACCCTGGGATCTGCAAATAGACTGCAGAGGTCTGAGAGTTTGGATGGGAAAAACATACATGTTTATTTCAATAACATTGGTTTCCTTTCTAATCTTAGGTATTTTATTTTCATGCATTTGCAAATATTATTCGGAGGAGTTTAGAGGTTTCATCAGATGTCCAAAGGGATTTAATGTCACAAAAATCCTAAGAACCCCTTTTCATATCCTACATTTTCCTGTAAGTTTCTCTAGTTCTCACCGAGGTAAGAAAGGTACCCTGGATTCTCAAGAGCTATGCCAACAGATCGCAAGCTCTGGAAAATCCTTATAAATTGGGAAGACTTTTCAGTGTAGCCTACCAACAAATTTGTGCATCTGCTGCCTGAGGATCAATCTAGTTAAGGTTGGAGAAGTGCATCACTGGATTAGCCAAAGTGTGATGAATTTTTTTAACACAGAAACCTTCTAAGATTTCCTTCTAAGTCGTGGAGAGACTGCAGTTTGCATTTAGGGAGAGAGGTTCCATGCCAATGACATTACTAACTACCTATATATTAAAGAATCTGTCAATTTAAATATATCTAAAGTCCATATTCTGTTTATGGACATCAAAATACGGAAACAAAATAAAAATTGTTTCTTTACAGTCAAGAGTCACGAAAATTATTGTGTAAGGGAAGTTGTTTAAAGGCAGTATGGTTTTTAGTCAAAATATATGAGGTCATCAGTATAGCAAGCTCCCAATGTGTCAGCTCCCCCAGCTGACTCAGATTGTCAAGTCATCAATACATTACAATCTCAGTTGTCTGGGGCATTGAAAGTTTATGGGATTTACGTATGGTCACATAGCTAGTGTATTTCAGAGGTAGGATTTGACCTTAGGTCTTTCTAATTTCAAGGCCAGCCTTTTACCCCTCTATTATGTTTGTGTACCAGTTAGTAGACAGGTATCCAGAATCTTCTTTATCATTCAAAAATCCATAACCCACTTATAGCAACTATAGCCTTGCCACACATGTATAAATACAGCCAAGTACTAGCCATGTAAATGGTATCACTAAGAAGGACACATAAAGTATGACTCCAGGAAGGAATTTTACTCCATTCTAATTGCGTCTATGATGAAGAGACCTTGTTTTAATGAAGGAGGAATACTCTGGGATATTCTCAAACCAAATTACTGAGATTCTCTTCATCAGCTAATTTCAAAATATTCATTCACAACCCATTAACATTCTTCTTTCCAATTCAGTCACAATGTGATGTTTGAAATATGGGCTCTGGTTATCTTGGCATTCTGCCTTCTTTGTTTGAGTACTATGTGTCTTCTAAAGACACTTTGCTTACTAAATTAAAAGGAATTACACGGTATGTTGGCAGAAGAAATTGCTACCAGTATATGTATTTTTTTTCTGGTGCAAGTAAAGCAAATCTGTTAGGGCCCCACGAGTCTTCAAAGTACCCTCAGATTGGAGGAAGTAAAACAATGAAAACTCCTCAGTTATTCACCACCCTTCCAAATATCCTGGACCAAGTCACTGAGACCTGGGAGGCAATGCATCCTGGAGCTGAAAGATCCCAACAAGGAGTATTCACCTTCACTGCACTTTCTGTCCTGGGAAAACATGTGACAACCTATCTGTGGTCAACCTGTAAGGGGGAGTGGAGAAAGTTGGTGAATCTGCTTCTTAAAATGTGTGGCAACCCATAATAAAAGCACTCTGTTCCTAATTCAAAGTATGATCAGGTATTCTGTGACTGTTCTTGTCCACTGGCTGCACGTTGAAGAGAAACCTTTAAATTGATTCCTGAGCTGAAAATGAGAGTGTAAACAAAAGGCACTAACAGGCCACATTGTTATCCCTCTTCCTTGCAGGTTGGTGAGATTCAGATTATAAACCTCTAGGTGCAGAGAGAAGACCCCAGCATCCTATTCTTTCCACACAGTTTGGCCTGTGACTTTGAAAATATGGCACTTCTGTTTCTTCACCTTTGTTTTTATTCTTTTTTACTTTGGGGTGAATACATGTAAGAGAATGTAATAGGCTATGACCTCATGATTTTTCAAAGATTGAAAAGGATACCACAGGTAGGGGAATTGACATCCATGCCTGAATTTGTCCACAGCCAAAATTGGTGAGCCGATACATCCCGGAATAGTGACCTGCTTTATCTAGTCTGTCAGTGGTTCAACCCAAAAGCCAAGACACCATATCCTGTAAGAAAAGAAATGGCTCTATCTACGGGCCATTAAAGATGAACTTGGTGAGTGTCAGGGACTAAATGTTAATAGTGGCCATCTAAATTTGATTCCTCTATCCCTACAGATGAAGGTAACAGAAGGGAGAGTGTGCCTCAGTTTGGGAAGTTGCTTGCACACTTCTTTTCTTGCTGTAACATCAATAAATATCCATTTGTAAAAGCTACCTAATATAAATTAGTTGCTTATCAATGAAATTGAGGGGAGAATGGATTCGATGGCTTTGAGAAACTAATTATCAGTGATACTATTGGGGAAAACACTCCAGAATGGTGCTCAACCTAGAGCATTAAAAGAATCCCACTGATTGTCAAGGATACTCCTAGGCCTCGGAGAAGCCAGCCACAGTGTAATGACATGACCTAGTAAGACATATTTGAGTTGGGAGAATAAATCACACGTATTTCTATTATACTGTAATAATGGTAGAAGGTGAACTGAGGGCTTACAGCCTGTGGTGTAGGTCCCCAGGCTCTCCTTTTCAGGTACCCAGGCTATCCCAGGGCTCCTCTCTCCCTCTGATTAAAGAAGGTAGAGAGTGGAAATCAGAGATATCCTCCCAGGTCCTCCACCATTTAAGGAGGGTGACCAGTGCGTTCACCTCATATCCTACCAAGTTGCTCTCCTGGAGTTCTTGATCCCTTATTCCCCTGAGTACTGCCATCAACCCTTAATGGTTTCTATTCATAAGGTGATTTTCCTTTTTCAAAACAACATTATATGTTTTCCATCTTCATCTTCACAATAACCCTGTTCAGGAGGCAAGGTCACTATGACTATAACACATAATTATATAGTGGGGATTGGTTGTTGTCCTTTGTTCTTGAAAAAGACCAAAATGGCATCACTATTCTAGTGTCAAGTTTCAATGTGTCTGACTACGGCTGATCAGACCAATACAAGCTCGGAATGCTCTACCACGGGGCGGGCACAAATAGTCCATATGAACATTTGTTGTGGATACTCTAAATTTGCTCATCCTGCATTTTCTTTGAGCTGTTTTAATTCTTCTTTGCTCCTAGAGCACAGTACTCTCCCTGATGTGGGCACACCATACTGAGAGGTCCTGCGCCAGTGCCTCTCAAGTCACTCAATCAATTCCAAAGTTCTTAAGAGACACCTTGAAAGTGTCTTTGTATTGCTTCTTCTGACTACCATGTAAATGTTTGTCTTGTATGAGTTCTCCATAAAACAGTCTTTTTGACAAGCATACATTTTTCATTTGAACAATATGGCCAGCCCATTGAAGTTGTGCTCTCTAAAGCAGAATTTGAATGCTTGGCAGTTTAGTTTGAGTAAGGACCTCAGTGTCTGGTGTCTTGTCCTGCTAGGTGATCTTCAGAATCTTCCTAAGACAATTCAAATGGAAGCAATTCAGTTCCCTGGCATGGAAATGGTAGACTGTCCAGGTTTCACAGGCATACAACAATGAGGTTAGAACAATGGCTCTGTAGATCTTCAGTTTGGTAGTCAGTCGAATACCTCTTCTCTCCCACACTTTCCTTCAGAGCCTCCCAAACACTGAGCACAGCTCTGGTAATACATACATCAATATCATTATCAATGTGTACCTCCCTGGAAAATACACTACCAAGGTAAGTGAACTTATCCACAGCATTCAAAACTTCTCTTTTTGCTGTAACTAATGGTTCCACATATGAATGGTGTGGTGGTGGCTGATGGAGCAACTGTGTTTTCTTGGTGTCAATTGTTAGGTCAAAATGAGCACAAGCAGCAGAGAATTGGTCTATACTTTGGTGCATCTCAGCTTCAGAGGATACATTGAGTGCACAATCATCTGCAAACAGAAAACCATACATCGTCATTGCCTCCACTCTTGTCTTGGCTTGTAGCCTTTTCAAATTGAAGAACTTACCATCAATGTGGTAGTTGACCTTGATGTTGTGTTCATCCTCATTGAAATCATTTGTCAACATGGCTGAAAACATCATGCTAAAAAGCGTGGAAGCAAGCACACAGCTTTGTTTCACTCCATTGGTGATTGGAAAGGCACGAGAGCATTGTCCATTATCTAGAATCTGAGCAAACATGCCATCATGAAATTGAACTTCTCCAGGCAACCAAATTTTGACATAATTTTCCATAAGTCCTCATGACTAACAGTGTCAAATGACTTGGTCAGATCTACAAACGTTGTGTACAGACTTCTGTTCTGCTCCTGGCATTTCTCCTGGAATTGTCAGGCAACATACACCATATTGGCTATTCCTCGGTCCTTTCTGAAGCCACGCCATCTTCCAGGTGAAAAATCAGCCTATTAAGAAGGACTCAAGCAAGAATCTTTCCAACAATGACTAAGAGAGAGAATCCTTTGTGATTGTCACAGGACAATCTATTATTTTTTTCCTCATAGAGATGGACAAGGACAATGGAGGTATCCTTGAATTCCTGGGGGATAACCTCCTCTTGCCATATAACCTGGAAAATTTCAGTCAACTTTTGTATGAGCAATGAACCTCCTACCTTGTAATATAATAAAATGAAGAACCTGAATCCCCCAAGATCCCATGATTAGTTAGTAGAAGCATCAAGACTAAAAATCCATGCCTTTTTACTGTTCTTCCAACTATTCTTTCCTCTACACCAAAATGCCTCTGACAGATATTGTGGTGATGCCAGAGGGAACCTCTGGATCACAAAGCAGACTGTCTGGAGCTCCTTAATCTATGAGAAATTCTCAATGTGGGTGTTCCCTGAAACCATCTTTACAGAAAGGCTTTAAAGAGGAAGACTCACCCCAGAGCCACAGGACAAGAGAACTGGATGGCAAAATTGGGAAGGGAGAAGAAAGCAGGGACATAGTGGAAAATGAGGCCCCCATATGGTTTGGGTTGTGCCTGGTCTGCTCTAGGAGCTCCATTTTGGACTCTTATGTTATGGATCCCTAGAGAGCTCTATATGAATTTCCAGCATAGAATATAAAGCATCTCCCTCTTTGAGAGAGCTGATATTTTGAAATATTCTTTTTAAGTGGCAGGAATTCCCTGTCTTGCCCCCCAGGCAGGGCTCCCCCAAATCCCTTGTGAATCTCTTTAAGCTCTGAGTCCAGAATCCCCCCAGCAAGTTCCTCCTCCAATTGTGGTTTGGTGTCCTCCAGCTGTACATGCATCCCATGTGGGCATCAACAGGGCCAAATCTTTGTAAAAAATCACAGACAGAAAAGGAGATCAAAACTAAAGGGCTTATAATGCTTTTTGTTTATAACTCTTTGGGGGAAGTAACATAGAAAAAAAATTACACATGGCTAGGATATATATAATAATTAGAGTATTCAAAAGAAGGAATAGAATCCATATTGGATTTCACACTCATTTGTTTGCCAGTAACAATGCAGAAACCCTATTCAGCATATAATAAACTGGGAAAGAAACCAAATTTTAAAGGGTTTTCATGACTAAATACTTCCAGTGCAACAACCTAGTACTTGTCTAACCAACTTATTTCAGTAGCCAAAGGCTATATACATAAATATGCTAAAGATGAGAGCAATGATTATTAAAAGAGTGAGTATAAAGTGTGTAAATATACAAGCATGTTTATGTGTATAGGTATATGTATTGTGTATCCATTCATCAATGAAATCACTGGACAAGTCCTAATCCCTATCTTTCCCTAAGGAGACATAGGAACTGGACCCATGATTTCATTGATGTAGAAGAGGAATGTCAAATTCAAACAGAAAGAAGAGTGGCTAAATTGTGTGAAAGGATCCCTGTGGAATGCATAATTATTTAGTTTTAAAACGTAATATTATCTGTGTTTTATTGTATTTTTATTTATTTGGTTAAATATTTCCCAATCACATTTTAATCTGATTTGGACTGCTTTGGGGCATGTTTGGGGCTGTATGGCATCCACAGGCTGCTGGTATGAAGAATTCCAGGATGAAGAAGTTCCCCCCACCAATGTGAACTGGCACCTCCTCTACAAATTCTAGTCTTAATTGCCTGGAGTACTGAAGGATTAAGAGACTTGCCAATGGCTGTCTATCTGACAGTTTCCCTTCACTTCCCTCTTCACATTTTTCTTGTCTTTGTCTCCCTATCTTTCTCTACATAGGGAAGTCCTGACAGGAAAACTACCTTCACCAATGCAGTGGTCAGTAATTTAGTGTTAGAGAATTGCTTCATATCCTGAGAAGGAAAGGGGATGCTTCTTATACCCTCCATGCCAAGTCACCTCTCAAGGTTATCAACATAATAGCATTTAAAAAAACTTTATTTATGAGGGAAATGATAACATTGGGGCCATATATGAGCTATATGACCCTGAGAAAATCACTTAAATTCTCAGTGTCCAAGTTACTCTTTAAAACCATAACTTAAAACCAAGTTCTAATCTGCATCAGGAAATTACCTAAATCAATTAAATCACAGGCCTCTCTCCTCCCCCTCAAAAAAAAATTAATTTACAGATGATAAAAATATATATCTTAATTTTCATAGCAAGAAAAATTTTTCCATAAATGGAGAAATTCATTACCAGTGGATTTTTTCAGATCAACGTAACAGAAATAAATTTTTAATCCCCTTGCTCCAAATTCACTAATCAATCAAACTCGATGTCAGCAACAGAAAACCTCCCAGGTTTCCCACCACATTCTGTGAGTAGTAATGGTGACAGAAAACTTTAAACTACTTCAAAGCTATGTGTGCTCAATTTGGGGTGGGGATGTTCTGATGAATACCCTTAGATTTTATAGATCTGCTTTTAAACTCCTAAGAGGAAAAGTACTATACTAATATTTATCATATTCTGTATTTATAACCCCTGCTTTCATTTCTTGGCAACCTACTGGTCTCTCTGTTTTAAAGTCTGTTGTTAGGAAAATTTTGTCTTCAGAAATTTTAAAATATGTGTATCTGGAAAGATGAGAAAGGGTTATTTCTCTCTGAATGATAGCTCACCAAAGGGGGAAAAATTAGACAGAGGGCATAAGAAAAATGAGTTTTCTAGTGGACATTCTGCCGTGTACTTCAAGTATCTGTTTCTCGTAAGTTAATTATCCTCCTCTCCTGCTTTCTTCTAAAATGTGTAGAATATGAAAAATGGTCTTATTACTTATTTTGTTTTATTCTGAACTTATGAAATAAAACAAATATTTCTAGAACATAGTAGAATAGGGAAAAGAGGTGATTGCACACGAAACTAGAAGTCTATTATGTATAACTTGCTATTTCTTTTAAATAAATATGTAATAAAATTAACATACAACTTTCTCTTTTTTTTCTCTTTTTCTTCCCCTCACTGTAGAGATGGCTACCACTGGACACAAATATGTATGTATATATTATATATGCATACATATATGTAAAATAATTTTACATTATCTCTCAATTTTTTCTCTTAATGTAGATCATGTCTTCCTTTATAGGTCTTTTGTAAGAGATTTGGGTACTTATTATAGTCAAAATGACTTAGTCACTCAAATAGATTTTACAATAATATTGCTGTTACTGTATACAATTCTGCTTATTTCACTTTTCATTTTTTGTGCAAGTCTATCCATGTTTTTCTAAGATCATCAAGCACATCATTTCTTATAGCATAGTAGTATTACATAACAATCATATACCACGATTTTTCAGCTATTCTACAATTAATTGGCATGCCCATAATTTCCAGTTCTTTGCCACCACAAAGAGAGAGTATAAACATTTTAGAACATATGGGTTCTTTTCCTTTTTTCCTAATCATCTTTGGATGTAGAACTAGTAGGAATATTTCTGGGTCAAAGGGTAAAGGCAATTTAATAATTCTTCAGGAATAACTCCAGATTGTTCTCCAAAATGGCTGGATCTGTTACATACTTTCACCAAGAGTGAATGAGTATCCCAATTTTTCCACATACTCTCCAATATTTGTCACTTTCCCTTTCAGTCATTTTAAGGTGTAATATCGAAATGTTGTTTAATTTTCATTTCACTAATCAATATTGACTTAGACCATTTTTTCATACGACTAAACTGTTTTGATTTCTCTACTAGAAAACTACCTCTTCATATCTTTTGATCATTTATCAATTTGGGAATGACTCATATTCTCATTGATTTGACAAAGTTCCCTATATAGTTGAGATATGAGACCTTTATATGACAAACTGCCTACAGAAATTTTCCCCAACCTTTTGCTTTTCTTCTGATCTTAGCTACATTTGTTTTATTTGTACAAAAACTTTTCAAAATGGCATTTAAAAAGCTTTTGCTTGAATGAGAATAATTAATAACTAGTATTCACATAGGACTTAAAGATTTGAAAACTGCTTGACATATTTTATCATTTAATCCTCATATCAATCCAGTGAGGGAAGTTTTATTATTTTCTCTTTTATAGATGAGAAAATTGAGGCAGAAGACATTAGCTGATTTGCACAGAGTGACAATTCTTGAGTGTCTGAGGTTAGATTTGAACTTAGATCTTCCTGACTACAAGTCCAGACTACTTACTGATGGAGAGGGACCCTCTAGTTGCCTTAATTAATCAATAAATATTTATTAAGCAAACACTTTGATCCAGACACTCTGCTAGGTGGTGGGGATATGGATACTAAGAATTAAATTATCTCTACTAGCAAGTATCTAATTGAAAAACTAATTGAATTATACTCTACAAGTTAATTTACTACCATCACATGTGTAATAATTGATAAAGCTAGACCAGTAGTTATTTATCCCAGGCAGCTCTAAAGGAGAAATAATGGAGTTATTTGGGTCAAGAGGAAATCACTCTTTCATATGCTACGTTCATATAGTACTTTTTTCCTCTATTTTGTCAGAAATTAATCTGATGATGGCTATGATTATTGGGAGGGGGATAATAAGGCAAAGTTGGCTGCTCATGAGAAATTATAAGGAGACAAAATGGAGAAATGTGGAGGAAACAAAAGAAAGATGGTAAGAGGCTTGAGGAGCAAAGGACATTGGAGGAAAAGGAAACAGGAAATATTGGGGGGAAAGATTGTTGAGAGGACTTTTACTCTACTTTGTGACACTCCCCTAGAGAATGAAACTAGTGGAGGTAGGGTTGATGCACACATTGTCAGAGCTAGCTCAGTTTGGGAGACTCTAAAGGAAAGTGTGAGAGAGAAGAGGTATTAGACTTATTACCAGACTAAAAGTCTACAGAGCCATTGTGTTGACCTCATTGTGGTATACCTGTGAAACCTGTACAGCACACCACTGCCATGCCAGGAAGCTAAATTACTTCCATTTGAATTGTCTTAGGAAGATTCTGAAGATCATCTGTCAAGATAAGGTACTAGACACTGAGGTCCTTTCTTGAACCAAACTGCCCATCATTCAAACTTTGCTAGCTTCGATGGTAGTTGCTTGCTGGAAGGTCACATGCTTGCTCTTCATCAGTATTTTCTTCTTTGGCTTTCCCCAGCACAGTTTCTGTCCTCTTGGGATAAGTCCTTAGCTAGAAAGAGGTGCTGATGTCAAGCTTTTAAGGGTTGCCTTAATTCCCTAAATGAGAGATGGACTCAACAATCAGTCCACCGTCCCATAGCTGGGACTCATTCCACTATCAGACTAAGGAATTATAGTCATTCCTCAACAATCACAACCATTAAAATAGTCAAGCAGATGAGTTTGTGCCTTGTAAATGAAGATGAAAAGAGTGCTACCAATGATGATTAGAGTCCTATTAAGAAATTTTCTCAGGTTTTGCAAAAACATACTCACTTCAGAAGAAGGAACCTTGGGGGCGGAGCCAAGATGGCGGAGTAGAAAGACTCACATTTGCTAGCTCCGAATCCACAGCCCATGGATTTCCTGTAAAAAGAACTCCTGACAAATTCTGGAACAGTGGAAGCCACGCAGCAACACAGTGAAGGAGATTTCCATTGCAGAGAGCCCTGAAAAACCGACTGCAAAGGTACCCCGGATGGGAGCGGAGCCCTGCCCTGTGGAATCCTCCCCACCCCCTACCCCAGCTCTGCCCGGCCACGTGGCACTGAGAGGAGCCAGCAGACCCAATCAGGCCTCAGAGACCTGAATCTCCGGGCGGCCCCGAAGTTCCCTCCACCCACAGACGCACAGGTCAGTGAGAGAGATGGGCTGAGAGGGGAGCGGGGTATCTCCGGGACTCGGACCCCCTGGGAGGCAGTGACCAAGGCAGAGGCAGAGACAGCTCAGCCAGAGACTCCCAGAGCAGGCAGGAGCTCCACCACAGCTCCATTACAAAAGATCTCTGCATAAACCCCCTGAGGGAACTGAGCCTGAGAGGCGGCCCTGCCCCCACCTGAGAACCAGCAGATAAGCTCCCATTGAAGAGCAGTCAGGCCTGCGGCCAAAAGCCCTGAGGCTGGGGAGCAGCATTTGAATCCCAGACTCC
>CM053771.1:508647910-508672516 GCA_028658325.1 Potorous gilbertii
AGCTCACTGAAGAAAATAGTTCTCTCAAAATTAGAATGGAACAGATGGAGGCCAATGACTTTCTGAGAAACCAAGAAATCACAAAACAAAACCAAAAGAATGACAAAATGGAAGAGAATGTGAAATATCTCATTGGAAAAACAGAAGAAGGAACCTTTGTAGAGACCATGGCCCCACTGGAGGCCTTCAGATGAAATATTGTGTCATTTTAGTTTTTATTTTCATAAAATCAGAAAACCTTAGAGCTAGAAGTCACCCAAGGAGGTGTGTAGCAGAGCAGAAAGAACAGGGAGCTTGAAGTAAGGAGAGACTTGGACCACCCTTTTTACTAGCTGGGCAGTCATAGGTAAGATATCTCACTGAATTTCAGTTTCCTCATCTGTAAAATGAGGAAATTCTATGTCACAGGATTGCTGTGAAACAATAATATATGCAATATTTCATATAAATGTCAGTTTTTATTCTATAATCCTAATCCCTCACTTTACAGATCAGATTATTGAGGTCAAAAAAGATAAAATTACTTTACTCCAGTCACAAAGACAACTCATGGCAATGCTGGGCTGAGGGCCCAGTTTTTCCTGACTCCTAGCGTTCTTTCTCTTCTATCATTCTTCCTTTTTATTGTATTTGGTTGATGGCTTATATTTTAAGAGTAAAATTTTAATTTTTTACTACCTTATAACCTGAAAATATCTAAGTTTATTGTTCTAATCATCCCACCACCATGTACATATACACAATCTCAGTTTCAAAGCTCAAGCATGATTATTTTTCACTTAAAATTATTTTTTAATAACTTCTAACAAAGTGTAGATTATAAGTCTAGAAAAAAGTGGCTTTTTTTCAAAACAAAAAATTTAAGACTTTGACCTGGTTTCCACTTCTACTCAAAAATGACCCTTTTTTTCTGCCAGCTTCTTAACCCACTAAGGATTTATTAAATATAACTACTAAGGTGTTCAGCTGATCATTTGGCATCATGCTTAGTGATGACGAAATTTTTTTACTCCATAATATAACAACCCACTAACCTCTATTAAAATCATGAAATAATTTGCCTGAGAAATAAAGGTAGTGTGTGTACGTGTGTGTGCATGTATGTGTGTGTGTGTGTGCCAGAGGGAAAAGCTAGCAAAGACTTTGAACAAACCAAGTACTCTGATTATACAGAATGAATTTCTGTTCCCTCCAACCATTTTGTTCCAGCTGCCAAGAGAAAGGAGCAAAATGACAAGTCATCAATTCAGATAAATAAAGGTATCTGTGATTGTAAATGGCTACAGTACCCTCATCTATTCAGTCAGATTTTTCACAAAATCCATATTGGATTCTTATCTATCACTGAAAGAAGAATTTTATTGTTGTTTTAGAGATTCTGAAAAAAATTTGTTGCTGGGTTCATATCTTTAAACGTCTTTCAGGAGCGATAGAATTAAACTAAAGGAAGGTGGGAACATGTCTATTAATCAGGATCACATGAAAAAGAACAAGGCTTTACCTAATGCTGATGTGTTGAAGTGAACAGCGGTCAATGCATTTAGCTTACAGAGCCTTCATTTTCTGAAAGCATACATAAACTGTGAATCAAGTTAAACATGTATTAAGAGCTGAAAGAGATCTTTTTTCAACCTGAAATTATTTCATTTCATTCAATGATGTTCTTGAAAATATTAACAACTTTTTTGACAACTTACCCATTGTATTAGAGTGTTTTGTTACATCTGTGGCATTAACCTCAACTTATACATCCATTCCAAGGTGGTACAATACTGAAATGTGTATATTATATTATTTGTTCCAACTATTTATAAAGTTCCCAGGAATATGTAAATAGCATTTTCAAGTTTAAAAATGCAAAATCTTTGAGATATGTCAGTGTGAAAGTCATAATCTCTAAGAACACCCAAGCAATATATTTTTATACTAAAAAACATAATTATTATTAAGCAAATGATTGAACAAAAGTTCTCAATACATGATTTCACATTTTTTCATGAGGTATGAAAGAGCTTATATATTCCCAAGGAATATTGATGCATTCTTGTGAAATACGAAAAGGAGGAAAAATCATTTGGTGATTTTCGTGATAGCAAAAACTTATTTAGCTTATGGTGTATTTTAAGCTCAAAGGAGAGACTAGGGAAGCTGTAATGAATAAACAAGTTTAATTAGCTTATTCTGTGTTCTTACTATAGAGGTTTGACTGAGATTTGATTTTGTTCAAGTTCATTTTTATTTCAGGCAGATAAAATGAACAGTCTCAATGGTCATTTTTGTACACATGTATTTTCCCAAGGGGAAAAAAAAGAGAAGAAAATCTTTTGAGGGGAAAATGTATTTTTAGGTAACTCAAAAATCCCATTTACTTTAATTTTCATAGCTAAAATGTTTCTAATAATGAGACATAATTCTCCAGGAAACAAGACTGGACCAGTGGATAGCACAATGAATTGATCAGGCTCCATCCCTCATGAAAAATGGTATCCTCCCAAGGCTTGAAGAAGGCCAGCTTTGGTGCTTTATTTTTGTTTGTTTCAGGGTGAGGCAGGGAAAGGGGAAGCATTTTTTGGCACTATGGTATTGTGCTGTTTGTATTGTTTTGTTTTGTTTTCCTTCAAATAAATGTTTCTATCTCATCAATCTTACTAATTACTTTCTGGCCAAATTGAAATATAGAAATGGTCAGCCATCTTCCAAACTGGACTATAAACATATTTCTTTTAGAGGGACTAAATTACACAGATAGATTTCTACTCAGAAGAAATTCATCAAATAATTGTTTTCAGCTCTATCAGAGTGTCATGTAATATATCAATTTCCTTTACTTGTTGAGTCCCAACAATGCAACAAAAGAGAATCTTAGTATTATAAAACTTCCATTGCGTAAACATTTTCTGAATACAAACATACCACAAATTACTATAATGCTTTAAGGTTTAGAGAAAAAAAAATGACTGCATTGTTACCAAATAATCATTCTAAAATCAAACGGTTTTTGTGATTTTGGTCTGAGCTTTTGGTTTATTTATAAATTTACACAGTCTTGCTCAAGTTATTTTATCTCTCTGTATCTTGATGGAATTGCTTTATTCACAGTAATTATAAGAACAAAAATTGATGAAATTTGTAGTTTCTTATTTCATCTGGATAACCATTAACATGGTTCATTTGCATATTCATTCCACAATCACTTCCCAAGGTATTAGCAGATTTTAGCCAAAATTGGGACAAGAGTTCCAAGATGCTCTTTTGCTCTGTTTGTGGATTAGTGGACCATCTTAAAACTAAATGGCAGGTGATGAAATTTAAAAAAGAAGCTAAAATGCAAGGAAAAGCTTAAAAGGGAAGAATGCCAAGAAAAAAAAAGGCAGATGTGAAAGGATAGAAACAAAGGAATCAGGAAAAGAAAGGAAATCACAGCTCAGATATAGAGATAACAGGCCATTGCCTGGGTGTTTGAGGGAAGAGAAGGAGCAGTGGTCGTAAAGAATATCTAAGGTATCATAGTGCTCAAACTCCAAGCTTAATGCTGTCCAAGATGACCATGGATGATGGAAACTTAGAACTAGCCCTAGGAGAGGCTGAAATTATACTTATTGAGCTTCAAATGGTCCAGGCATTTGAGCTGTATTTCCATTCCAGCCACTATCAAAGAATAAAATGCATGACATGATTACTCCACTCACAAAATAGAAAAGGCAAAAATCCCTGCCATAGTAATATAATTTTTCAAAAATAATTTTACTTAAAATCACCTCCTTCAATTCATTAATAAGCTTTTTCTTTGTATATTTTCCAGTCTGATAAATTTAATTTAAATGCATTTTTGGTAGAATGGTGTACTGAAATACTACTCAGTCTTCAGACGTGGAGGTAATCCTGGGTTCCCAAAGACCATGACAGCACAAGTCAGCCAGTCGATCAACAAGCATTTATTAAGTGCCTACTATATAACAGGCACTGTCCTAGGTGCCAGGGATACAAAATAAAAAGATTAAAGACTGTCCCAGCTCTCAAGGAACACCAAATCTGATCAGAAGTTGACATCGTCCAAATACCACATTCAAACAAGATATATGCAAGATAAATTCAAGAGAGAGCTCTGGAAGGTGCTACCAAACTGGAAAGGTCTTGAGGACATACCTAGCACTGCACTATTTATCATTTGAGGACCAGCCTGGATAAATTTGGAGAGATGTATCCTCAGAAGACTGATCAACTGGTGGTGATTTTTTTTGCAGCCCCAGTGATTCATGTAACCAAGTATGCCAATTCAAATATCAAAAAATCCCAAAAATCAAATCTCAATTCCTCAAAAATTGAAGCAAATAATGGAACTGAGGCCTAGAGTTCACAATTTATTTTTGTCTTTGTAGCCCTGGCCCTTAGTACATTCTGGTTGCCTAATAAATATTTGTTGCTAGATTTATTGATAATCAAGAAGTCTTATCTGTATCTTAGTTCATCTGGATAACCATTCAACATTTTTCATTTGCATATTCATGCCATAATCACTTTCAAAGGTATTTACAGATTTTAGCCAAAGTTGGAACAAGAGTTCTGTTGCTTCTGTTTGTGGATTAGTATCTTACTGTATTTCTAGAGACATATTTAAGTGACAAAATGGATAGAGCCCTGGGTCTGAAGTCGGAAGATCTTTGTTCAAATCCAGCATCAGATACTTACTAACTGTATGACCCTGGAAAAGTCATTTAATCTCTATCTGCTTCAGTTTTCCCAACTGTAAAGTGGGAATCATAACAGTAGTTAGCTCCCAGGACTGTTATGACAATCAAAGAGATGATGTTTATAAAACACTTAGCACAGTGCAGACAAATAGTAGGTGCTTAATAAATGTTTGTCTTTTTCCCTCCCCTCATTATGAAGATAATGCTTACCTGCATATTAGTCAATACTTTTGAGTAAGACTCATAAAGTCATTAAATGAAACTTAATGAAAACTAAATCATTAATGAAAAATGAAAATGTCTTTAAAATAGTTTTACAAACAGATCCCTAATTCAAGAATTTGCAAATTAATCTGCCTTCTTGCACATTTGCTAATGTTCTTTCTTTACATGTGATGTATAATGTTGAGTGGAACAGAATACTTTTCTGTTAAATTAAATAAATTTTACATTTATTAAATGGTGCATTAAATAAATCCAAGAAAAATTTTAAAAGCTTCAAATTTAAGTCTGTCTTTGGATCGAGGGATTTTATATGTGTGGAAATCATCAATCAAAGCCACAGTCCATTTATGTCAGTTTCTCTAATTTATTATCCAGGAGATAATAAAGTACCAATTACTGCCTTCTCAGTAAGTCAAATTGGATGTGAATAATTCTGGTAAATCCTACACCTTGTAAATATTATACGATGCACATTTTTACCCCAGTGCAAAACTTCATAGATAGAAGTGCTGATAGAGTCACTATTTCCAAGAGCATTTTTTTACATTAGAGATAATGGTGCTATGCAAATTAGAAGGACCTAATATTCTTACCAGTATTTGGTGATTTGAATTCAGCCCCTGATTAATATATGGTCCCATCAGTTTGCCTTATAATAGATATCCTCTTTGAAAATCTCCAAAGAAAGTCAAACAAACATGGGTTCCACCTGTTATCTTGAAAGTTGGTCATTTTCAAAGGAAAAACTTCTCCCATCTGATTTAGTACAATGCCACATTCTGGACCCATATAAAAAATCAAGTCCTTTCCAAAATTTTCACAGACTACCTTTTCTTCATAGCCTTGAACTATTTAATCTTAGGATTTATACAATGTTTTTAATTGTTGCTTTTGAGTTTCATAATGTAATTTTTGTCATATGAATTAATTCAAAAATAATGTCTTTCCTATTCAAGCAAGGAGCATGAATTTACAGAATGAATCACACAATGTAACCAAACCGGATGTGAATCCATAGAAATTTCAGAGAAAACAAATGAACTTCAGCATGCATGAAACCATGCAAACCACAAAAATTCATAGGGCCTTAATACCAGTTGTGGGGTGATTTTATGATATGCACACCTGTTTCCGAGGAAACACATTTCACACACAGTCACAAACTAGCTATTAAATGGTAACAGCTTTCAGTTGCCACTGACCTGTCAGGACCAAATGAACAATCTCAGTAGTCACTCTGAAGGAATACTGGGGCATCATTAGAACTCCCTGGTATAGAAAATGTACATCTCTGAGATCTAAGGGCAATATAAGCCTCTAAGGTTTATCATGGCTGAGACCAGGTATGATTGATGAGCTGTCTAATTTATACAATGAGATTCAAATCCAGCCTGAAATAACTAATGTAATGAAAGGGGAGAGATTTGTAAAGATTAATGAGGTTTAAGAATTGCACCCTCTGTTCTGAAGCAAACATGGTGACAAATTACTTATTCTCCCAGAAAGAAGACTCATTTTTTGCATGTCATGGAAATATTTATTTACTAGGAAGTTTCCATACTTGCAACTAGAACCCTTTAAATTGATTAGTCATGATTTTGTTATAGTAAATGAAATTGGCACACACAATGTTCATGGATGAAACCACACGTCTACTGTCATGGAACAGTTACATCTTGACAACAATAGATCATGAACACCTGTGAGTTCTGATTACAATTAACCCCTCGGATCGGTGAAAGTACAGACCATAAATAGTCGAATAAACATTTGGTAGTTTTATTGGAGAGAAATACTCACAACATGAGCTACATAAACTCATTCTCTAAATGAGAATATTTTAAAAGATATTGACTACAGATGTTTCAAAGACGAATTTAAGGTCTCACTGGGTGTACCCAACTGGTGATCACTCCATTATAACCTTAACTCTTTATAGTGGTAGTTCAAATTCCAGTTTTCCCTTCTCAACTTTTCACCCAGCAAGCAGCCATTGTTACACTTCAACACATCTTTGCACCAACCACCTAATGTAAAATGAAAACAGCTGCAATTTCACTGCCCATCCCTTTCTTATACCCTTACAACATTTGTTCTGGTAATGTAGGTTAATTCTGCAAATAACACTTCTGTAAATTGTTCTTACAAACTGCTCCATCATTTATGTAAGGACTTCTGTGAACTTTGAAAAATTAATGCCTTTAATTTTGGTTGATGGCAACATCAGCCGAGCTCTGTAAATTGCGCTTTAATGAGATTTTGCTACAGGGGATAATCTGCTCCTGACAGAGTAACATCTTGAAAACATCTGTAGACCTATAATTTCTCTATGACGATTAGATCCCTCCACAAGACTCCACATACAGACCCCAAATAAAGGGGGGAAATGTAAAGTTCTAAATGCGAATCCAACCTGTTCTTGAAAAAGAAGCTCACAATGAAAACTTTCATGTACTGAAAATAAATCAATTTTTAGACTAATTAACATTTAGCTTTATTTAATTAAGAAAGACTATTACTGCCTCCACTGCTGTGCATCTGTATATAATGAAGCAAACAGCAGTAGGTATAAGATACCACTGAGGGATATGCCCAAGTAACCCAGCTCTATAGGTGCAAAGGAACGTCTATTATTGTTAAGTAACTGACATCAGAGTCTTACTTTAATGTTGTCATAAATAAAAGGAAGATTTTCACAGATGCTTTCACATATGGTTTCTTATTTGTCTCTGATGGAGGCTGGAAGTTAGATTAGATGCCAAAATTAAATGATTTAAATAGACAGCTGCATAATGGAAACTACTAAATAACACCTTTTAAACAGTTTCTATTTATAGCAAGTCTAACTCACAGGATGGCAAATCTTATTTTGCTTAAGCTCGTGTTCCTTGATGCTATAAAAGCATGACTTCTGAGACCATGTAGTTACGTTACCTAACATTCAGAGTTCATAGCCAGGAAAGTGTTTTCTAGCAAATGCTCACCTGCAACCAGGTCTGATAAGTTTCAAAATCAGGACTCATTTTCCACAAATAAACCCAAGTTACATAAAAACAAACTACATAGGAAAGCAGGCTCATGGTATCAGTACAAACTGAAATAAAAAAAATTTATCTCTAAAGAAGCTATCCTGTAAGCCATGACTAATTGACTATAAGCACCTTGTGGGCAAGAACTGCTTGATTTTTGCCTAGGAATCCTCAGAGCCTAGTATATTATCTAAGACATATCATTAGATCAGGGATTCTAATTTTTTTTGCATGAGTAATGGTCTACTTTGGCAATCCAGTAAAGCTCACGGACCCCTTCTCAAAATGTTACCAAAATGCATAAAATAAAATGGATAGCTTTACAAAGTAATTCAATTATGTTGAAATTTAATTATCAATTTCTTTTGGAAGTTCATGAACCCCTTGAAATCTATCCACAAATAGGTTGGGGGGTCCATGGGCACCAGGTTAAGAATCCCGTATTAAATGTTTCATAAATGCTTGCTGAGTGATTAATTTTCTTTAAACTATGTGACATAACTACCAAGAATATTACTGATATCTGCTTTCTATATCTGCAATATCCAAGGTTACAAATATTTCACAATTAGTTTTTTTTTCTTACAAGGCCAAATGACCATGTTGGAAAATCAAAGAATATATAGTATGATAATTCTTGTTTAAAAAAAAAAAAAAGCATGTAACTTTAGGAAAGTTGTAAATATCACCAAAAATAACCTCACTTACAGACAGCTCCTTTAAAGCCCTAAGTGACAGTGGTATTCTTATATAGTATGATTCTAATATATATATATATATATATATATATATATATATATATATATATATATATATATATATTAAAAGATTAGGTGAGAAAAGGAAATATGTCTTTAACCGGTGTACCAAATCCAGTACCAACTGAATGAGAAGGAAGGGAGACCTTCTGAATACCCTGTAGCTGGGGAGTGAAGAAAGAAAAGCAATTCTCACTTTTTTTTCTCTTTTAGTGTGCCTGCGAGGTGGTTGGATGGTATACTATGTATCTCTGAGCCGTATCCCACCACCAGGAATGAGCTGCAACAGTAGCAAAAGTCACTAGAAAGAGAAGAGGAAGCAAGAAAGAAAGGAAGCTGGGCACTATGCTAAGTAAGCATTTTGCAAATATCTCATGGGGGCCTCATAATAAGCCTGAGGAAATGATTCTCTTATTATACCCATTTTATAGTTGAGGAAACTGGGGCAGACAGAGGTTAAGAAGGAAAATGTCTGAGGTCAGATTTTAATTAAAATTATCCAGGCTTAGTACTCTATATTTGAACATGGATCAGAATTCCAAAGACTCCCCTACTCCTTGATACAACCCAGCATTGTCATTATTGAAGATCACTGCCTCCTTATACACCTATGGGGACATCTGTGGATTTCCTTGTGCACCCATATGATACAATTCACTTTCCAAGTAAAAGGAAGAATAAATATGAGGGTTTTTTTTAACACACAACTTTTTTCATTGGAGACCAGATATCATTTATTTCAGAATGAAGAGTTTTAAAGAAATTAATTCAGTTAACTGAATTACTGGCTGATACCTAATGAAACTTGTAATTATCCCTCGGTATTCTTTAACTGAATAACTTTAATTATTGTAACTTAGAGTCTCATATTTTTCTCCATTCTGTCATTCCTGAATAGAAAATCTGCTTGATCTTTATCTGAATTTTACATCTAAATATAGGATAATGGCATCTGCTTTCAGTGGCATATATTATATACAATCCTTTATTTATCAGTAGCAAAACTATCATCTTTCATTCATGCATTTTGTAGGAAATAAAGAATGATCATCTATATGAGCAATCATGGTACATATTAGGGATACATTTTTTTCTAGTTACAATCAAATGAAGAGTAAGAAGACATAAGAGTTGGCAAAAAAAATAAACTGGATTAATCAATACTCAACTAACAAAGGTTTTCCATTAGACAGAATGTTTTTTCTGAAAATTCAAAAATCAGAGAAATCACTGACCTTCATTAGTAAAAGCAATTCCTTTAACTAGGAATTCCCTATGTCATGAAAACCGTTAATGCCATCCTTATTCTTATTATTCCCCCAAATAAAGCCTTACTAACTAATAATATTATCAGTTAGGTTTACTTTACTCTCTTTATTAAGATAGTGAGCTAATATGCTTTAGAAAAAAACCAGCGAAATTTGAAACAAAAAACAAAAGACTTGAAATATTCCAAATTAGTTAGAAAACTCCTTTTAATTAGAACTCCCATTCTCCAACTGACAAGGATTTTATTATATTTGGGTGACAGGTTTTCAGATCTTTACACAATAATCCAATTAGTAGGACCATGTACAAGTTGGTCTCTAGTTGGCATTATTTTTAAAAGTAGGGTGGCATAATATTGCCAGTACCAAATACTGTCTTATTTCTCTCTGTTTGTATTCCCTTCCCATTCTGTCCATGACTACGCTATCCCTGGTGCTGCATGTACTAAGGAGTCCTGCTCCTAGATCTTTTTTCTTTTATTTGAGCACTCTTCAGTATTCTTGAGAGACACCCGGTCCACAGTATCTTCCCATCCCCCAGCCACTGTTGTTGATTCTGCAACCCTCAAGTCTCCATGAATTCATCAAGCCATCTGGGGGTGATAGAGCTTTTCAAGATTCTGCTAACATTCATGAATCGCTACAAAGAGCTTTGGGTGGAACATATTCCAAATGGCACAATGGATGTTTTAGGGATGAAATTTCTTGGGAATTTCAATTAAAATAAAAATTGTGTGCTTTGTACAAGGATTTCCTTATACTTGAGCCTTTAATGCCAGCTAAAAAACAAAGGATGCTATTAATGTACAATTCAGCCTAAAGTCAATTGTATTCCAGGCACTTCTAATGCTTGTACATTTTTAATGTAACAAGAAGTCTTAAAGGCACTTAACGGGATACAGCTGTATGTAAATTTACTTTAAACTACTGCAGGTTAGGAAGAGACATTATTTTAATCTTTGAAAATAAACCATGGAGTTTCCAGCATTTAGGTCTGTTAAACTCATCTACTAATGAGTCCCCCATTAAACCATAATAAAGTGCTTGAAAGTTGATCCAGTCCCATACACGTGGTAAACAGAGAGACTCAAACTAGAGCAGTTGCTGACAAAAGACTGCCAGAGGGTTGGTGGATATCACATTCAGACGTACAAACATCTCTTCTCATCCTTTACTCAGCCCTGCTTTATGATATATTATCACAAAAGTAAAACCAAAACATCAAATATTGACCTAAAATACAACTCTATCCTCCAGAAATGGTGGTTCTTGCCTAGCTGAAAGAATGTCATTCTAAATTTATAGATAGGCCATGGAAAAGTCTGTCCAAGAAATATAACAAAATATACAACATCTTGTCTTTTACGATATTTTTCCCCAGGGATAGATATGCAAATGAACACAATTCGAGGAATTCTACAAATTACTATCCGTAAGACCCAGTGGGACTACTGAACTTACCACACTTATAACTGGAAACACAAATCTCATGTTTGTTATTTTGTATAAAGTTTTCTAAAATGAGCTCATCAAGATTTAAACATGTGGTGAGAAATGACCCCAGACCATAAATGACTTGTCCACGAGTAGAGTCCCTAGTGAAGTTGGGGAATTTTATAGATTTATGTTGTCAAATTCAACTTTTGTAATGAGTTCATGAGATCATAAGCTCAGAACAAGAATAGACCTTAGAGGCCATTTAATCAGGTATCCTTATTTTACAGATGAGGAAACTGAGACCCAAAGAAATTAACTAACATGCCCAAGATCACTCAGCTAATGATTAACAGAGCTGGGATTTGAATCCAGGTCATTTGACCTTGAATCCAGTAGTCTCTTTACTGCATCACAATACAGCATGGGCTTCTCCCTAAAGAAATCAAGGGATGTAATAGAAAGTAAACTCTACATTAATTTGCATTCATGTTAAAAAATTGGTGTGACAATGAGAACTCTTATTTCCATCCATCTTTTTTTTTCCTGGGAGCTCAGAGCTTGATAAAAAATTGCCTCATTCATCTTGTCTCCCTAGGCATGATTAATAGGGAAAAGTTACGATTCTCAATTAATTCAACTAAAATCACATATTTCTTCCCATAAAAAGAGAGGAGGGGAACTGGAAAGAATTTTCCATTTAAAAAATAGATATAACCTTAATAGGATTGTGCCATTTTTTCTGAATAACATTATTTTACTATAATCTATTTATTTTAGATTCCTACAAATAGTGCTTATCTTCCAAAGAACTCAAATATCTATAGAAAGAAATGGGTATTTAAACAATTAGCTTACTTCAGTCATAACAGTTGTGAAATACAGAAAAGAATAAAGAGAACCACAAACGAGAACCAAAGATGAGAAACCCTAAGAAGGATAAAATTAAAACAGAACAAAGGAGTCTATGTATCCTGAAGCCAAGTCAAGTCCCTTGTACACAGTAGGCACTTAACAAGCATTTCCTGATTCAAATTAAATGGACAGAAAGGCAGAGTGGATTGAACGCTGAGCTCAGAGGTAAGGCAGAGCTGAATTTTAAATGTGACTCAGAAGAGTATTAGCTGAAAGAGCTTGGAAAAATCTCTTCAACCCTCTGGTTCTCAGTTTCTTTATCTGTAAAATATAGACGAACTCAGTGACTTCAAAGGTCTCTTCCAGCTCTAAATCTATGATCTTTTGTATTCCCACATACCAGTGATAAGTGGAAATTTTTTCATAGCTAATAATGTGGAATTCTGTGCTTGCAAAAGGTGGAATGAAGTGAGAGTTGTTAGGAGTAGAAGAATATCTGGATTATTCCTTCCTTTGGGGCTAAGGAAGCTGCCAAGTTGATGTGCGTCCTTAGCAGCAAATCTGAGGAAGACATCCTATACCTTTTGTATTCATTCTGATAAACATAAACCCTTATTGCACAGCATTTGAACACTTATAGAGCCAATATTAAACGTATGTGAAAGTGCTTTCTAGCCATAAGGAAGCATAGAAATTCAGTTTGGTGTTGTTAATCTATTGAACATTTGAATTTACTTATTTTTTTAATCTAAGACTTTTTGTGAGGTGGTGCCTCAGACATCATTGAATTATATTTGTTAAAGTCCTAGCCCACTGCCTTATCATAGGATGAAAGTGTCACCGAGTTCTTAGAGGCTAGTCCAGTGAAATGCCTCTAAAATTCTAACCTGGAGTCCATAAATCCCCTAAAGGGTCTGTGGATAGATTTCAAGAGGTCTGTGACCTCAGATGGTAAAAATGCCATTTTATTTCAATAAACTAGTATCCTATGTGATTTTATGTATTTTATGCATTTAAAAACATTATTCTGAGAAGACCTGAGAGCTGATGAGCTGGGTCAAAAGTTGTGGGTGTGAATCTCCGAACCTCCATTTACCATCTGTGTTACTAGAGACAAGACAAATAGTCCAATTCAATTTCATTTTCAACAGACTCATATCAAAAGCCTACTAAGTGAAAGGTAGTGTGGCATAGTAGATGGAGAGCTGACCATGTAGCCCAGAAAATATAGATTGAAATCTTGCCTCAGCAACGCACAGGTTGTGTAATCATTTTAGTGCCAACTCTCTTATTACTCAAGTTGCAAAGAAGGTGCCAACTTGTATTTGCAGAGTACACTCAAACTCAACCCAATCAAAAGGAGAAAGGAGCTTTCTCTATCAAGGAAATCCCAGGGTCAGTCCTTACCATTTACCTTTGTACACAGTACTATGCTCCATGTTAAGGATTTAAAAAGACAAAACATAACAAGTAGGCTCTCTCTCACAAAGTCTCTTGGGAGAATTTAATATGTATACTGATAAAGATATAGAACAAAAACCTACATTTATCTTTAAAACTTTATTCATCGAAATGATGTTTTTATTTATTTGATTACTTTGATTTTACCTTGATATTTATTATTTAAAATATTTTTCAATAATTTGATATTTTATTTGATTAATTTTGAAATTTTATTATTCAAAATAAAAATATCTTATTTCAAACATTTTTATATTTTATTGATTGCTTTTTATTTTATTAAATTCAGATGCTTTCAAAATACTGTAATAACAAGCAGATAGTCTTGCATCTACATTGTAAAGCAAAAGTATCATATTTAGAGTCAGGAGATATGAATTCTAATCTTGGATCTTACATTTATAATCTCTGTGGCCCTAATCAAGTCATTTTATTTTTCTTTGTAAAATGAGGGGACTGGATTAGATTATAGCTAATACTCTTTCCAGCTCTAAAACCTGAATAAAGATCATTCATTTTTCTATCATTCTTTCAATTTCAGAATTATCCTGTAAGACAGGTAGTGTAAGTACTATTATTCCCATTTTATAATTGAAGCTGAAGTTCAAAGAAGTTGTCACTTTCCAAGTTCCAATAACTAGAAAGCATCTGATTGGGGGAAGAAGGGGAAGAGATTCCAGACCACTTGATTACAAGTCCAATGCCCTATGCATTATTCCACAGTATCCATAATTGTATTATTCCCCCGTCTCTGCCTGGTGTGGAGGCTAAGTAGGGAATCAATGGGATGATTGGCCAGATATCAAAGTCAAGAGCCTTCTTCAGGACAAAGTGTGACATGAGCAGAGTGGCCATGTCGGGCTGGGGCTTCCTCAGATTCTTAGAGTCAGGAAGACTTCAGAAACATCACAACAATCCACGTTAAGATTTGCAAAGTGCTTTTCTCACACATATTTAAAAAACTGTGAAGTTAATTGTATAAATAGTATTATCCTTATTTTAAAAGTGAGGAAATGGAAACTTTGCTGGTTTCAGTCACTTGGTCACACAACTTGGGCAGGTCTGAAGCAGGGATCAAAACCAAACCTCCTGAGTCAAAAGTATAGCCCTCAGCCCAGTGACACTACCACTGCTCAAAGTTCATTGGGAACTCTTCTCGTGTTCTTTATACTATCTGGGAGGCATTCTCTTTTAAATTTTCATTTTCATTCTCTGAGGGTGAATTTGTTTTGATTTTTATAATGACAGAAGTAATTTGTCATCTAAGGGGAAGTAGTGATAAAATTAAGAAACTATAGAGTGGAGTGGTAAAAAAAAAACAGGCACAAAATAAGAATATTGGGTTGAGATGTAGGTGACTTGAGAAAACTTCATAGGAGAGATTGCTAAATAATGATGAAAAAAAGGATAATATGAAAGAACAATACAGAACAAGAAATATGCCAAATCCTGCTCTTGCTCCTCATTACATGAATACAGAAGTATGGTATAAAGGAAAGAAAGCTAGAATAGTACTCAAGGAAATGGTTCAAATTTTGTCTCTGTTACTTATTACATGAGTGATATTCAGTAAGTCACTTTACACTTCCAAGTTAACTTATCTGTAAAAGAAAGGAGTTGAACTACGTGACCTCTACAGATTCTTGCAGATTTCCTTTGATACTTTCCATTATGCCACACTTCTCTGAGGCAGATAAGTGATAAGCATTTGTTAACTACTGTTTCATTCTCACTTGTATATGGAACTTTATCGCCATTTCTTACCAGATAGCAAGAATGTAAATTACATGTCTAAGTTTATAGATTTTTGTAAAGAAGCATCTAAATCAAAGAGGTAAAATAGGCACAGGTGTTCTACGTCTAGGCAAATTACCTCATCCGAAGTTCATTTCCAGTTTTATTCACTGGCAAAATAACCTGTCAAAAGACCTATTGAGCTCTGGCATCTGGGGCTGGGTGTACCATAACTGATTTTTTTTTTTTTGCAAGAATTTCAGTTGTGGACAGCTCCCCAGCACACTAAGAATTCCATCACTGAAATCAACCAGGTTCTGAGAGTAATAAACCTGGCACTCAATTACCAAGGCTTTTCTTAATAAGAAGAACAAAAAACATTTCAACAATGCACATGTTGATCCTCACTGGATCCTCAAAACTATTCAATGGGGTAGGTGTTATAGATACTTCTTTTCTACTCCTTCTCTTTTGTGAACTTCATCCATACTCAGTATCAAGAGGTAGCTGAAGTTCTACCTTTCTAAAATAATTCTTCATTCTGTTTGTCTAAACAAACTCTAAGTAAATATTTTGTTTAGCACATGAGTATATTATATTATTAATAGAGTAAATGCGACTAAGCAGCTAGAGTCCTGGACTTGGAGTCAGGATTCAAATCTTACCTCAGAGACATATTAGCTATGTAATTTTGGACACATCACCTAAGCTCATTCAGCTCATTTTTCTCTTCTTTAAATGGAGATACCACCATCACAGTATTTTTATGGCAAAATAGGGTAATAGACGTCAGGTGCTTTGAAAACCATATATATATACATATATTCAATATAAATAATAATTACTAATTTGTCCTTGTTGTCCTTCACCTTTGAAGAGGACTAAAATGGATATCATTGTGTCAACACCAGACCAGACCAATACAAGCTCAGAGGGCTGTACTACAAGTCTAGCACAAATAGTCCATATGGACATAATAATTACTATAAAGTGCTTTGCAAACATTAAAATTCTTTTAAATATCAGTCTTTATTATATTTGAGATTTTCATTTTTAAAAAATCAGATACAATCACCAATATTTATTTTGTCTCGAAGTCAGATGATTACTTGAATGTTTTTCTATGGAATTGGGCACATTTTTATATGGGTCATACAAGTAAAATATACTCATCCTAGAAAATAATAATCACCCAAAATGAATTGAAAAGTCTGGTAACTCTTTATTTTATCAACAATAGAAAGTCCTATTAGTTAAGCCTCAAAAATGGAAACCTTCCATCTTAAAAATAAATATCACAGATGCTATAACCATCTTTCTGAAAACAAGGAAGTTCATAATAGCTTTGAAACATATATATTCAACTTATTTCATGTTGAAAGGAAAGACAAGCTATACATAAAAGAAATTCACAGATCCATGTATGGACTTCTTATTTTCTACTTTGAATACAATAATGTCATTTTACTTATTACTTAAGGTCAGAATAAAGATTAAATTAAAAAGAATGTTCTACTCTGCACCCCAGCAATATAATATTCTTAAAGTGGTGAAAAAAAATCACACAAGGGCAATACAGTCTGAGGAATTATCTGTAAGGAAAAGGAAAGAAAGAATCACTTTCCTTTAACAATGAGTTGGTGGGTTTAATTTTAGATTGGCTTTGGGCAAATTGGTCTCAGGTTTCTAAGTCCAGCCTAGCCTTCATAGACTAACTACCTTCTTAAAGTCACTGCTACCTACCAGATCACCATGCTTCTATGGCCGGAGCCCAAGGTGCCCAATGATACAAATGACAAGATTAGAAGAAAAGCAGGAAACTAGAGAAGGAGTGGATGGAATTTTTACAGCAAATTTCTCTGAAAAAAAGCTTCATTTCCCTAATCTATAAAGAACCGAGTCAAATATATAAGAATATGAATCATTCCCAAATTGATAAATGATCAAAGAATATGAACAAGCAGTTTCCAGAAGAAGAAATTAAAGCTACCTATAGTCATACAGATGTACAGTCAATTAGAGAAATGCATATTAAAACAGCTCTGAGGTACCATCTCACACTTATCAGATTAGTTAAGATAAGAGAAAGGGAAAATGCAAATGTTGCAGAGGATGTGAAAAAAAATGGGACAATAATGCACTTTTGGCAGAGTTGTGAACTGATCCAACCATTCTAGAATGTGATTTCAACTATGCTCAAAGGACTATCATACCCTTTGGCCCATCAATACCATTACTAGGTCTATATTCCAAAGAGACCAAAGCAAAAGGAAAAGGATCTATGTTACAAAAATAATTATAGCAGTTCTTTTTATGGTGGCAAAGAATTGGAAATTGAGGTGATACCTATCAATAAGGGGATGGCTGAATGAGTTGTGCTATTTAATTGTCATGGATTACTATTGTGCTATAAGAAATGACAAGCAGGATGCTTTCAGAAAAGCCTGGGAAGACTTATATGAACTGATACAAAGTGAAGTGAGCATATTGTACAATGATCAACTATGAATAATTTAGCTGTTCTCAGAAATAAAATGATCTGAGACAATTGTGAAGGACTTATATGATAAATGTCATCCACCTCCACAGAAAGAACTGATAGAATCTGAATGCAGTTTGAGGCATACTTTAAAAAAAAAACAACTTCATTTTTCTTGGTTTTTTTAAGTCTGTTTTTTTTTTTTGCAACATGACTAACATGGAAATAAGCTTTATGTGACTGCACATGTATAATTTACATCAACTTGTTCGCCTTCTCAAGCAGGGGAAATGAAGGAGGAGGGAGAAAGATTCTGAACTCAAACTTTAAAAAAATGTATTTTTTAATGTACATGTAATTGGAAAAAAATAAAATATTCAAAACTGCAAATTACTTGCCTTCTCAATGATGGGAATGAAAGAGAAAGATGGAGAGAATTTGGATCTCAGATTTTTAAACATCAAAGTTAAAATTTTTGCATGTAATTGGTAAAATTAAAATAAGACAAAAAAGATACCGATGAATGTCAGATAAGGGAGGTTCTACTGTAATAACTAATTGTGGATGAGTTCCTTGTTATGAACTATAACCATTTAGAATTCCCCAAATATGGCATTATCAGTATCTTTTCTAAACATAATATATAAAGATAGAATTAAACGGTGTTTTCAGTCTCTCCTCTCTCTAATGCAAACTCTACATCGCCATCCAAATGGCAGTAATATTTCTATGGCACTGCTTTAAACATATTATTCTTTCACTCAGAAACAATCAATACCTCCTCAATCTTGCCTCTCCGATAAAATTGAAAGTTCTGATCTTGGCATTCGAGGAACTCCCCAACCTACCTGATCTGCTCTTTAGTACCTAAAATTCACTTCACATAATCTGTGATGCAGTCAAACTGAACAATTCTTTCTTCAGTACATTCTCATCTAGTCCTCATCTGCTTCTGTTCCTTTGGCCACACCACTGCCCATACTTGGAAGAGAAACTTCCCTCTTTTCTACCTGTTAAAGTCCTTCCCTTCCTTCTAAGTTCTGCTCAAATGTTACCTCATCCACAAAGTCACCCTTATTCTCCCCAGAATGAACTTTTCCTCTTACTTCAAATTTCTAATAACATTTTGTCTGGTTCCCCTTTTCCCCTTTCATATCTACCTAGTAGCTCATTCTCCTTCCCTGCCTTCACTCCAGACTGTAAGTATCCTGTGGGTAGGTGTGCTCTTTTTTCAACTCTGAATACCAAGAATCTAGTACAATGTCTCAAAGCTAGCCAGCGTTTAACAAAACAATCAATTTAGAGTTGGAAGGCATGTAAGTGGCCTTTGGATGCAACCCTCAGAAACTGAGGTCCAGAGAAGATAATTTACTTACCCAGAATGACACAGTCAGTAAATATCCAAGACAGGACCCAAACTTAGCTATTGATGCAAACCATCCCTCCTCCTCCATCCCAAATGGAATCAAGGAGGTAAGATCTATGTAGAGATGAGGAGGAATAACAAACTTGAGCACAGAAATTTCTCACTCTAACCTCAGTGTGCAAAATACTGATCTTAATGGTATAAAAAAAGAAGAATTCATTTGAAATCAGAAGTTCTCATGTAACATGTGGTCAAGGATAATCTTTGAGCTGATGCAAAGTCAAATAAGCAAAATTAGGAGAGCATATTACACAGTAACCCCAATAATGCAAATGAAAAGCACACTCAAAGGATGCAAAACTCTGAGTAATCTCCGTATCCTTTTTACTAGAGAGCAAATGAGATGTATATCTCCTCCAGTGCTGCACTCTCTTCCCATGGTGACTGCTTTCTCAATGCCTCACTCCCCAACCCTCTGCCAACCTAAACCTCTGTTCAATATAGCTATATATCCCAAACTCTCTTTGTTGAGGACATTGCCCATTGGTTGCTTGTAGTCCTTCATGCTTAAAGAGTATCAAAATGACATCATTATGTTGAAGTCAAAGTATGATGGTCTAACTATGGTTGATCAGAAGGCATCACATCAGGCACAAATTGTCCAATTGAACATTTGGAGTGGAGATGTATCTAAATTTGTATGTCTCACATTTCTTTTGTATATTTTTCAACCCCAGAATCCTGTCTCTATCACTATCTCCTATCTTCTCAATCCACCTTTCCTCTTATTCCCCACAGGGTAGGGTACAGGGTTCCTCCTCTCCTGCTGGAACTACACAAACAATACTATTCTCTTTTAACTGTTTTTGCCTCAGATGGAAAAAAAGTCTAGCTACAATTCCATGTATGCATGATTCTTCCTAGAACTTATTAAAGAAATTACTCATTATTTTTGACACAACACAAGCAGCTTTTTTGAATGATAGTGTCAAAAGAGAAGAATTTTCACAGATTATATGACATTAGAAATCTTTTATTTTCTACAGGGCCATTTAAGAAGTATTCTCAAAACAATTAGTGTGTTCTTTAAAACTATGTTTATCATATATTATCTATGAGTTTTCATGGTCATGCAACTTGCATGAAACAAACAGGGCAGACCCATTAATCATGGGCTATAGTATATATTTCATGAGAAGACATGGCTTTGTATTATGCTGTATTTTGTAGTTGAGTTTATTTTGTAGTACTATCATCACCAACCATGGTTTTCTGTATGAATTTGGAACTAACAGGTCTTCAGAAAAGTGATAGGACAGATAACTATTTGTAGATAACTGATGCTGGGTTCCATTCAATTCAGCTAGTATTTGTTAAATGCCTACTATATGCCGGATGCTGTGCTAGAAACTGAATATAGTTCCTTTCTTCAGGAAGCTTATATTCCATTGGGGGAAAACTACATGTAAACAAATAATTTTAAAATTTATATTTATTTTTGAGGCATACAGAAAGAGAGAGAGGGAGAGAGAGACAGAGACAAAGAGAGAGAGACAGAGAATGAATGCATTTTTGGTGGTGGAGTATCATGGAGATCATAATGACTGTAAGAATCAAGAAAACTTTGAGTTGAGCATAGAAGAGTTTCTCTAAACCATACGATTCTACCCTAAAATAAAAGTAGTTAAGTGGAACCGTGGATAAAGTGTCAGATCTGTAGTCAAGAAGACTTTCTCAGATACCTACTAGCTCTGTGAACCTGGAGAAATCACTTAACCTTTCTAAGTCTCAGTTTCCTCATTCCAAAAATAGGGATAACAGCATCTCCTGGGCAACTCGATAGTGCAGTGGGTAGAGCACCAAACCTGGAGTTGGAAAGGTCTGAGTTCACATGCAACCTATACAGTTGTGTGACCCTGGGGAAGTCACTTAATGGTGTTTGCCTGAGCTTCCTCATCTGTCAAATGAACTGGAAAAGGAAATGGTCAAGAAAACGCCAAATGGGGTCACAGATTGCTAGACATATGTCCTCAACAAGATCAAAGACAGAAAGAAAGGTCCATATACACCACAATATTTATAGTAGCATTTTTTTTGGTAGCAAAGAGTTGGGATCAAAGTAGATGATGAGTGATTGAAGAATGGATAAACAAATTGTAGTACATGGAAATCATAAAATATTACTACTCTATGGGAAAAATGAATATGAAAATTCAGAGAAACTTAAGAAGGTTTATATGAGCTGATGCAGTGGAGTGAGCAAAGTCAGAAAAACAATATACACAGTTACTACAATAGTGTAAATGAAAAGAAGAACAACAGTTTTAAAAACTCAACCCTGTATAATTATAATAACCAATTTTATCTACAAAGAAGAAATGAAAAATGACTCTCTCCTCATTGAATAAATGGGGGAACTATAACTGGAAAGTTCCACTATGAAAACTAACCTACAAAAAAATGAAAACTTCCTTTGGTCTTAAAAGTTCATTCAGAAAGGAGACTGCTAACATAGAATTTTCTTAACAACTGGGTACAGTAGAAGATGTATATCCTAATGGAGTGAGACCGCTCAGCTCCCACATACCCACTCCAGAAAGAGACTGAAATTCACAATGCAACAAATAATGGCCAAGAAATTGAATGTGAAATTAGAGTCACTTTTTCCACTCTAGAGCATCACCAAAAGTCAGCCACCAGCCCATGGACAGTAGAAAATGGGGTTGTCATCAAAGCCAAAACAGGCAAACAAGCGGCCAGTCTCTCATTCCTACCAGAAATACATACAGCCTGCAGACCTCTATCTTCTTCTGGGTACATCCTCTCACAGAAAACCCCAAGGAGAACACAAAGTCCCAGAGTGAGTATGTTGGAAGCCTGGGAGTAGCATTTAGACTAAGGAAGTCCAGGTACCCAAAGTACATCTCAGCCACACAGGACCCTGAAGAGAGTATTCCAAACCTTAGTGACCCGAGGGGATCCAGGAGGTGAAGATCATCAAAGAAACCCAGAGGAACCAGGGTGAGACCAAACATGAAGGATAATGGAAGAGAACAAACCTTTATCAAGTGCTTACTATGTGTCAAGTGAGAACTAAAGGTATAAAAAAATTCATAAACCAGAGAAGGCCTCAACCAATATTTTTTAATGTAAATCTAAAAATCACCAAAAAAGAGCAAGATAACAATTTCACAGTAACTGCAAGAAGAGACTCAAAGGAAATAATGGATGTTTCAGAAGGATGACTTGGATACTGAGAAGAAATTTTTAAAAAAGATTAAAACAAAACTGTGGAGAAATAATTGGAAGAATGAATAACTTAGAAGGAAAAATACAATCCTCACTTAAGTGATAACTCCATTAAAACTAAAATGGACCAAGTAAGTATCAGTGACTCCATGGCATAACAAAAAAAAAAATATTTAAATAAAAAAGTAAAAGATTGAAAAAAGTAAAAGAAAGTACAAAATATTTCAGATACCTGGAATCCAAAACAGCTGACCTGGAAAGTAGGTCAAGTGGTAATTTAACCATCACTAGACTCCTGAACATGATTTTTTTTAGAAATTCTGGGGGCTATATTCAAATAAATCAGAAACTAAAAGCTGCCAAGAGGTATTAGACCTGGAGAGCACAGTGTAGATAGAACAGAATACACTGATTACCTTGTGGGGAAAAAAATCCACGAGAAAAAAGTATGAGAAATGTTACAACCCAAATGCAGAGTTCAAGTCAAAGAAGAAAATCCTGCAAGCATCTAGAAAGCAGTAGTTCAAGCACCAAGGAACCATAGTCAAGATCACAAAAGAACTCATAGCTTATATTATAAGTAAGAGATCTCAGAATACAATAGTCCACAATGAAACTAATGTAGGTTTATGACCAAGAATGACTTACTCTGTAAAACTGAGTATTATTTCATAGAATGAATATGGAACAGAGGACTTTCAAGCATGTCTTATGAAAAGATGAGAGTTGAGTAAGAACTTTGAAATACAAATACAAGAGCCACAAGAAATCTAGAAAGATAAATATATTTAAGTAGTGGGCAAGTATTATAGGATGAAGTACCAATGTCCCAACAAGGAGAAAATGTCACTTTAAAATGTCTTCAAAGGAAATTGAGGGTGTTCAATTAGGGGAAAAGAACTTATAAATGAGACTGGATTGGTTCTGTTACTGGGATTTAAAGAGGGGAAAGGGGGGAAAGGATGAAAAGAGAAACAAACCAGTGTAAAAAGAAGGAAGAACGGGTAGAAATTGCTTTTCATAATTTGGGTGGGTGAAAGGAAAACTATATAAACAAACAGAAAGTAATGGTAGAGGACATCAGATCCTCACTCAAATATGTAGCAGATAAAGAAGGATTGAATGCACACAAAAAAATGGTGAAGAAATGCAGGGAAACATCAAGATGAGATGGATATAAGAAGAGGGGTAATATTGAGGGTGAAATAGTTTCAAGCAATAGTGATGCCTTTCTTTAAAAAAAAAGCCATTGATTTAAAAAAAATACACTGTAGAGAAGAAAAGGCACAGGCGAGCTGTACAGTTTTGTAAGAATTTATTACATACTTTCTTTAAAGCAAATGGTATGAAGCAGAAATTCATGGTTTCATATACATTACTCTCTTGTTCTGCTGCTAATGGGAAATTATTCTCTTTTTTGGTGTTTAAATTCTATATAAAAGGTAAAATTAACAATATTTGGTACAGTTACTTAAAAATTATATCCTATTTTGTGATACTTAGAGCTGTGTGATGTTTAGAAAGTATAAAGAAACTATCTAGTTTTTAAGTTAGAGAGAAAATGAATGAGTCAAGTTAGACAAAAGTTCAAATTTTTAAATGTCTTCATTTCTAGAATCCTGGGGGAAAAATCAAAACACAATAAATTTTCAGGTAGTGGAAGCCAAAAAGGTTCATCATTTTATCTATACTTTATATGTAATTCAAATGAAACCAGCTGCCTTCACAGCAGGGCACACTCAATAAATTAATACAGAGTCCTGAGAAACTCAACCATATTGAAAATTAGAACTTTTTTTCCTTTCTAGAAGCTTAATTCTAATGAAAATCTTAGGTGGAAAAACCTACATGTTCAAAAAGTTACTGAATTAATAAAAATAAACTCACTTGTGACAAGTATTTTTTTCTGAACATCAAGTACATACAAAAAAAGGATGGATAAAAGATTATTTTTTTTAAAAATCAGTTGAAAGTTAAAGCATAATGTTCAATATAAATGGTCCTGGATTCCCAAATCACTGGAACATGAACTATCTGTAATGTTGGTAAGCTGCTTT
>CM053771.1:508672616-508736336 GCA_028658325.1 Potorous gilbertii
ATATATATATATATATATATATATATATATATATATATATATATATATATATATATATGTATATATACATATATATATATATATTTTATCCCAGTATTTGATGAATCAATTGATTAGTTAATCTCTTACAGTATGTATGTGTGTATGTGAGTGTACAAAGACAGTCTAAGATACTAAAAATCATTTGCTGATATTCATTTTATCAGTTTCATTCTTCTATTTGATGAGGGGGGAAGCATTTTTAAATCCATGCCCATGAAAATCTAATCACATATTATAATTAATGAAAAAGTACTTTTGAATGCACATTATACTATGTTATATTTTTCACCTGATAACAAGCTGTAAGATTTTTTTTCTCCTCATAGCTGATTGCCCAATATTTAGAATGTATTTTTATGAATAAATTTAGAAATATTTTTTCTGATCAAATGAAGGTGTCTCTCCTATTCTTACTACTGCCAAGCCTGTGATTTACACACAGTTTAATTATTCAGATGTTTATTATGTTCTACATAATGAAATTTGGACCCTCATATTTTCTTCCTACATGCTCGATGCAGGCTGCAATTATAGCCACAGATATCTGTTTATTTGATGAATTTTGCTTCTTCTGCATAGTTTGATAAATATGGAAATAAGTCAAAACCTACTTTATATACAGTAATTAAAGTGAAAAATCTAGTCATGATGCAAATCCTTAATTGGACTCCAGGAGAGATATGCAGAATTTCTCTTTAATAATATGGGATGACTGGGGATAGAAAAACAAAGCACACTAAAATATGGTTTAGAAGCACAATTAATCACAAAACAGAAAACAACCAATTTAGCATAGCTCATTCAGTGACTCTCAAGGCTCAGGTAATGTTCTTTTAATCATCTGGCTCTAATATTAAGGTTGTGTCATGTGCTGCTGAAATAAAACACAATATATATGCAGGTCTTCAGTGGGAAACATGTTCTTTGAACTAATTTGTAAACATAGCCCTTTCATAATAAAATGCTTAGACTCCTTAATGACATGTAAGTGAATGATCAAAGCAGTCTAAAACGGTTTTAACTGTGTTCTTTAAATATATTAATTCATTAGATTTAAAAAAAAAATCCAAACCTCTCCAACTAAAGATCATGTGGTTTATAGGTTTTTTTGGCTTCCTGGGCAAATTTAGTTTAGTTTTAATAAAGTGAGAACAACAAGCAGAGCCATATTTTAGTATTGTGACAATATAAAGGATACACTTGTTAAGCAATATGAAATTAATGTGTCCCGGGACGGTGCAGATGAGGCTAAGTGGGAAAAAAAAACTAAGTCATCTAAGAGCCTAAACCCTAAGTATTTGTTTTCATGTACTGTACACCCATTGCTCTAATCAGCTAAAAATTAGCCATTGTCATTCCCTAATTTTATTGTAAAGATATTATTCTCTATATAGGTTTGTGTAATATCTCATTAAGGGAATAATTATATGAGGATTCTTTAACCTAGAAGAAGCTAGATTTATTGTACTGCTTTGGTTAAGTAGAAATTTCATTATTCTGCATTTCTCTCAAATAGAAAATGTCTCGACATGGAGCAAAGCAAATGATCAGTTTAAAAAATTGGAAACAACTCCTCTTAGAAGTTACCTTTATTCATATAAGAAAATCAAATATACCTAAATCCTGATATGAAAAGAGCCAAAGAAGAGGGCAAGGGGATTGGAATTGCGCAGAAAGCCCTGTGGTCTGTGACATTATCATGAGGGTCATTTTTCTGTTACCCAGATGTGCCCATCAGTAGAGGCCATGACTACAAGCTTCCATGCTGAGAGCAGCTGAAATCAGAGAGGCTTGATGTCCAGTATTCAAATCAGTGTAAAACTCTTTCTAACCCAGGATTCCTGCCCTGCTTCACAGATAAAAGGAACTGAAGACAACTTATTTCAGTGTAGTCTTCTCCTCACTCCCCTACAATTCCTGCCATGTCTATGGTGCACCTGTCATAAAATTTAAAGACTTTGGGGGCTCCTTTCTTTGAAGTCTTCTAATGGTAGCCAGCTAACCTTTGATGTTTGCCTATTGCATATGTTTTAACTTGTAAACTGAAGCATAGTTTAATAGCAATCAATTTCTACACCAAATTGAAATTAAATTGATGTTACCAAGTTCCAGAACATATGCTTTGGACATGGTAGTGGTAACAAAGTACACTGCTTATTCTCAAATATAAGAGTTAAGTGACTTTTATTGAAATCAACAAAAATATCTGATATCACAATGTTTGCTGCCTTCAGGGTAACTAAAAATCTAATTGATTCGGTAGCACTTCTCATTTAAAGGAGTATTAAATACATTTAATCCATAAATTGGATGTGTACCAGTACACTTTTTCCACATACAAAATCATGTTTAAAATATTATTTCTCATAGATCTATTACATTATATGTTATATATGATGATAGATTTAATAGCATCTAGTCATAGAGAAAACAACATGTATTAAAATGTTTTACAAATATTGAAATGCTATAGAAATGTAACCTGGTAGTAGTAATAAATTTGATATTTCAAGAATTGAATGTCATTTCTGTTTAGGGGTTGAGAGGAAATTAATCAAAGTACGCCCTCAATACCAGTGCAGAATCAATGAAAGAGAAGCTAAAAAGGGTGACGGGGAGTGTTCTTATTTTAAAAAGAACATTGCTTTTTATTTTTGATTATGATGAGCACTTTAACATTTGCCACATTTTTTTCTTTTCTTTTCCCCATATTATGAATTTAAAGCAAGAAAAGGGAATAGATGATATTAATTGAAGAATAAAAGCCATCAGGATAATTCCTTTTAACACCCCAATTCAAATTTGTGGTTTGCCTTTGTGGTGCAAAGACCTCATATATAGTCTCTTTCTTAGGTGTTCCTGAGAAGAAAGTTTAGAAACTGGATCTTCAGTGGAGAAGATGGGTAGTTGTATTATCAAATGGATAGATATTTTCAAGTGACCTTTATCCATATTCATTTTATCAAGTAAATTGGAAAGGTACAATCAGCTCCCAAATTGTCTCTACATCATTTCGGTAACAATCAGATAATACAGAGTGATTACTAAGTAATTAGTCTTTTAAATCATTTGATCATTCATGCAAGGATCACTCTGGTGGCCTTACATTGCAGAACTTTTTCCTACAAAGAAATTCTGGAGTCCTATCAATTTTATAATATAGTTGAACCAATTTTAATGAAGCTTGCTATTATAAAGATTCAGAAATACATATACAAATATACATGCACACACCCACATATATGTGTGTGTGTACATATATATATATATATATATATACATATATGGAAACAGAATGATTCCATTCCTAATGTGGTTAACCTATAGTAGCTAGTCCTTATGGAGTGAAACGTATGTTCATTTTAATAGGATGTTAAAGTGAATATAAAACTAATAGGAGAATAACAAATTCTCAATAGCAGAATTTCATTTCCATGAGAAAAAACCTTCAAGTCTTTAAACTGACTCTATGCTGACTAGCCAGTATATTATTCTTTTACCAATTATGGAATGACTATAAAGGAAGTACACCAGATTGCGCTAGAGATTATTATTCCAAAAGTACTGATTATACTACCACTAATATAGTAACAAACAACAACATTTGTATAGTACTTTACAATTCATAAAGGACTTATTATAAGTTGTCCCCTTTGGGTCTCACAGAAACCCCATGAGGAAGGTAATGCTAAAGCCTGAAGGTTATGGAGTCCTTTTGAGGGAAAACAACATATTATTGTAAAAACTATTCATTGTGACAATATCAAACATACTATGTTCTCTAGCATCCATTGTAAATAATACTCTGTCAGGCAAGTGTCGAAACAACCCAAGATTTCCCAGTGGAAACTTTTCTGTTTTCCAGTACACTATTAAGTCATTTTGGACACTACTAAGTCTCACCAACTTCAGTGATTACCATCTAAAAAGAATTAATAGAAAGTGCAGCAAGTCAAGCAGTCATGGATTTGAACACATAACATTTAAGTCCCTTTCAGATGAACAAGGTTATTTCATGCTGGTTTTCTCAGTAGAAATATCTATTAGACCTTTTTTAAATCTCCCAAGAGAACATGAATAAAAACTACAATCTGTGCAGTACCCTTCGAACAATTGGCAACTACCTAACTCTTGTTGCACCAAAAGTCTACAAACTCTTACGGAAAATCCCTGACTTTCTAATGGAAAGGTTTTCCCCATTAAGTATAACCACAAAGGGTCACAGAAGTTCATTAATACCAGAACACAAATCTTGTCTACTGGAAACTGTTTACAAAGAGCAAGACACGACTACTCCCCACTCCCATCCTCCCCCCCACACACATACATACACATTAATGTAGTAATTAGTGTGCTACAAAGAAAGCTTGATTAGTAATTTTCTACATTTCTATTCCTCTTGTTGGTTATATCATGTAAGCACAGAAATGAGCATTAAGAGAGTGCCCAGTGTGAGAATATAAATGTTTGCTGAAGTAATATATCTGAATACATGAAAATCTGCTTAAGAAATCCTAAATCTCTTTTGGGGACATTTTATACACTATAGAGAGACAAATCTAATCTGTAAGAAAAAAGTATACATTCCAGTATAGGAAGTCTTTATCTGGTATCTGTGAACTTTCTTTTAATATCTTGATCACTGTATTTCCATATTACTATTTTCCTTTGTAATTCTCTGCATTTTAATTTCCTGCATTTAAAAATGCAATTCTCTAAAGGGGCTGTAAGTTTGTTAAAAAGGTCCAAGGTACAAAAAAGATTAAGAAGTCCACAGGACTTCTCATACCTGGCCACTCCAATCATATACTTTGACTCATTCCTTAGCTTTCATTCTTCTGTGAAAGTAACAGTCCATCGCAAGATTCAGCTTTAGGCTTTTTATACACATCAAGGCAAGGCATGCAAATATTTCAGAGAATCTGATTGATTTTGCAGAGGTATGCATATTGTGTGTTGTAGTATTATATTTTCCACATTTTCCAATATGGGTAAATTGTTTTAATAAATGATTATTTGAAAGATACTCTGTTTAAGTACCATCAATTTCTTCTCAAACTTTTCATTCTGCTTTTTTCCATCTTATCTTCTATCAGATAATGTGCCCTAATCCTCCAGGATTTCTTCCTCTTTGGTGATATTACTGCTGTTAATTTTGTAGGCAGCTGTCTTCCTACTCACTCCTATTAACTAAATACAGGAAGCTATTCCCTAAATTCCAGATTAAGTAAAGAGGAATAACTCAAGTATAACAATGCACATCCCTAATATAAGTGTCCATTTGTTCCTCTCTTCCTCTCTGAAGTACCTACATTTAATTCCATAGACAAGCTATAAATTACAGTAGGAAGGAGAGTTTTGACTATTTGATATGCCTTTCTGGTTTGTTCACATAGAGGATTTCAGTGCAAACAAACCTTCAAAAGAAATTGTCCAATTTGAAACCTATGTAGTAAAAAAAGTTCCCACTTGAAATATGTCTCATCTGATTTTGAAGTCACTATTCTCTTTTAAAGGAAAAACCCCTAATAGAAATTAATACAAATTAAAAGCTGCATCACTTTCAAATTCATTATTTGGAATTTCACCCTGTATAGTCCTTATTATCTACATTCTAGTGGATGCCTGTAGCCCCATAATCATTTTATTGGTCTTTATGAAGGAAATTGCATTTCCTTCCATTATGAACATGTTGCTGCTATTTTAGTTGCCCATAACTTTTTTTTTCAAGAAAAGGCCAAAAGCCATACTTTTGCTGTTTTATTTTTGCTGCAATAAACATTATATCTAATGTCCTATATCTAAACTGTTGTTCATTACCACACTGTCCTCTTTTTTTTTTGTATTATAGCTTTCCTAGTATTGCATCTCCATTCTTTTGAATATCTAATGTGTTGATGTTATTTTCTCTCGACTCTCATTATTTCAAGCACGACCCAAAGTAAACAATGTATTTCCCATTATTTACTAAAATTGCTTTTAAACTACTTTTTTAGGGAAGTTTTACTATGCAGAGGACCTTAATGCACGAGCATGAATTTCTTTTAGACGACCTTGAGAAAACCAATTTAAATACCTTGATGCAAAAATGGGTCATATTTTAACAATAATAGAAATATTTTAAAAGCCAATCAATATTGTAGACATTTTGAAGGTGATAATTAATCAGGATCAATGTTTTTAAGTGGTAAAGTCAAGCTTGTGGCTTTACCTGTAGTTTCTTGCTTAGAGAAATATGTTGGTTAGAAACCTAGAATATGGGTATGTTAGAAGAGACTTTCTGAGTTTAGAGGTTTAAATGAAACATTTTGAAGTTCATATTATGCTCCCTATTCTCTTTAGTTGTGCTATTTCAGACTCAAAAAGCTATAGAAATAGGATTTAAAAAAAATTATCCTTTTTGTTTTTCGTTTGTCTTGTTCCCTTAGAAAGAATAGTTAAATTAAAAATTATTTTTCATGAATGGAAACATCAGTTTAAAAATATTCACACTGATTATTAGCCATTGTGCTTAGGTACAGACTTGATCTTATTTCCTGGCCAATTAAATGAATATCATTGAAAGGAATTCTTGATACATCAATGTGGTCTCCAAATTTGAGACAGAAAACACAAAATGGTCTCCCTGCTTGAGATTTTTAGAAGGAGAAGTGAGCGGGTGTTGAGAAACCTGGTAGAATTTTCACAAGGCAGATAGTAATTACCCAACCTGGATGGGGGCCAGGACACTAGGGTTTAACACTCCAGTTCTTGCAGAAAAGGTCATGGGAACTTTAATAAGCTGGAGTAGTAAGGACTTTAGTTTCACATATAATAACATTAAGGTTATAGTTTTAAATTAACCTTAAAATTTCAGGATAAAAAAATTAGCCAAGGAATGAAATGACTTGAAAATTATGTGGCTAGAAGTCCTACAAAAAAGAATTCACTTGACATATTTTGCTTGTTTCTGTTTTCATCTATACCCTCATTAAAAATGATAAATAAATAGCCCTAGAAATATGTTTCTATTCAGAAAAATATCCAACATTATCTACAGAGTTATACTGCAGTGTTTCAACAAATTTAGCCAATAATTTTTGGGTTACTGGGCTAATTTCAGAGACTCAGCACAGTTTCCTCTTAACAACAATCATCTTTGGTTTTCAACATTATTGTAAAGGTTTTACTTGGTTCATGTTGTTAATTCCCAGGACAAGGATGCCACAGAAAAATCTTAATACTTTACAGAAGTACACCAGATGTCTTGGCTACTTTAACTGGCCTCTTGGTGAATGCTCAGCTATCTTATGATATGATATCAGCACTTCTATATAGTCAGTTCACTTTGGTGTGATTTCATGAAACACATACTCACATAAATACATATACACTGATTTTTTTCTAGCCTAGGTTTGCATAACATTGAAACTGATTAAAATAATGTAAGATTTCAATTTATTATGTTTCCTAGCAGCTGTTATTTCCAAACAGACTTTAGAGTCATGGTTGGGGTTTCTGTGAAAATTATGACATGTAGTGGACACAGTCAGGCCACTCTCCCACTGCTCCCATCTGCATTCAGCTTAAAAACATCGGGAAGAAGTCGTCAATTGCAATTATGACATGATGCCATAATGATGAAAATCTGGAGCCCACTCTAAAACTTTTTAAGTCACATAGCTAGAATTTTCAGTGCAATTGCTTCTGCTAACCACTAGTAAAGTTCTCTTATCTAAAAGAATATGTAACAAACCATCCATCCAACAAATAGAAATGATTAAATGAAACATTCATTCAGGCAGCAAACTTATTGCTGGTATTTTGAAATACTAATTACCTCCAAATACTTTCTTTCTAGAAAACACAGATATTCAGATGACTTTTCAAACCCCTGGTTTTGGTGAACTGTAAATCAAACCACTTACACACGTTGTCTCATTTGGTCTTCACAAAGATTCAGTGGAATAAGTTCTAGAGATATGAATGTCTCCATTTTAAAAATAAAGAAACTGAGACTCAGAGAAGTTATTCACCCAGGGTTTTACAATAGAATTTGCAGTCAGAGCAGCTGGATCTGATTCCTTCTCTATCTCTTACTTCCTATTGGGCAAATTGCTGAACATCTCTGGCCTTTAGTTTCCCCTGAAAAATGAGTGGTTTGAACTACATGACGTGCAATGTTCCTACCCATTCTAAATATATAATTCTGTGATTCCAGGTGTGAGAGACAGGAAATCAGTCCCAGGGATTTCCTAAAACCAAGGTCAGTGTCATTGTACAATGCTTTCTATTGCTACAAAATTATACAAAACACAACTTACAACTGAAAAATAAGAGCAGTTCTTTTTTTTTTAAAGATCCACTTTCTGCTTTTTGCAAGACATGGCTAATAAAAGATTTTTTTATTTTTCATATTATTTTGAGTGAAGATCTCACAAGAGCATTTTAATAGTCTTTCTTTCTACTTCATGGGAAATTATAGTAAACCAAGGTATATAAAATGACATCTGGATAATTTAATGATTTTGATTAAAGCATTAGTGAGCTATTCAACAGAGGCTAGAACTCAAATGAGAAGTCTGCTCTAGAGACTATTCAAAAACCAAGATTACATCTTTGTTCACAGAATCTTTAAGCTGATGGAGACTTAAATGCATGAGAAATAATTGTTTTTAAAAATCTGTTTGCCTCCAGGATGCTAAGATGAATTAAGGGGGTAGTGTGGGAAAAGGTATATTCTAGACTCGGGGGTGAATTGAGGACTCATTGTTGTGGTAAGAAGAGAAAATACAGGGCAATAAAAGCTTAATTTTGTCACTCTCACAAATAAACAGGACACATGGTTAAGATTGTCGAGATGGATGGATCCCTGTTTCAGTCAATGGCAAACCTAGAGAAGGGATTTGGCCAAAGATATAAGCAGATACAAGGGAAAATATTAGAACCTGATTTTAACATTTATTACATAATTACAGATGGCCACCTAGGATTCAAATCATGTTCTCCTCAAGAAACACTTACATACAACAAAACTCTGACATAAAATACAATTGGCTCATGAGATGAATTATTCACATCTTGCAAAACCAGTATAATAAAAGAAAAGATTGTATTTTACAGGAGAAAATCTCTAATTATACACATTCATTTGTTTTACCAAATTAAATTTATTTTTCCACTCTAGTTAAGTTCTCTACATTGTTACTATATAGAATCCCCACAAAGGGCACAGTATTTGCCCAAGTCTGAAATAATTTTTTAAAAAAGATCAAGTCTTCCAATTCTAAGTCTAGGCTGCTCAGAGAAATATTACTGACTTCTCCAGCTGCTCCAGAGACATACGAATACCAGAAAGAAACACTAGCATGCTTTCTGCCTTCCACTTTTATATTTTCCACCCTACAATTCAATTTCTTTTGAGCTACTCTCTTGCAAAAACCACTCTATTCCCTCATTTTTATTGACTGCTTTATTCCAGGGCCATTCTGTTTTTCTTGGGGAAACCAACACCCCCTTGAAGTGGTACAGAAATGGACACCCTGCAATTCTAGCCTAATGTTTTCTATGCTGTTATCCAATAACCCAGCTTTGAGCAGGCCTTGTCTTAGTGTCTATGATGCATTAAGTCTCCAGGACCTAAATGCATATCTGGACAAGGAATGAAAACCAAATTTCCAGTCCAAGAATTTGTCCCATATTCTCCACTGCTGGAGAGAATGACCCAAATCCAGAAGAGTTCTGCTTTCTCAAACCTTCAACAACTTCACCTCTCATGCAGAAGCATCATGTAATGACTCTTACCACCAATGAGAAGAGGCTGATGCAGAAGCCTGGGTTTGACTCTGGGTTCCAGGGAGAACCAATGAATATGTTTTACCCAGGATTTCTAAAATCGTGTAGTAAAATTCCTTACCACACAATCAAGGTTTTCAAGTTGGAACAAAAGAGTTCTTAGAAGTCACCAATTTCAATGTCCTCATTTTAGGGATGGGGAAACCAAGGCTCAGATTGCCTTAAGGGCAGGGAGTGGTTCTATGCTTTCAGTACCCAGCTTTCAGTACCTGACATATGGTAGGCACCTAACAAATGGTGGTTAAATTGAATTGCCCAAAGTCATAGAGGTAGTAGGTGGATGAGTCAGGACTTGAACCCAGGTCCATTGTCTTCATGAGGCTGCCAAAGAGTTCTGTGACACAAAAATTCCACTATACTTGTTTGGGAAAAAGAATGAATCAAGACAGTGCACAGATCAGAAAGCAGAAATGGCTCTGACCCCTTGCTATCCCTTTCCTAGTAATGTATAAATCTTCCAGATGCCACTGAGCAATTAACCAGTAGGCATTTATGAACTACCTGCCGTGTTCCAGATACTTTGCTAGGTACTAAAGATACAAATATAATGAATGGAATAATCCCGAAAGAGCCTGCATTCAGATAGTGGCGACAAGAAGTGCACAAAAAAAATATAGACAGGATAAGTATGAAGTGAATGAATACAAGGCAGTTGACTACAAAATAGTTAGGAAGGGAGGATGCTAACAGCAGGGGAAATCAGTTAGGTCTTCAAGTTAGAGCAGGGGTTTTTAACCTGGGGTCCAAAACACCCCTGAAGGAACCATGAATAGATTTCAGAAGGTCCTTGACCTTGTTTGGGAAAAAAAATTTCATATTCATTTTCACAAACCTTCAAATGAAATCTAGCACTTTCTTCAATTAGGAAGTTTTAAAACTAAAACATTATCCTCAGAAGAGATCCATAGGGTTCGTGATACTATCAAAGAATTCTGTCAGAGAGAGAGACAGACAGAGACAGAGAGATTGAGACCCTGATGTAAAAGATCTGAGCCACTTTTTGAAGGAAGAGGACTGAGTGAGGCAGAAAGGAAGACAAAATGTATTCCAGATATAGAGGTTGGCCCATCTAAAAGCCTAGAGGCAAGCATTATGTTGAAACCAACTCTGACCATTTCTTGGAAAGATTGTTAAATTTTCAGGGTGAACATTAGCACCTTGGAAACCGGCAAACCTTACAAATCAGGGCTTGGTTTACTGTTTTGTTGATTGTCTAGACTTGTGAAAGTGATAGTAAAATGTGTTAATAATGTAGATTAAACTTAAAAGTATGCTATAGGCACATTTTTTTTTGCAGGAGAGAGTCATTTATTACACATTTCCCAGCACACCCCTACCCAGAGGAGAAGATAGTGTCATGAGTGAGAAATTGAGAAAAGGCCTATAGATTAGTTTCCTTTTTCCTGAGCTAAGAAAATTCTCATCTACACTTAAAACTCATTCATTCATAGTCTCAGAAATTCTTCCTGAAATTTATAGCCACTATCTCAGCATTTCAATACCCAGAACTTAGCAATATCTGAAGAAGATCAGATTTTCACTATTTGTGTCCCTCATCCGATTTACAAAAATTTGGAAATCAAACAAGTCTCATACCAAAGTGGAAGGACATTCAGGACTTTTTTTTCCTGCATTTCTTCTGATCTCCAACCAATTCTCCATTGACAATAAAACATTCTCAACCCCATCTTGACTTTTTCCAATACCTTTTTTAACGTGGAATCTTGTCAAAGTTTTTTAGAAGCATAAATAAAACATACTCTCTAGTTTCCCCTTTGTATAGATGTGTTTCTATTCCCTCAAATGGGAAAATAATCAAATAAATAGTTGCCAGGTTAGGCAAGCATAAAATCCCCTTACCACAGCCACATTACCTTTGCACTAATAGGGACACATTTTTGAGGTGTTAACTGATCTTACCCATTGTCTATTTTGCCAGCATCCCTAGCAGAGGAAGTCAGACTCACCAATCAGCAACTCTCAGGGTCCCTTCTAGAACAGAGTTGATGGACAGGATTCATACTGGCAATCTGCCTGTCCTTCACATGGTGATTTGTTTGCTATCTACCTTACATACTACCAACTTGACAGATTATTGTTCTAAAAAAAGCTACCTGATAAGTCATCGAGCATTATATAAACACTAATTTGAGATTTTTTTTTGAGAGAGGAAGGAAAGCAGGGAGCAATTTGGGACTCGTAATTTTGTTACTCTAAAAAAAACTATTGAAAATTTAAAAATCCCCTCTATCAATGTGTATTATTAGTTAACTGCTCTGCAACTCATAGCCAAGAGCTGTGAGAGTCTTACTCCAGTTACTAAGAGGGTGAGTGAGTTGCCTAGGATCACATAACCAGTATGTACCAGAGGTGGTTTTTGAACCCAAATCTTCCTACCTGTAAAATCAACTCTCTATCTTCTTTCCTATGATGTCTTGATGAATATAGTCATCAGTTATTTTGGTTTCGATTTTTTTTTTAGACTGGACCTGTGATTCTATTAGCATAAGAAATCACCAGTGAGAAACTTTCCCTCTACAAATGCAGATCCGCAACTGTTCTGTAACTCATAGCCTCAGAGAGTTGCCTGAGGCATTAAGAAGTTAAGTGACTTATGGTAGAAATTACTTGTGAATATGGGTCTTTTTGTCTCAAAGGCTAGCTCTATCCATTTTACTAAGCTACTTCAGTTTTTATATTTACTGTGATTATTAAATTGGAAAGACATTTGGCCATATTTTATCATTTTTCCTCTGAATTCCTTTAAAACTAAATGGATACCAGTTGATCCTGATGATTTAAACTACATTTACCTTGTCAATTCTTCCACTAAAGACTTCCCTTGACATATGTGTACATATGTGTATATGTTTATGTATACATTTTAATATATACTTATAACAGTAATTCATTAAGACTACTTATCAAGACTTGGTAAGCTGTGATCCAAATCAATAAAACATGTATCTGTAAGGATAAAAATCAGAAATCCTTGGAGTATTGAAGACAGTATTCTCATTATGTCAAAAACTCCCTATTCATCAGCTGTTTCTGTTCCAATCTTTGACCTTGCCCCTTCAAAAATCAGAGTATAACTCTTCCACTCCAAAAAAAATAAATGGGCATATCTCTTCTGCCTCCTTTTGTTTAGATATAAGCAAAGGCTGGAATTTTTCATCCAAGTGGTCAAGTGAGCTCATTGAATTTTTGTCTGACTTCTGCCAAAATCTGGCATTAAATAACCTGCCTTTTATAAGTGACTTTAGAATTTCTTGCAGTAGATTATTCAAAATCTTCTGGGATACACCTAATTTCTTATTTGCATTTGAAATGTCATACTTTGAGGCATTTTTTATTCTCTTTTGGACATTTTTCTTTCCTTTTTCTTTTTAGGAGAGACTAAGTCAGAGACTAAATTAAGGTAGCCTCTGACAGCTAGCCATGGAAAATTTGGAATAGGAGATTTGGCTTTTTTTTTCCCTCTTCTTTAAAAACAAATTGTGATTATGCACCTATTTTGTACAACATCATCAGTTAGACCTAAATAATAAAGGATACAAGGAAAAATACAAAACTCTTGTAATTAAATATATCTACTAAAGGAAATGTGAAGTAGACAAATAATTGAGAGACAGCCGGGATAGTTGGGTAGGATTGAAAGGATCAGATGAAATAATGTATGCAAAGTGCTTTGGAAACCTCTAAGTGCTGTAGAAATCTTTACTATTGCAGTTGTGGCTATTGCCGTCATTGTAATTACTAGAGCACTGGTGTCAGACTTAGGGGCGAGGGCGGAGCTCAGTTTTACCTCCTCCTCTGACACTTACTGACTGTATGACTCTAGGCAAGTTACTTGACCTCTCCATGCCCTCCAGACCACTCTCTAAGACCATAAATTGCAAAATAGTTAAGAGACCAGCATGGGTAAGAACTGAATTTCTTCACTCTGAGTTCACTCCATCAATGAAATCATAAATTAAAAAGAGCCCCAACTGAGATAAGGCAGAAAGTGATGTATCATCAAGATTAAATGGACATATTCAGCCTATAACCATGTTCTTCCTTTCACCAAGACAAGGGGAGCAAGTCTGTCTGCTGTCTCTGCACAAACCTCCCAGGCAATCTTTGTGCCTTATTTTCCTATTTAAGGATGCTATGGCTATTCATTTTAATCTGATTTTACCCATCATATGGGGAGAAAGGAGACCTCTCTAGGGATGCTTCTGCTAGAAGAAGCAGGCTGTGGTTGGGACAAGGGAAGAAAAGACCTGGCAGGTGTGAGTTTGTTCTGTGAAAACTCTGCTGATCCAGTCATTTTCAAAACCTATTTGAAAAGTTAATGCACCCCCATTATTTCATTAGCTTCTATGCTCACAGCTCTCTGACAATAAATCAGAGGCACAGAGAGGTTAGTTAAGTGACTTCTTTGCACAAAAACTTAGTGACAAAGCAAGAAATTGAGCCCCCCCTCCAAAAAAAAAAACCCAGAATCTCAGTCCTAGCCTTAAAAAAGATGTGATTATTCTCATCTAATCTTGGAGGACTGGGAAGGCAGAGAAAGGGAAGACAAACAAGGAGATTTTTAAAAATACTCAGCAACAACAAAAAAAGCAGTAAATAAGGCAACATTTAATCTAATCAAAATCTAGCAAGCGCGATAGAAAAATCATCCAATTTTAATTTTTCAAAAGTCATTAGTTTTCAAATTAAAGAGAAGATTAAAGGGAAAAAATTGCCTTAACTGAAAGCAAGGGCTAAATTTGGTCCATTTTGTTGTTTATTAGTGCATAAAGTCCTTGCATTTACCATTTGACAAATCTTCTGATAAAACCCTCACTGCAATCAGGTGAAGTAGGTTATTAATGGATCTAAAAAGATGTACAGGATTGCCTCATCCTGAGGCAATTAAGTTTGTGGAATAAGGGTGTTTAACATCTCTGAGGACTTACTATAATGAAACAGGTGAGCTTTCTACAATTGGCATTGTTTGTATAATTCAGGGAATATGAGGCTTTTTTTTGACTAATGAATCACTCATGAATTTAGAGTTTCTGGAATACTTTAGGAAATCTAAAAGAATTGTGTTCGTAAAGGAAGAATTGCTGACGGTTTGGTCATGTTCACATGAGAATCTTCCAAATAAACTTAAGACTTTATCAGGTTCGAGGGGAAGAGAAAAGAAAATATTTGCATTTGTAACATTTGAATGTTTGGAGAGGTAAGGAGAGAACATTTTTGTTTGTTGAGAAAATAAAATGTAAATTTAAAAAGTAAAATATTTTTAATCATCTAATTTTGGTGTAACATTGATGCAAAATATTTATCTATTTCAAGCTACAAAAATAACTTTTACTTGAATTACCTAAATAACCTTCTCCATTCTTTTTATTATTTTACTATGTAAAGGCTGTCTAGTAATGCTGTCCCTACACCGAGGACCACCAAGTTATTTAAAAGACATAATGACAAGCATTCCCTTCAGGAAGATAAAATTGTAGCTATTTCTCAGGTGGAACTCTCTGAATCACACCATAAAGTTATTTTATTTTGTCTACACAGGCAAAAATGATGAGATGGTTCAGGTCATAAACAGTTTAGATGTATTTTTGTTTGGTATCTAAGCTATCTTTTTTGCCTGAACTATTTAATGTTTAAAAAGGTTTCAGAAACTACATTTTAAATAAGTTGTCTATACTGACTGAATTATCTGGTTATTATTTAACTCTAATTCATTTCTATTTTTGTTATAAATTTTACAATTATGATTTGTAGTTTCTGTTTTTATGTAACTTATATTTTTTTAATATAGCTCTCCCTTACCCACTCAGTCATCCCTTATAACAATGTTTTTTAATAGTACTTTATTTTTTTGAATTATATGTAAAAACAATTTTTAACATTCTTTTTTTGAGTTCTAAATTTTTTCCCTCACTCATTCCCCTCCCCCACTTACCTTAAAAAGGTAAGAACTTTAAATAGTGTACGTGATTTTAAAAGTGAAAAAAATGTAGTGAACAAAACAAGCCAGCAGAGTGACCATTTCTGATGGTATACATAATACTCAGGACCCACTGTCTTTCGCTTGAAATAAAGACTTTCACATAAACAAAATCCATACATCAAGAATAAGAAAAGAATTCATGGATGGGGGAGGGGAATATGCATTACATATTTCTGATAAGAATCTGATATCCAAAATTTTATTTTTTATTGGGAGAAGAGAAGATTGATAAATATAGCTGTAAATATGGACATAAATATACCTTGTTTTTGTTTAGAAGAGTATCTCCATGAAAAGAGGTAGAGTTTATACAAAAATTCACAAATAATGTGTTCTAAGATGAAGGAATTATTTCTTCAACTTACATAAGATATAGCTTAGCCTTTCATTTCATTAAACAGGAGAGCGATCAGATAGCTGTAACCTCCAGGTCATTGCTAATTTTTCCTAAGAGCTTATATTTTCTAATTACATACTTACTTGAATATTTGAAGGCTATTGGCATTTTATCACTTAACATTCCCTCCACTGATTCAGATAGACACAATCCCTCCCTACTTTAGTTGATCATCTCTGTATCTCCAATCACAGATATCATCATCTGCTGGCCAACTCTCAAATTATGAATGTTTAGAGGGAGTATCATATTAGTACATGTGTAGACTCATATCCTAAGCATTTCCAGCTTGCGGGCACCTGCCAGAGTTTGGGCTCCGTTTTAAGAGGCAGAGGCTTAGAGGACCCAGGTTCAACTTCCTATCATAATGAGGTAGCCAAGAATTTCATCAGATGCAATATACATGTGTCTAATAAATCATGTTAGATAAGAGTGATAGAATAATAGATCAAGAAATTATGTTGTTCAGTGAACCTGTCTGTCTTAATCATCATAACAAGCCCCAAAATTAGAGTGGTAAAGATATATTCCTTGTGAAAATATCAGCTGCCCGCCTAACCTGGTTTTACTTTCAGCATCAACAGAATGAATGGATGTGCTAGTGTATTTTACTTGAGGTCATAGAAGACAAAGTCAAGATGTATGTTTTAATTAAATAAAAATTTTAAAAAATACTTTCTTCTATAACCAGACAATCTTTTTGGCCAACTAACTTAAAATAGCTCATTCATCCTATACCCAGAGGAACTGGCTGCAGTGTCCATGAGAAGCCACTAACAGAGAGATGTCTTGAGTCCTTTGAAGGGTGCTAGAGTGTCATGATCTGAAGCTAAGGAAACTACCTTAGAATATGAGTTATTATACTCTCTGCCCTGGTGAAGACAGTATCTTATTTTCTCATCAATTGGCGGGGGGGAGGGGGAGGAATGATGTAATTTTGAAAGGTCCCAGTGTTAAATTTATGACAGAATAGTATGGACACCAAATACCTATGGCTATCTTAGTATATAGAGTAACTGGACAATATGTTATTGAAGGATTTTCATCTATCTTCCTGTTCACAATGGGATATTTCATTTTCATAATCCTAAATCAATCTAAGCACACTAAATATTTCAAAACTCAATAGGTTTCTTCTATGCACTGGCTTTGTCAGTAACCTGTTGAGTTTCTTCGTAGCCAAAGTGTTCATGAAAATAAAGTTGCCTGACTGTCATCAGTGTTAGTGTCTTTTGTGAAGAATTCAACAGAAACTGTATTAGTCCCTTTTAATGAATTTACAAAACTGTACCTCTCCCCTGTTACAAAACACTAGAAAGGAATTATGTCTGTGTCTTGAGATGACATAAGGTAAGGATAAATGCATAAAGTTTTATTTCATCTTTTGAAAGAAAATTCCTTGGTGCCATTGAAATGGAGCACTTACCATATTTTGATTTTTTTTCACATTGATCTATGATTCATATAAAGAAGTCATTTGTTGTCAGCTTTTTTTTTCATTTTAAGGAGAAAATATTTTCATTTTACAATGAAAGTATTAAATAAAGTATTTCATTATCTTTTGTTATCTTGCTTATAAACCTCACATTTTGGGGAAAAGGCACCTCTGGTAAAGAGTTACACATCTAAATACAGGAAGACTAATCTGATAACTCTGTAAAAGTGATCAGTCTTTTCCATCTTGCTTTTTCTTTAAACAAAATTCATGACTGATCATACATTATTTTAAATGCAGCTGTAATACTCCATGCTTTTATGTGAAACTATGTTCCCTAAATAATAAGATGTATGAAAGGAGCTGAAGTAAATAATTTTTTGCTAAAAAAAAAAAAAAGTTCATTCCTTCGTATCATTTCAAAGATTCAGTAATTATAACAGCCAGAAAAATTAGCATAGGCTCACAAAGCCAGAATCTAATAGAAACTGGGTTGAGTCCAAGAAATCACATAGGCAGTAATTGTTTTTCTTTGTTATGAGGGAGAGTTGATGGAGACAGAGAAGGTTCTTGGGAAGGAATACTGCTATTTCTTAAAGCATCAATGAAATATTTTTTTAAAAAAAAAGAAATTTTTATTCACTTTTTGAAAGTATATGTTTCACTTTCTCAACTATATTGAAATCCCCTAAATGGCTAAAACTGGCCCTTACATAATTATGCAGGGCAGTGTCCTAAATCAATAAATACTCAAATATCAGTTAATGATATTAACAAGTCAGGCTGCTGATACTCTTATCAACTACAAACCTGTCATGATACTAATACATATGGGATAGGTTAGTGAAATTTTTCATGCTTATGCACACACACACTCACACCAAATGACCTTCATTTATTAAAAACTTTTTAACATCATGTTTTTTCTAGGGTCATCACAACTATGTAGCCTACCTCAGACAGTTATTTCCCCCTCTATCCAAAACAATCCCATCACTCAGACTCCAAAAGTTCAGCAACATTCCCTCAGATGCCATGGGCAAGAAGGAATTCCTCACACTCTACATAAAATTTCAAAGGACTTCTTCCTACCTAAGTGACCCCAAAGAACCCCATTGAATTTGGAAATAGATGACTGTTACTTGTGCCTGGAGATGATTCTCAATAATATCTTGATAGGGACATGGGAATATGCATATGACCTGATGCAGAATAAAAGAACATACATGATAACTACAAGCATGTAAATAAAAAGATCACTAAAAGGAAACCATATGCTATGTAACTAATAAAAAACAACCATAACTGCCAGAAAGAATACATTAGGAAACATAATTCTCTTCTTTAGGCAAAGAAGTATAAGTCTACAACATACAATGTCAAAAAAACACATATAATTTCACTGTTCTTTTCTGTTACAATATTCAATTCTGAGTGGCTTAGAAGAGACACAATGGCTTTGATATAAAATAACGTCATCAAAAATTATTAAGAGAATATTTTGAGTAGCATTAGAGATGGTTTTAACAATATTCTACCTCCACTACCTTTTTTTGTTTTGTCTTTTCCAGAACCATGCAAATAAAAATTTAAAAGCTCCTTTCTTTAGCTTGTTATATTAAATTTAAATGTTCTTTCCCAAAACATCAATTCCCCCACTTTCTAGCCATTTGTATTTGCCTCATAACAATCTGTGAATTTTTTTTGTTTTTGTGATTGAAGTAGCCAATACTTAACACTCCTACAGATGCTGCCTCGTCAGAGTCCTGGGGAAATGGAATATCATTTTCTTTTTCCTTGACACATTGTCTTCTCATAAGGAACCCAAAATAACACTGAATTAAAAAAATTCGGTACCGTCAGATTTAAAGTTCAACTCTAAAATTCTGTCCTTTCTCATGCCATGTATCTTGTGACAGTGACTTTTTTCTAGGATTTCTTCACTTGGTGGCTTTATTTATTGATTTTATTCTGAATGTAATCAATAAGATAGAGTTTTTCTCTCATACATAGCAGAATATACACAACCCACATACACACACGTACTTTTAAACATGATTTCAATTTTACTAGACTATTTTCAATCCTGTTTTGTCCATAAGAAAACCCTGTAAGTGAATTGTGGCAAAACTTATGCATTCATCTTTTTTACAACAATAAAAAAGGACTGGAATTTCGAAGATCAGGCTTAACTTAATGGCATCACTACTGTGGTCTCAAGTAATCAACAACGTCAAGATTCAGACACTGACCTTAAAATAGTCCTTAAAAAATGACTGGGTTAACCATTCATTTTTAATCAATTTCAAAATCAATAAAAATTTAATCAATTAAATTTTTAATAAATTTCCTTATGGAATACAATCCAACAGAGACTGAGAAGGGGTGGGGCAGGCACAAAGAAAAGGCAAGCTGGTAATTCAGAGAGATGGTAATCACAAAAACAAGTGAAGAAGGTCTATGCTTCCTGTCATCCCTACATCCCCTAAGAGATAAACAGAACTGAGAATGAGGAGAAAGCAGAACGAATCACAATAACACTAGTTAGGAAAATTGTAATTTGTAATATTTAAAGCTGAAAGAAAACTTAGAGATCATCTAGTTCTAACCTGGAGTCTGTGAATTTGTTTTGTGGTGTGTGCATGCCTGTGTGAGTATATGTGTGTGTGTGTGTGTGTGTGTGAGAGAGAGAGAGAGAGAGAGAGAGAGAGAGAGAGAGAGAGAGAGATAGACAAACAGAGACAGAGACAGAGAGAGAGAGAGAGAGAGAGAGAGAGAGAGAGAGAGAGAGAGAATATAGATACATGGATGAATAGATAGATGATAGGTAGATAAATAACTACATTTCAATATAATTGGTTCCTTTTGTGAGCCTATATATTTTATTTTATGTATATAAAACAAAAACAGAAAGCAAAAACTTAAAAACATTATTCTCTGAAGGGATGTCTATGTTTTCCCATACTTCTAGAGAGGTCCATGACACAAAACAAATTAAAGACTTCCACTCCTTCTTGTTGCAATGAGGATACTGAGGTCTAGGTGAGTGATATAAATTTTAAGTTGCAGAATCAGGATTGAAACTCAAGTCCTTTGATGGCAAATCCAGAGCTCTTTCTACTACCTCTTGAATTCCCTCTTGTACTATGTGAACATGGGCTATCTTTACAAGTAGGAGTAGTAGGAGCAGTAGGAGTAGGAAGAGAAAGAGGAGGAGAAGCAGCAGTGGTAGTAACAGTAGTGGTGGTGGTGGTGGTGGTGGAGATGATGATGATGATGGTGTTTGTGTTGGGCTTTAATATTTTCCAAATGTACATGACCTCATTTAATCCTTACAGCAATTCTCTTAGATAAGTGCCCAATTTACAGATGAGGAAACTGAAACTGAAAAATTGTGTTACTTGCCTAGGGTATCACAACTAATTAATGTCTGAGCAAGATTTAAACCTGTTTCTTTCTGACACCAAGGCCAGTACTCTAGTCACAGCACTACAAGAAATGATGTTAGGACACTTCTAAAAGTGAATAATTGTCTCTAAAGTTTTTGATCATGGACCCTATCAGTATTAATCCTGTATCTTCAATAAACACACATTTATTTACAAGTTATATACTATTGTGCCAATATGTTACGTTCACTACAAAACATAGACATTTTTAAATGACATATCAATGAAGTTATTAGTGCTAATTTTTAATTCAGTAATTACAAGTAATAATTTTTAGTGAGAGTAATGTTGAATGTTGAATTTTTTATCTTCTTTATCATTTTGGATAGGGATTCAAAGGTCTGGTTCTAGATTCAATGTACTTTAATATTTAGTTTTAACGGCTATCATAGCTGAAAAAGGTAACTCTCTCTCTCTCTCTCTCTCTCTCTTTCACACACACACACACACACACACACACACACACACACACACACACGTCCAAATGGGAAAAGTGCACCTTTAGCTATGACTAAACCATGTTTCTCATTCTTCAGTCCTAGCCGCCAAATATGCAAAAACTTGTGCCAAAATCCAGCTACTAAATTTCTACCTTCCCTCACATCAACTCATTACTCTTGCAATGTGATTATTAAGCGCTCTATTTGTTGTAGTTTTAACAAATAAACCCAAAGCCCGCTGAAATTCTTTTGATGGATCTGAAACAGTTTAGCAAATTCTGACATCCCATTTTTAAAATGTTTAAATGTAAGTTTTTATTGGTGAAACTCTTGCATCATATCCAGGAAACAAAACCTTAGTTTTTAAAAGTTTTGATAATTATGATGGCTTCATATACACTTAAGGTGAGGTCTATCATTAATGCTCATGGATATAAATCCACATTTCAAATAATTTTCTTGCTAATTTCTATTTTTTCCAACTTTCACCATGTGACTGACAAAGAACTGACATGGGGGAATTGTGATTTTCTTGTTCATTTGTGTTCAAATTGATGGTATCTTGAATTGATAGTTTCTTTGCTTGAAGCTTTATTCGGTAACTTGCTCATTTTGTGAGGAATAGTTAAGTTAAAACTAATATAAAGTGTAAGTTAGAGGAACTTAGGATGAGAACCCAAGTCTACTGATGCCCAGTCACTCCAGTGTTCTATCTAGTGTGCCATGAGACCTTCCTTTAAGTTGCATGAAAATCAGAGAAATTTGTGCCAAATAAGATGAAAATGATCATCTGTTTCATAAGGAAAAGCCCGGTTTATTTAAGAGTTAATGAAATGCCAGGTCATCTGATAGATAGAAAGGAGGAGCAGACATGTTCTTTAATCCTCTTTATCTCTCAAATTTCTCCAAAAATAAATTATGCACTAGAGATAAAGGAACTTCAGCTTCTCCATGATTTAGGGCTCCCAGAATCCAAAAGAAGGTTAGGGGTGAAAAAAATCCATAAACTTCTGCTCATTGACTTAGTTCACTCAGCACCCTTGCCACACTCCACACTATTGACCACAAGGCTGAATCACACTTATACAAGTTCAGATAAAGCCAATCCCACACCCAGGTCTCCCCATCTTCTTTTCAGTGTCATGGAGATCAACTCCATGCTGTGTAAATCTACTCTGTCAGTACAAATAGCTTATGGATCTCCAGCACTCCAAACTAGGGAAATGCACTAGGGTCACACAGGTAGCATCCTGGTGGTGAAAGATCCCTTCAGGGAAACCAGAAACAGAGGGCAAAAAGGCAGGACAGGTTTTTGGGTTTAAAATACAGTTCAACAACACATCCTACCCTGCCCTCCTCTCAGAGCCTCAGAAACCCTAACTACGAAAAGCAACCCTGTAGCATTGGCATGGTAGTGGTACCAGTCCAGTGAACTGAGGAACAGGACATTGAGATAGGAGACAATGTGTGTTGTGAGGTGGGAAGTGGTAAGACACTCCACTGAGCATGAGAAAAGGGACTTAGCACCCAACCAATTCTGTCCACCCAAAAGTCACTTGGGATAGAGGCCTAGGTTGTTATACCATGAATTACCCAACATAGAAGGAGATTGAAACGCTTTGAGATTCAGATGCCAAGGAAACCAGCATCAGAAAAGAGCAAGTCAGTATATCAGAAAGTAAGTAACTGGGGAAAATAAGGGATGGGGAATGGAAATAACCAGAAACCTCAGGAAGAAGAAACCTCAAAGACCTTCAATATAAGCCGATAAATCAACAGGGAAATCACTAACAACAGAAAGACAAATGGCCACCAGATCTAGTAAATGAATCCTGGTATCTATGAATAAATATTATGAAACAATAGAAAATGATCCAACACTTGATCAGAAACAGAGAATTCTGTGGAATGTGAAGAGAACACAAAACCAAAACAACCTGCTCCTGAGAGGCTTAAAAGATAAATGAGAAATATGAGGGAAAAATTGATTTCTAGCACAGCAAAAATAATCATCAAAATAGAAAAAAAAATGGAATCTGCAATGGTAAATATCACCAAAGAATCAAAGGAGAGAATAGAATGGGACTGTAAATAAAGAGAAGTGAAGGACAATCTAGGGGGAAAAAAAGAAAAAATAACATTTAAAAAAAATATTTACTATACTCACAAAATATACTGATCTCAAAAAACAGAACATGTAGACACAACTTAAGAATCATAAGTCTCCCGAAATAACATGACAAGATACCCCCCCAAAAAAATCCTTAACACCATAGCACTGGAAATAATAGACGAGAACTGTATAGAACTTTTTAATATGCAAAATGAAATACCAACTGAAAAAATTTACAGATTGCTTGGAAGAGGGGAAGGGGGAGGCAGGGAACAAGGTTGAAAATTTCAAGACCTTTAGTGTTGAATTTAATAATCCAGTCCAAAAACAACAAATTTTAGAAGTGATCAGGAGAAAAACCTTCAGGAAAAGGGAGGGGTATGTTAAATAATGCAAGACAATTCTGCATCCACCAGAAAATGTAGAAGGGAATGAAACAATGTGTTCTGAAGAAAATGGATGCAGCCCAGGATGACCTACCCTATAAATCAGAACTTAATCATAATTTTTTTTAAAAAGAAAGAAGATGGACATTTAACAATAAAGAGGCTTTTGAAATAGTTTTAGAAAGAAAATAATACCTGGAGAGATCATTTCTTGAACACCCTAGACAACACAAATGCAGGAGGAGTAAAAAAAATCAGCAGCTAAGACAGCAACAGTGACAACAGAAAGACTTATGGACAGAATCTGGTGACACTTGCCCACAATTCAATTGGTGATGTTTTATTCGGTTTGGTTCGGTTTTTTGTTTTGTGAGATTGAATTACAACATGAGAATGTACATGAAAGAGAGGAGAACTAAAGAACAGACAGGAAAATATGATATGAATGGGTGAACTCAAGGGTTGTCAATGACAGTATGTGACCTTTGTGGTCTCGGTTAAAAAAGAGAGACTGTGGAGGAATAGGTTAGAAGAAGAGAAGATTAGAAAGGGGGAGAAAGTAGGGGTTCTTGTTTTGATAGTGGGAGAGGATTCTACTAATTAATGTTCCTGTTAGTGAAAAGACATCGTCTGTGAAGGGAAATGGGAACCTTGTACTAGGTGTGATCTAGAGGATTTAGTGCTTGAAAGCTCTACTCATCCTACCTTGGAAGGGGAGAATTGAAACTCTTAAGGACAATTGACACCTAAGGGAATAGGAAGGCATGGACCCATGGGGAAATTTTGAAACCAATGTGGGGATGGGGAGATAATGGGGGAGAGCATATATCAAAATTAATAATAAATAGCTACAAAATTAAGGAAGTGATTGAGGAGGAGCCCTATCACACCACAGTATCCTCTCTGAAACTTGGAATAATCAGCATTGTTCTGGGAGTGAGGCACACTGGAAAAAGGGAAACTGCAGAGCAAACTCCATAACACAGTGGCAGATGTTGTCTAGAGGGGAGAGCCTAGAATGGATACCCTAAAAGTTTTGATTTCAGTGAGGGACATGGAGAATAGAAAGACTGTAGACAGAGGAGAGGGAGAGAAAATCTATTTGACTGAGATGGGAAAAAGACCAGATTAAATCAGGATAAAACCAAGATAAGCAGATAAAATCAAGAGAGAAAAGAGACCTAATTTAAAAAAAAAAAAAAGGAAAGGGGTAACAAATGAGAGCAGGGATCAGGGTTGAGAGGATTTGGGCCACCTTTAAAAAGACTAAAATAGGGTGTAGGGAAGGGGTCAAAAGACTAATGTAAAGTAACTGAAGGAAGATGGTACTATGTTTTCAGTAGAACTTTTTTCTACTGATATTGTTTTTTTGTCTGTGGTTCTGTTCAGCATAATGTAGTTTCCTTGTTTCTCCCTATTTTATTGGATGTTTATTCTTGTTAGCATGATTACAATCCCTTATTTTTCGGATTTATTTGATGCATAGTAAACTTTTCTCTATTCCCTCAACTTAATTTTGTGTTTTTATTTTTAAAGGAACAGATCGTAAATCTGTGTTTTCTCATTCAATCTATCACTCTTTTTCATTGCATTGGATTACTTCATCCATTCACATTTAAAGTTATGAGAATTAGGTTTATGTATTACTCCCTCTGTCTCTAATACTGTTGTGTTTTAAATTATGATTGAGAAAGTTAAGTCACTTATCCATGACCTGCATTATTTCATCCTTTCCATATATCGAAACCCATCTTATATTTTCATGTCCTCACTACTTTTGCTACACTGCCTGAGAGAGAGTTCTTTTCCTTGCTAAAGTTAACCTCTTTACTTGTGCCCTTAATCCTATTTCATGGAATTCTACAAGCTCTTAAGCATTTATCAAATGCATGCTAGCACTGGAGATGCAAACACATACTTACAACCTCAAGTACACACACACACACACACACACACACACACACACACACACACAAACACATATGCACAGAGTTCGTGCTTTCAAGAAGCTTGCATTCTATTAGAGGAAGCCAAATTGTATCTAAGAAACATCGATTTGTCAGCTTTGTGAAAGACGGATTAGAGAAGGCTGAGAAAAGTGTCACAGAGAACAATTAGAACCTACATGCAATAGTTTAAGTAAGAAGTAATGAGAGTTTGAACTATAGTGGTGGTCATACAAATGGACAGACAGGGATGGCTCAGTCAATCAGTGTTGAGAAATTAGACTGCTGTCTCTTTCAAGAGCTTACCACATCCAGTACTCCATCTCTCTCCTATTCAGTTTTTCCTCAGCTCCTTCCCTATAGAGTACAAACATACTTAAGTCAGAGCATCACAGACTTAGAATTGGAAGAAATCTTCGAAACCATATAATCCAACTTTTTCTTGTAAATGATAAAACAGACCCAGAGAGGGAAAGGGAACTGCTCAAGGTCTAATAGGTAATAAGTGTCACAGCAAAAGTTTAAATGCAAGATCTTCTGCCTCCAAAATCAGCTTTCTTCCCCTTGCATCAGGCCGTCTCCACCACTATCATTAAAAAATATCCATTTTGTCTCGCCTTCACCTCTAAATGTTATTCCTTATCTCACTTCCCTTCCACATCTTCTAGAATGAAAATTCTATATTTAGTACATCCACTTCTTTACCCACTCACCCACTAAATCTAATCCCAAATATCTGTAAAGTTCCATACTCACATAGTATATATACTGAATAGAGAATCACATTTAGAACTGAGAGGGAGTCATCAATCCACCCTTTCATTTTCAACAAGAGGAAATTGAGGTCTAAATAGGTTAAGTGACTTGTTCAATGTCACATTAGCAAAACCAGGCTTTTAAGACCCTCTGTGATTTGTCTCTGACCTTGTTTTCAAGTCTTATTTCACAAAATTCTCCTTAACGTCTACATTCCAAACTGAACAACTAGATATTTGCAACTCACATTAATCCAGTATTCTACCCATGGGCTCTCATACAAGCTATCTCCCATGCCTTAGCATCCTCTTCCACTTGTCTCTGAGTCCTTATCATCATTCATAGCTCATCTCACGTGTTACTTCCTCCATGAAACCTTCTCTGAACCCCCAAATTAGATCTCCTTACTCAAATGAGCCATGTTTACATATTACTTATATTTAAACATGGAAAATAAAATGTAAGCTCCTTGTTTTGGTGCTGGTATTCCTAGCCCCTAGTAGAGTGATACATCCATAGTAGGTACTTCAGAAATATTTATAGAATTGAATGAAAGTGAAATTGTTATAAATAGCATTTTGGGGGAATAGTATTTACATGATTTCTGCTACATTAAATTATTCTTTTAGATTTATGCAGCCTAATTGTACATATACATCGCTTTTCCCCTGGAATGCAAACCATTTACAGATTCTATAAATCATTTACAGATTCTATCTCAAGTAGTTGTCTCAGCCCTTAAGTGGTTTTGAATCAAATCATCCGTTTGTATGCCCCCTCCCCGCTGCCTTCATGCACCAATATTTACTGCTAAATATGAATTGTTCAATGTACTGAGAACTTCGCCTCTACATCCAACTAGGTTTCCCCCATAATAGAGCTTCCCAAATCATGTGTAAGGGAAGAGAGATATGCTTCTCTTCTCTTCTCCTCCTTTCAATAAAAGTGGATATATTCTCAGAAAGAAAAGATTAAATAACAGAAGTAATAAGGCATTAATGTGTTCACATATGTTCATTAACGTGTATTAGCACCTAGTGATGATTTTACAAAATTTCAAGGTGTTTCTATGATAGAATGAAAGGGAATAACATCATTGGAAAGGAAACTATATCTGTTGGGGTGTAGAGACATGCCTTCCATATAGAAAGAAATAGATTAGCCATCACTTGAGGGATCTAGTTTTGAAGAACATGACCTCTGAAAGCTGAAAAAAACAGAAATTGACTATGGACTCAAAGAAAGAGGTTCACTTGAGAGTTGACAGTCATACAATGGAACAGACCCTGGGACCCTCACTACCATTCTACTCTAAATTTGTACCTATCCCCAGGTTTATGGAAGAAATGTTCTATAGCTACTATTTTTACCATACCATCTTAGTAAATGCCTTCACTAAAAGGTAATATCTACTAGCCAATTGTTACTGGCAAGCAAATTGATAAAATTAAGATCCCAAATACATTGGGTACACTAGATCCTGAGAATATCAACTTCCTTTTTGTCCCTAACCCTCAAACATATATAAATTAGGAAATTTAGCTCAGAATGGATGCTACATGTATATAATGTGCCTATGGTCAGATCCCCCTCCCCAGTAGTCTTCAGCTTTGCTTAGTCCTTTGAATTCTTACCTAAAAATAGGTCATTCAGAATGAGTATCATGATTATACTTTTATGGATTAATTCAACAAATATTTATTCAATTCCAAAATTATGTTTGAGCACTTAGTATGTGCCAGGCACTATGCTAAGTACTAATACAAGATACAAAGTTGCTCTCTAGGAGCTTATAATCTTAAATAAAATAAGTATGTCATCAATAAATGCCTAAAATTAACAACTCATACAGATGTGCACAGACAGAAAATGCCTTGATCCTAGTATTTTATTTCCATTCACCCACACATAAATGAAAGTAACATGCATCTCTCTCACTATCTCTAGCAGCAAAAGAAACATTAGTTCTTTCAGGTAGTTGCAATTTTGCCAAATTTCACTAAATGATCAATAGTGGGTAAAAGTATAAAGAGGATCACAGTTGGTGTCAGAAAATTCAGGGTCTGAGTCCCTGCTTTATTACTTGCTAGCCACTCACTAACAATGGGCAAATCATACCTCTGCACATTAACTTCCCCATCTGTCAAATGAGGATAGTGCTTATGCCACCTACATAGCAGTTATTGATAGGAATGTTCTATTAAAAGTCTCTCAGCTGAGTTTAGTGGAGAATAATTCAAGACAGGCCATATATTAAAACTGAGCACTTTCTCTAAAAGCAAAGATATTTTGTAACTCTTCCTCAGTACCTAACAAGTACCAATAGAGGTATATTTTCACTTTTTGGTGAACTAAACATGTTCTCCAAACAACAAAAATCAAGTTGTCATGCAGAAGCTTAGGAAATAATTAAATATCCATTTATCATTGCATATTCTATAAGATTTGTACCTTAGGCAAATGCTTAGTTATATTACATAATGAAAATGAGTGCTAGCTAAATGGAATTTTTTTTTAAAATGTTAATAGCCCTATATGTTACCAATCAAGGTATACTGATTATTAGATTATCAAGCAACAACATAAAAATTCCCAATCGTTCCCAAAAATATTAGCTCTATTTTCACTAAGTTGTATTTGTCTATTTTAATACTTTTTAAAACTAAGATACTTCTAATGGTCGTCGCTTAACTGATATTCATGTTTAATAACTGCTGTTGGCTGGTCAGACCACACTATTCCTTTGCAATAATTTATTAGTCATACAGAAACATTAATAATGATATGCTATTGAAACAGCAAAGGTAATAAATATATTTTCCCTTCTGAATTAACTCCTACTCTCCCAATAAAAAGGTAAGTATATTAGCTCTGTCAATCAATTTTTTTAACCAACTAATTACATTTTCTCTGATTTTACCTGCCAGTTAGCAAATTCTTTTGTTATTCAGATGGTTAATCTACCATTGGGCCTTGAAAGCGTATTAAGACAAAGAGGGTGATGAGATGACAGACAAAGCCAAAAACCCTGCCTATTTCTTAAAAGATACCAAGGTAACAATAATAAATCATTCATTATTTTTAAATGTTTGAAGGCTCTTGGTAGTGATGATGGAGTCTCTGAATATTGCTTACCATGATTTAATAACAGGAAACTTTCATTTTAGGCTTTGTAAAATATTCTGAAATATATTAACATATTTGATCCCCACAATAATCCTGTAAGAATTAATAGGACAAGTTTCCTTATCCTTATATTTCAGAAATGGATAAAAGAATGATCTCAGTGATGTTCTTTTTTTCCTGTTCACATCCAACAATTTTTTCTTTTTGTTGAGTAGTCACTAGAATACTTTTAACTTGATCCAATTTTGTAGCCATATCTGAGAAAACTGAGGCTCAATTTGATTTGTTCAATTATAAACTTACTGGTAAGTGGAAGAGCTAGAAATAGAATCCAGGCCTTCTAACTCCTCTACTAGTGAGTGTTCTTTCCACCAAGCCGGCAGCCTCTGACTTGACCGCCATTTTTGAAAAATATATAAGGAAAGTTCTTGCTACAATCACTGAAAACTAAATCCTATTTAAACGTGGAAGGGCTGTGACTTTTTTAGGAACCTCCTACAATTTTCTGACTAAAGGAAGGGTTATTTTATAAATATGGAAATTAATTTAGAAATTAAAAGAACACAAGAAAACCATTTATAAATTAATTCTTTGTATAAAATTAATATCTGAATTTGTACATACTTATACACCATAGATGTATCAAAAAGAAGTTCTCAAAAGCATTTGATAAATGAAGTTGTAGGAATAAAATGACATCTAATAATAATAGAATGTGGAAAAATTTTCTCAGGATAGGAAAAATCTGTTTCAGTAAATAATTTGCATAAGATCTAGCACAGAATCTCAAGTTTACTTTCTGATGGGAGTTGCTTTCATTATAAACATTTGGGAGGAGCTCAAGTATATAAATACATAAAAAGGAAAGGCACAAAATGGATAATAGTGCAAAAAGATCACATTTTACTATGTAGATTCCAAAGAGTAAGCTGTAGATTGTCTTGTGTTTCTCCAAGATGACAGAAAGATAAATCTGTAATAACCCAACTCTAAGGAAAAGTCTCATGTAGTCCTAAATGTCCAAAAACCTGGAGGAATAGTCAGGCGATGTTCAGAAATTTCTATGTAATTGTGTTATGTTTGGACAAATAGTTTATACCGGGAAAGTGTTTATTAAATCTTTGACATATAAGGGGAAAGCCTGGAAGAAGCAAGTAAGCCTATAAATTAAAGATGGGGTGCTTTGTGTGATTTAAAATGATGTGCCAAACTCCAATCTAGTGGCATTTCCTCAGCATCTACATGTGCCTGAACCAGATTCATACTTTCAACGTGATGATCTGAATGATGCCTTCTATATATATGTTTGTTCAAATTAATTTTCTTAACTGATACTCTGGTAATCCCAATTCTACCTTCTTGACTTCTCTTACCTATCCTTTTTTTCCTTAGTATGACTGATATCTATTTATTACTTTTTAATTTCCTGAACATCCCTGTAAAATGACAGTGATGAGTTTCTCCTCCATACATATTTTTACATATAATGGCTATGGAATTGGACATCTATGTACATACAGCATAGCTAATGGTGGGGATAAAACTATTTGCTCTAGAAATTCTGAGTATATTATTGTGGAAACAACAGGTACATTGATAAATAAAATTGTAGCACTTTGAATAGAGACCTAGGAACTCTGATCCCAGGCTTTATCCCAATTGGACCCATTTCCACTGCTGCCTATAAACCACTAGCTGTATTGAGCTCTATGAATAAGTAAATGTACATAAGAAAGCCCTCTGGGGGATGTTTGAAGGGACTTCTTAGGTCCTAGCCAAGCTGGAGAGGGTCAGCTAATTTAATAATAAATCTATCATTTACTTTCAAGATAAAAATCTTTTAAAGATCAAACAATCTCTTAGATCTTTGGAATAATACTAAAAACATCAAATCATGTTTTTGTGAATTTATGAACCATATTTTCTTTTCAAAATTCTTCACTGAGGACTTTCATATTCTAACTATTTTCTGGTATGGAAATAAATTTTAAAATGCAAATTAATTTTAAAACAGGATTCAGTAATTTTAAGACCCTCCAAATGCAGTAGGTTGACACAGAATAGTTGTGAAAATAGTTTTAGATTTTGGTAAGTCTTTTTTTTTAATTTCCATTTGAGAAAGTAATAGAATATTTTACTCTTCATCTTTAAATTCTAAACATCATTCGATACAAATAAAAGATGAATAAGACTGTTGCTTGTTTCTAAGGAATTAAAAAACATAACTCCTGTTTTGATTAGGGGATTAGAGTCAATGCGTGATAAACGGAGAGCTACTTACCAAGTTTACTTAAGTATTCTCATTGACTTACTCTGTTCACACTTCCCTCCCCACCTCACCCCCACTTTCCCTTCTTGCTAGGTGGTGAGCTTTTTCAGAGATACATCTAATCGCAGCTTCTTTTTTTCAGAATTACTCTAAATCTAGGAAGGAGAGTATAGAAACTTTATTCTTTTCCTGATTTCTTTTTATTCTTAAACTTTTAGATTGACTTATTTGCTTTAACTTGATTAGTGTATTATTTTAAAAGGGGGGAGGAGGAGCACGCATATTTTCCAGCCTTTCAAAAGAACCGCCTGCTAATCCCAGAAGTGGCCTTCGGTGCCTAAAGGTAGCCTAGTGCAAAAGCATTAAAGGAAAGGGGAACGAAGTATGTCACGACTTCAGGGGAAAAGGAAAGGAAAAAAAAAATCCTGCCTGTCCCTCTCCTTCCTCCCCCTTCCCCTTTTTCTAAAAAGTTGACATCAACTGGGTTGAAAAGTAGGTTAATTAGAAAGGAGTATCTCACTAAGGGCTTCCAGCAGGGGTTTTCAGGTGTTGGGGCTCCTGCAAACTCTTTGTGCGAAGTGAGCACTGTAGCCTTCCAGAGCGCTATTGATTAAAAGCGGGAGTCCAAAGTAGAGCTGATGCCATTTGAACACAATGGTGTAATTATTTCTCCAAAGTTCTATCCTCCGCCTAGCTTCTTGCATAATTCAAACATAATTAGGTTGGCTGTGGTTTTATTTAAAGGCTGAGTTTTATAAGAGGTGATTTAAAAAAAAAACTTATTTACTTTTTTTGTGCTCGCCTCGAGAGTACCTCCCGGATGATCTGAAAAAAAAAAATGATTACAGGCAGTTTTCACCCATCTGCCTAGAGAGTTCAAAAATTCTTTCTTGCAAAATCGAAGTCTTCTCTCCAACCAGTTGCCTCCACCACCCCCTCCCCTTCCTACATGCTGGTGTCATGGAATCGTGTTTGACTATATTCTGCTGGGAAAACCCCAGGCTTGTGCTAACATTGCTAATATTAAAATGCTAAACGTTTCTCCCTTGAACTCTATTCCACACAGTGCCATATACCACACACCTGCTCGGGGTTGCTTGACAAGGCTGCTTTTCCCTAGCTGGCCTGGTCCAATATAGTTGGACTCCTCTAAGGACTGTGATCAGTTCACAGGACCTGTGCGGACGGAGACTTGTCAGTCCAGAAGGCAAGAAGTCAACTGCAGGATTGTCACAGTAACAAAAGTTCAGACGTTGAACAACAGCCCAGAAAAGGGAGTCAAACTTTGGGAAAACGTAGGTGCTTTGGCTTGCTTGATCTTTAGGTTTAGTTTAGTTGTCATTTATTACTTAGTTGGATGAAGCCGGGCCGAAGAGGCATACAAATGGTAATTAGGGGGTTAGAAAATAACTAATAAAGAATTCATTGCCCAGAATTCATCCATGTTAGTGTGGCGATGCTTTTGTATCCTCCAGCAACACTCGACCAAAATCAAATAAAAGAAAATAAAGACTGAGAAGTAACTTTTTTCTCTCTTTTTATATTTATATTTTACATTTTTTACATTTACATTTTTACATTTTGTTTGTTTTTAAATGTGCGGGAAATGAACTTATTTTGTTATTATTTCCTGTTCTCCATACATCACCTCCCCAGCCTCTTACTGGTGGAGGAACTTCCGTCCTCCTCTCTCTTCCCCTTGCACTAAAAAGTTGAGACAGCGCTGCTTGTCTCGACTAATTGTCAAATACCACTGGCAGAAGGGGTGGAAGGAAAAAAGAAGTGAGTTCTGGTGAAAATCGGAAACCAAGAAGTGAGGTCTCTCTCTAAACAGATGGAATGTCTATTCCAGGGCAGCCAAGCGATGACCTAGGCCAACGGAAATCCACAAAGAAGTACAACTTTTGAAGCCTTCCAGGGGGTCCAGGAGAGCATTGAATCCAGGCTGCGGCCACTCGAAGAAATTGTCTTAAATTTGTCCAGCCCACTACTGGTCTGTTCAGACAGGCCTCAAAATCCAGGGTGAAGGGCCTTGGGCTGAGCACTATCTGAAAATGCAAAGCCCGCAATTTGCAAACTGCATGCTCAACTTTTTTTTCCCCCTGCAAATTGCAATTGATTAATGTGTCCCCTTCCCCCTGCTTCTCTCCCCTCCCCCAGCTAGAGCTGGGTCTGGGAGAGAGCAGGATCTCAATGAACCTGTGGGTGGTTTTCGCAATGCCTTTTCAAATGTTTCTCAAGCAACCGGGGTAAAATACAAGGAGGAAAATGAAATTATTTTTCCTGTGTCTTCGGAAAGTTATTTGTGGGTTAAGCAACCCCTTACCATCTACGGAAAAACTTTTTTTTCGTCAGGGTGTAACTAACCTGGAGGAGTCCTTGACTGCTTGGGGCGGGGGTTAGAAAAAGAGGGGGGCGGGAATTATTTACACTAAGAATCGTAGTGGCTTATTTTGTCCAATTATTTGAGGGGGGAGGGGAGATGTACAAGGAGACGTGTCTCCACCCTTGAAAAATAAAATGCGGATCTCTCAATGATTGAAGAGCTAGAATTGAACTGTAAATTAACATCCTCAGGCTTGGTTAGGATATTGCCTTTCAGCGCGTTTGTATGGGACAGCTTCCTATCCCCGCAGCTTTGTGCGCCCGAGTGGTTAATGGTGTGAAAGTTACTCCGCGGTATTCAGAACATATTCTAATTTATATACAAACTTAGAAAGAATTTGATGAATGTGTCTAATTGGTTTAACTCGCTATCCATTCAGGAAAATAAAAGCCACATCATTAGACTTAATTAAGTTTTTAAGTTGGTGCTTTTAATGGTGATACAAACAGCAAAGTGCCAATACCTACGTTGGGGATACAGCATCGTGTTAATTACATTGTTTCTTCGCCATATATCTGGGCACAATCCTGAGAAATTTGTGGGAGGACTTCTTCACGCCTATAATTTAAAGCACTTTTGTTTAGACATCCCAACTGTCAAAGTTCAGAGTCATCCTTGGGGTGGGGGGAGCGAGGGAGAAGGAGTTCAAACTAAGACTATTTGGCACTGCCTTTACAACCTGTTAGAGTTTACAGGTGTGTTTCTGTTGGCGCTCCTTGGTTTAAAGTTAGCTCGGCTTATTTGGTTAGTGTCCTCAAATGCCAAGTTAGGCTTAGAGGGCTGGGAAAGATTTCTCCAGCCTCTCCTCAGGAAAACATCTGAGAGCTACAAAGATACACTTGACTCTAAGGGCATCATGTATTCTGTAAACACATGAACAAACGATCTCATTAAGAAGATTCAAGCAAAGAGGACTTTATTTGCTTTCTGTCACCTTAGTTAAAAAGAGAGAAAGAAATGAAGTGAAAGGGTAAGATAAAGTTTAACGGGGCTCGTCAGGGAAGCCCGAGGGCCTCTTTTCAGCATCAGTTCTAGTTTAGGACTCCCACTTGACCATGGCAAATACTTTTTTCTGGAATGTTTCCCCTGAAACAAACAATTGCCCTGAGTAAAATGGAATGACAAACATTCCACAGTCCCACCCAATCAAGTCTTATTGGAAATACTCAAGCATTAATTCTTACGCTGCCCAGTTTGAAGAGAAGGAAGGTGTTTGTTTTGTGTCTGCAAACAACACCCTACCCACACACCCTTACTCCCTTCACCCCCCTCACACAGGTACAGCTATCCTACTGTCACTGAGTTTGAAATTCATCCACTAGTCTACTAACTTCAAAATTAAGCTAAAGGGTACTTGTTTGAGGAAAACGTAGGGGGAAGATGTTTAAATGCTTTCCAAGAACCGAACTTGTCAATAACTTGTTGTCTTGCCAGAGAAGGACTCTGGACCCACAACCTTTATCTATAGTTTGTCTGTTCACAACTCCTGGGCAATTGAGAAACAAGTAAACAGTAAAACGGTTCTTTTGGTGCCTCATCGGTGCTCATTGATCACACATCAGGGCAAAGAGAGAAAATGAGATCTCAGTTCTACCTGGAAACCTGTAAGACAGACCCAAAGCAGAGGGATTTCGAACAAGGACAGGAATTGTCTTTAAGGACACCAAGGAGCAAACTGAGTGTTCGAGACCACAATTACGACAAGGTTTTGTTGTGGCTTAAGTTGTTGTTCTTCCCCTCAAATTTTCCAGCTCGTTTTCTAATGAAAAGGAGTGAACGGAAGACATATTTTTAAAATTATAATAATAACCGAGATGGCCCCGCGTTTCATAGGGTAAGGATCTCATTCTCCGATCTCTACTCAGAGGGGAATGTGTCACTTTATTAATGAGTTAATCAGGTAAATGTAAAGCAAACACCGGAAAGCAGCCGCTAACTCCTGGAAACACAGTTGCATAAGGCAAGGCAAGATTCATAGGAAAATTTACCTGTAGGTTGTCTAGTGGGTGCTGAGTTAAATACCCTGATCTTTCCACTTTAACTGCTTTCCTCCGGAAGTAGACTCAACTCCTGTAGAGGTATGAGGTGAGACTTATTAGGGTGTGGGACAAATGGTCAGCAACCGCTGATGTGACTGCCACTGCCCCTGTCCTACCTCTCGGGGCTAACCTCAGACTCACTATGTTTCTATCGCAATAGTTTGACAACTACGGGTCGTTTTCTAGTGGTTGAAAGGAGACATAGAGAAAAAGAGAGAGAGAGAGAGAGAGAGAGAGAGAGAGAGAGAGAGAGAGAGAGAGAGAGAGAGAGAGAGAGAGAGAGAGTCAAAATGAGAGGGAGTTCCTGGAACCTGTCTGGGTCTTCTCCTAGACCCAGATTCTGGGGCCAAGCTTCCATAAACAACTAAATATTTAACGTCTTCCAGCAAGTGTTGCTGAAGCTCTTTAAAAAAAAATCAACAAACCTTTCTTCTCCTACCCGCTTCCATCCATGACCCTCTAGCCCTTACTCAGTGGATGGAAATAACTTAAACTCAATTAGGCGAAGAGCTGTTGTGGAGTTTGAAAAGCCCAGAGGTCAGGTTTAGTCTGGGCCCACACGAAAACAAACTGCTAATAAGTTTGTTTTCGCCCACGGCAGCTGGAGGGTGATTCCTCAGCTCTTCCCTGCCATTTTTGGGGGGCTCTTTCCTGAGCTTCTCCCAATCTGTCCAGAGGCAGCTGAGTCCCTGGGATGCTGTTGTCCATCCCAGGGTTTGATCCGAATTTTTATTTAGTTTTAGACTGCTGCCTTGGAAAGTTCAACTTTTCTCTCTCCTCCTTGTAAGACTTTGGGGGAACTGGGTTGGGCTCCCAGAAATTCCCTGTCCCCTAAATAAGCTATCAAGTGCCCTTAGAAAGCTCATGAATCTTTGATTGAAGCCTGTGTGGGGCTCTCCTTGTTCCACGTCATGATATATACAAACTTCCACAAAGACAACTCTGGACAAAAAGAACCACTGTTTAACAAGATCATTCTTGCTTTCAGTTTCATTTCTATTTTCAACTTCCTATTCTTTTGTCCCATGACATGGCGCTTTTTCCCCCTTGGGGGATTCTTTTCTCTTTTTTCTCCATTCTGAACTGTTTTACAGCCATGCTTTGTTACTGTCAGAAAAAAAAATGTCTGGAGCTCCCTGGCTCCTAAAGAAGCAACAGAAAAGGAGGGACTGCGGCTGCAATGTTGACCATGCATGCAGAACGTCCCAATCTGTTTTTGTGCATTGAGTTGGTGAGGGGGCAGCAGGGAGCTTGCACCCTAGTCTTAGCTCGGACAATGGGAGGCTGGACAGCTGCACACCATCGACAAAAGATTCACTCTTCTGTCAACTCTGTTTACTTAGTGTTGTTTCTGACCTCTGTGCCACACTTGTTTCGAATACATATGCTTATCAAACCATTTTAATTGGCTTTCTTCATAACATTAGTCCCAGCTCTTTTCTGCATGTGTTTCCAAACAACTTAATTGACTTCTGTAATATTCATCTTCTTTTGCCGAGGGTTTTTTTTCCCTCCCCTCCAAACAAGGGTGGATATTTGGAAGGGCAAAGTCCAGGCGACATCCTTTTATTGCCTCCCAATCGATCTAGTTTATTCTTTCCCTCCTATCCAGTGGAAACAGAGAATCCACATTTTTTTTAAATTTATTGTTTTAATTTCGCAGACACAAGGTAGCAGAAACCCCTGATGACACTAACAGTAAGATGCCCTTTGAATTGGAAAAGTGGTTATGGAAATATGATATGCACACACTCCAGGGTAGGCACTATCATGTTCTGATAACCCTTTCTTCATGAAGAGGCCATTGTATGGATACATGTTTGAACTGGTGTTGCTGCTGATGTATGTGTGTGTTTTTCTAAGTTAAATTTGGAGAAAATAGAAAGAGTGTATGTGTGTGTGTGTGTGTGTGTGTGTGTGTGAGAGAGAGAGAGAGAGAGAGAGAGAGAGAGAGAGAGAGATGGTGTAATTAATCATTTTTGCAAGCATCTGGTATTGAATGTTTATTGGCACATTTACTCTTCTAGTATGTGGTGAAGAAAAATAGAGATTCGGTTCTCAGTCGCATTTTAAAATATTTGAACTATGGACATGGTCCCCTCAGTGGAAGTGAAAAGTCCCTTCTCAACAAGACTGTCATTAAGACAAGTGAGATTTCACTGTTTACTAGATAGCCCAAAAGGAGGGGACCTCACACAGGAAATGGTACATGACCTGCTCCATAGTTAGACAACCGGTCTCTTTACCCATTGCAATACTGCAACTTCTAGTTTTCTAAAATTGGCAAATTCCTTTCTCCTTCAGTCTTTAAGAAGAAAGTCAAATGGAGGAGAGAGAGACAGAGGACAGACAGAGAGAGACAGAAAGAAATGCTTAACTTGGGGTTGTCCCCTAATCTGAAAAGGGCTTCCATATCTCCTACCCCCAATGTCAATCTACATTCTTTCCATCTTTCTCCAATTCTCTAACCAGTCGCAATATATCTCAGAAGGGGAAGAGGAGGAATGCTTTTGCTCCTTATTTTATTTGATTATTATTTAATGGAGGAGAGACTATTCAGTCCTCAAATTCTAAAAGGAAGGAGAAGTTTTGGAAATTCACCACGCTTAAATAATCTGTCATTTCTTTACAAACATCACTGATAGACAAGAGTGAGGAGAGAAAGGAGCCAAATCAGCAACTAGAATACTATCCCACCACTACCCCAAACATACCCCAGACATAACTTCTCTAGTTTTCATTAGGTCACATTTTCTCAGCATTCTCTAACCTTCAGAGCTGAGGGTTGGAAAATATTTTTCATCTAGCCTTGGGATATGGAAGGGTGTGTTTTTGACAACAGTTTTATCACTGTTGTTGTTCTTGAGGCAGACTCTGGGCTAGGGAGGAGGAAATTGCTGTTGTGATTTTGCTGGGCTTTTATCACCCTTCGCAGGCATTGTTCATGTTGACTGCCTAGTTCAGATATGATGTGGACAGCGCCTCCCTTGAAATGGAAACAGAGGCCTGAATAAAGAAGAAAAAAGTACTTTGTAGTCTGCATCGTCCATCTTTAATTCAGAGACGCATCTATACTCCCGGGAGCGCTGCCTTTGATCTCTTTGATTTTTTTACACCAGATCTGTTATGGACTAAAATTCCTAGGTTTTCCATAGAAACATCTCCATTCCTCCGGAATATTGATGTTTTCTTCTTCCTGGGGGTTATGATATGGTAAATCAGATTCAAAAAAGCCTGGACAATGCCAGCATTCATAGGGCTGGGGTGGATTTTTTTTTTTTTTGTCGATTCCCCCTCCCTCTTTCTCTCATATCCCCATACACCCCTCCCCTCTCCTCTCTTCTCCTCCTCTGTTTTCCTCTCTCTGACTCTCTTGTGCTCTCCCTCGCTCCTCATCTCTCTCTCTCTCTCTCTCCTCTCCCTCTCCTTTCCATCTCCTTCTCTCTCTCTCTCTCTCTCTCTCTCTCTCTCTCTCTCTCTCTCTCTCCCCCCCCTCCCTGCCTCCCTCCCTCCCCCTCTCCTCCCCCCTCTCTCTCTCCCTCTCTCCCTCCCCTCTCCTTCCCCCCCCTCCCCTTTTTCCTCCCCTCCTCCCCGTGAACCAAAACGTTATTTATTCCAGGTCTCCTTAAGCCCCGTCACTTCAGCTCCCTTTCAACTTGGAGAGAGGACTGACTGGCAGGGCAGCAGCAGCAGGTTGCGTTGCCATAGAGACTCACTCTACTCTACTGTATAGCCGCAATAGCAGCAGCAGCAGCAGACAGTGGTTGCAAGAGCTTCGACTCAGGCTTCAATTTCCCCCACCCCAACAATGGAGGGGCTTACAAAGCACAGGTTTCTCTGTCTTTTCCAAGCACTAAGCTCTTTCCCCTTCGGTAGAGGAATATGTTTTCCTTGGGGAATCTGCATTTTGACCGAACATCAATCTCCTCATTTTCATTGTCTCTCTCTCTCTCTCTCTCTCTCTCTCTCTCTCAACTCACTTTTACACCTTCCTCCTGCCTTTGATCTATAAAAAATGAAAAGAACAAAGTCAAAAAAATTTTGGAGTCTTCTTCCTGCTACTGTACCAAATAAAGTATTTTATACCTAGGACAGAATAACTCTGCTACAATAATTAATTTAGAGAGCTAATGTATAAATCATATGTAAGTCTGATATGATGATATATTATAGCTTGGTTGATCTATAGCTCCAGTATTAATCTACATCCTATACAGACCACACAAGCCTGCACTGGATTTTGACTGTATCTAGGTATACATCATACCTTGATACCTCTAGCTAGTGAGGATATCTTCCAAAAATAAATAATGGGTTTTAAATTACAGAGTTAGTTGGAAGGGCACTTGAACCCATGCTTGAGAACTGAATATCTTATACAATATCCCGAAGAAGTGTGTTCATTCAGTTTCTGATTTAAGACATCCTATGATGGGGAACTCACTACCACCTGGGACAGTCTATCCATTTTCAAAAGTTTTTCCTGATATTGAACTTAAATCTGCTTCTTTGTTATATGCACTCATTGATACTAATTCTGCCTTCTGGCCTAATCCCTCTTCCACATGACAGTCTTTCAAATACTTGAAGACAGCTAGCATGACCCTTCTATATCGTCTCTTCTCAAGACTATATACCCCCAATTCCTCGAATTCATCTTCACATAGCATAATATATAAATTCTCTTCATCATCATGTAAACTTTCTAATGACGTACTCCAGGTTTCTAGCATACTTTTTAAAATATAATATCAAGATCTGAGCACAATACCCAGCTCTATTCTCAACAGGACAGAGTAAATCATGGGACGCAGAGGAGCCTGATTTGAGAGGAGGGAGGGAAATAGATCCATAAATAAAAATCACTTCATCACTATTTGGTCCAACACTCTCATTTTAAGGATGAGTAGTGAAGCCCAGACCAGGGGAATTGACTTATTCAAAGTCACACAGGTAGGATTTAATGAAGAGTTCTATTATGCCATAATATATTATGGCATTAACACCTCCCTCATTCTGTACAACATACTTCTATTGATATCACCTGAAAGTGCAGTAAGATTTAGCTAAGTTATGACCACAGCAGCTTTCAAAGATCACTACTTTTTTTGTCCCAAAGGGCTGAGATCAGTATCCATGTAGGGAATACACATAGACCAAATTTCATCTCATTGTAGAATTGAAAAGAGGGCTGCCTAAAGTTTTTTTGGCTACTTTGTCACACTGTTGAATCATATTGATCTTACAGACCACGAAAATGGATGGGGATTTAAGATCATGGCTGTGGGGGCCCAACTTAGTGAAGTTGCTAGGACAACCAAGATCTTTGGGGGCTGAGCACAATAGGCCTTACTCATCTTACAGGGCTCCCCAGTGACCCAGCTCTAAGCCAAGCAGAGTTTCACCTGCCTGTAATGCCAAACCAGCTGTTAGACAGTGAAAAAAAAGTCTTGAATATCCCAAGGAAAAGGTTGGGAAGACAGTGAAGGAAGCCATGACTAAAAAGTCAACTTGCTTTTAACGATTCTTAAAAACTGTTTGTTTAATTGATTCTAACACCACTTGCCCTATGCTGAATCCAAAAGGAAAATCTTTCAAGCATTAGTTACTTTGACATAAGGGTCCAATGATTTTTCCTGGTTAAAAGTGTTTTCCAAAAAATTCTTTGTTAGATGAGAGGTCTAAATGATAGAAGAGGAGGAGGGATAACAAGAAATTTAGGTATATTTAGATAGAAAAACAAAATATATTGATAAAAACTTTAAAGTATTGTCCTTAATGAGCTAGATTTAGTCAGCAAAGCTAAGTAAAACTTTCCCAGTACAACTTACTTCCTGAGTGAACTTGGCTAAGTTAATCTCTCTTGACTCACTTTCTTATTCTAAAAAGGGAGGTGAGAATCAGATGAGATAAGTTCTAAGCATCCTTCCAGTTCAAAAATCTATAATCCTATGGTACTAAGAGACTATACCAGGTAGACCCTCTTAGAACTAAAATCTATGACTTCTGCTCCGAAGAGTGTGCCATTCAAGGACAGAGACTGTAAGGGGCTCAAACTTGTTCTGTCTAGGAATACCAGGGGAGGGTTTTCTGAAAACCACAAATGTAGGAAAGGAAGTACTGTAAATCACAAAAAGACAGTTAAATCAAAGTTAATTTAGTGAGGAAGTTAGTCCAACTGGTTATTCAGTGACATGTATGCTACCAAAAAGAATGAATTCCAAGGTTCCTTCCAGGCTGTCTGTGATCCAATGACCCAAAGGGAAGACTGATTTTTTTCACTTTTCAACCTGTAATTTTAGCTTCATATACTCACTATCAGGCTGGTGATTCACATCAGAATTCAAAGTCTAGATTTGATTCCAGCACATTGCCTACAATTTCTTCAAAAGAAAAACTGAATTTTTAAAGGTTAACATATCCTTGAAGACTTCCTTTCATCTGAAATCAACTACAGGAGAATCATATATTGAAGAATGGAAGGAATGAAGGAAAGACCAACTAGCAGCCCTCCGAAATTCAGAGGGAAATGAATTATTTTCTAATGTAGTGAGGGCAGTGAATTTATAACAAATCTTTTGCACATGACCTTTCTCCTTATATTCACCATTAAAGGACTAAGAAAAAAGCTATGCAGAATAGAATTTATCAGTGTGAATACTTAAAAAGATGAAATTTTATTCTTCCTTTTTCTATAGAAAAATGCATCCTTGTTTTCTTTACTGTGATGTTTTTTTAAAGAATAAATATAAACAGAAGATATTTATCCAAATGGATTGTTTTTTCTGATGCAGACTAAGGCAGTAGATGCCTTTATTTTTCACCTAGATTTTAAGCTCTCTAGCACTTAACACTCAATTTAGTTCCTTCAACATATTTGGTGCTCCTAATATGTGTGTTGAACTGAATATAATTGACAGGGGAAGAAAAACCTTCAGGGAATGAAATTGTTGCTGGAGATATTTGAAAGTACAAAGGATATGAGAAGCTTGAGAGATAATAACTCACCTTGATGTAATACCATACAGTTTATAGAATATTTTTCTTATACGATCAATGACGGGGGTGGCATAAGTATTTTTGTTCTCATTTGACAGATGAGAAAAGAGAACCTGAGAAAATTTAAATGAACAGCTAGTCAGTTTCAGAACTGAGACTCAAAACTAGGTATCTCCTAACTCCAGATCCAGGGTTCGTTTCGTTATCCCATGCTGACAATTCAATCTCCAATTCTTACCTTCTCTAAAATAACAAAAAACCCTAAAACTAACACTTGCACCATAAGTATCTATGACAAAGATTTGTTGGTATTAATCATTTAGAAAACGCATATGTAAAAGTGTGTGTGTGTGTGTGTATGTGTGTGTGTGTGTATAAACCCTCCAACTATCCAAATACTGAGAAAAGTCTCAAGAGTTACAAATATTATCTATATTTATATATAGACATATATGTGTATATAATATATAATATATATAAATATAAAATACACACATATATGTGTATATAATATATACACATATATGTGTGTATTTTATATTTATATATATATATATATTCATATATATATATATATATTTACAACTGTGTGTGTTCCTGGTCAAGAGACCTGGATTTTTGTCTGAGTGAAGATGATCAAGTTATATTAAGGTGTTTATGAGACATCAGAATACACTGACTATTACGTTTTAGGGATTTGGATTGCTATGCAGACCCTGATCTAAAACAAATGAGCCTTTACTTAGCCCATAAATGTTTAAGATAAATGCATGTTGCCTCTTATATACTAGAATATGGCAGATTTTCATCTAGAAGATATATAAGCTATCTAATCCAAGCCCTTTGTTTGATATTATTTTTGTTTTCTGTTTCTGTATGCCCAGTGTCTGAAACAATTACTGAAACATAGTGGGTACTTAATAGGTTTATTGAATTAAATTGAATTTACAAGCCCCAAATGGTTAAACTACTCTCCAAAAGTAGCATAGAAAGTAAATGGTGAAGCTGAGATTAAAACCCATATCCTTTGATTCTATGTGAATGCATAGTTTGCAAAATATATATATATATTATTCTACATGATTTTATTATTATATATTATATATAATCATATATTTATATAATAAAATTATACCATATTATATATTTATATATAAAATGTTAATTTTAAAGTTATATATTATTTATTTTTAATGAAAATTAGAAGAGACATGAGAGCAAAGCTCCCATCATCTCCTTTAGCTTCTCGTACTACAAAAATAATCCCCCTAGTCACTTTCAGAGACACAAAATTTGAGCTGGTTGGAAGCCTCAAGCCCACTCTTTGGTCTATGGTTGGAATAAGATGTCCTTTTTGTTTGGACCTTCTGTCTTCTTTCAGGAACCAAACCCAACCCAGAAGTCTGTTTGGTCTATGCGAAGGAAATCTATATGATACCCATGGTAAGTTGAGCTGAAGCCTAAAGAAACAGAAGATTTCTAGGTCCTGTGGTTACTTAATACAATTGAGATTGAAGTTCAAATACATAGACATATTCAACAACATCACTCTCCAAAATGCTCAGACAGGTGAACAAAATGCCACCGTTAACATATAAATACACATCATCAGCCTCTATCATTGTGAAACCAAGAACAAGATTTGCCTTCCTTCCATTATCAAAATGGGGATGGTATGGTGATATACTGTTTTCGAATTTAAATGTCGGACCAGGATGGATTAACTACTTTGAAAGGGTTCAAAAGGGTCTAATACTTTTTAATCTTTTCTTAGAAGGTTTTTAATTATGTAAGACACTAAGTTTCAGAACAGTGACCAATATCGGCTGGTAAAGGAGTTCTCTGGCCTAGAGTAGAATGATACTCTAGGAGGGAGAGATCAGTGTATATGTACATACTCAGGCCTATGTATATGCAAATACACACACACACACACACACACACACATATGTGGAAAGAAAGAGACAGAAGAGATAGAGACAAAGACAGAGATAGAGAAACAGATAAAAGGAGTCAGAGAGAATGGCCTTAGTGCCAAGATCTGGGTTAAAATTATGTTTCTGATACGTGGCTGTGAAAGCCACTCTATGTATTCCCAAGAAATTTTCTAAGACTATCAGTTACTGGTTGTGATCTGCATTGTTAGAGAGGTTCCTCACTAGGACCTCCCTCACTAATTGAAAATGTAGGCCAATCCATATAGGTAGAGAGAGAGACACAGACACAGAGAGAGACAGAGACAGAGAGACAAACAGACAGGGATGATGGGAGGAGAAAGAGAAGGAGAGAGATGATAAATGCATAGAAGGGAAGGTATGAGAGAGAGAGAGAGAGAGAGAGAGAGAGAGAGAGAGAGAGAGAGAGAGAGAGAGAGTAAAAGAGATAGAGATAGAGACAGAGGCAGAAGCAAAGTGAAAAGTAAAAAGGGAGCTTGCCTCTGAGTCAAGAAAATAGACATTTTCCTTTGATACAAACTGTGTGTGACCCTAGACAAGTATTTGTTCTAGGTAGGTCTTTAAGACTGTAACTTGCTGAAAGGTACCAATCTGCATTTTCTGGTTGTTCAGTTATGTCTGAATTTTCATGACCTTGTTTAGGGTTTTCTTGTCAAAAGTACAGGGGTGCCTTGCCATTTCCTTTTTCAGATGCTTTTACAGATTAAGAAACTTGTTCAGGGTCACATAGTTAGTAAGTATCCTGAGGTCACACTTGAACTCAGGAACACAAGCCTTCCTGACTCCAGGTCCGCTACTCTCAACTTCACCACCTAGCTGCCCAGCTACTCACTTTAGTAGAAGGAATTTCTTCAACCTGGGATTCCTATATTAATAAAATCATGGGTTCAGTGGCTAATGCTAAAGATAGAGTCTTTTCTATAATGTGTCAAATCTATGTTAAAGTGCACAATTAGCCACACTCCCCAAATGTGGGTGTGTGCACATATTTTTAGAAAATAATAACTCCAGATGAAAAGTTTCATATTGCACAGGGAGGTCTGGGGAAGACTTAAGGAGTCAGGAGATGGTTTTAGAAAAGGGAATAGAAATTTTTTCACACAGAGGGCAGAATCACTCAGGCCTGAACTGGGAAATGATTTTAGATTTACTGCAGAATCCAACCACTCCACTCTCCTCCTAACTTACCCAGAGATCTATATGGTTTTGGACCCTCAGTCAGAAGGTACAGTTGGAAGAAGAAAAATAATTGTATCCTACTCCTAGACAGAATCCCTTGTAGGAGCAGTCCTTGGCCATGTGTTTTCAAAGAGAGGAGTTAAGGGTAGAAGGAAAGTGCCCAATGGCAGCCACTGAATGTGAACAGAGTGGTTGTGCTGTGTGTGTGCCTAACAACTACTGCTTGTAAATAAACATAGCATGACAGGTATCCCTACGCTGACTTGAGTCTCTGGCAGCAGGCTAAATCTTACCAACTAGGGGCCCAGAGGGAAAGGAGAGAAGGTCTATGTGTGTGGGAAGGGTGTTGGGGGTTTAAGGGAGCAAAGGAAGAATGGGAGGAACAAGATGGGGAAATTGCAGGGGGTGAGAAAAAAGGAAAGAAAATCAGAAGAGGAGAAAATGACTAAGGAAAGGAGAGGGGAAGAGAAAGGGATGATACAGAGACACGGAAACCCCAGGAATAAATAAAGGGAAAAAGACAAAATTGATTTCAGGGACAGAGAGACCAAGAGTCCAGTGCACTCACATTACATCCTGAATCAGACCTAAACAAACCTCAGCAAGATGGCTCAATCTTAAAAATGTTGGGGACTACAGTGAAGGTTTTAGACAGTGGTGTTTAGAGATCTAGATCCAAATGGAGGGGAGGGGAGGTACCCAGGGATAAATCTTGCTGGTACCTTATTTCCATAATCTACTTTTAGATAAATCCTGTCTTTATACTAAGAACTTTGGGCAATTTATAAATATAGCTAGTCCTCTCCTGATCACTGACCATTTATTTGCAAAAAGGTTGTAGTGGACTCTATTAAATATTTGAAATGTATTTCCCAAGTTGTTAACTAGAGTAGGACACAGATTGTTCCATGATGTCAAAATCTGTTGTACTATTAATGTTTCACAACAGAGGCTCTTTCAATGCATAGAAATTTGTGTATATTATTATATCATATCATTTAATGATCTATGAAGTATATATTATGTGAGAATGTTCTATCATCTTATCATATTGTATTATTTTTGCTATGCATGTACTCCTCTTATGTTAAACATTTTTCACTATAAGGCATTCATTAACTTTTAATTCACAGTTTTAAACCAGAATATTAGTAAAAGGCCCTGATATCACTAAATGAAAGGAGGTTGAGGAGGAATATTTGTCCATTTTCCAGAGATTGAAATACTTTCTATTATTACACTATTTTATGATCATAAATGTCTTCCTTTCTTCCATCCTTCATTCCTTCCTTCCTTTCTTCCTTTCTTTCTCTCTCTTCCTGTAGATTGAATGTACATCATTAAAAGTATCCTGACAGCTTCTAGAGCTACCAGGCAATTCTCACAAAGGATTTTGAACTTTCATTAATAACCAGAAAGAAGTTGCAGGACTTGATTGCATTTATGATTTTCATGGGAAATCAGACAATTGATGGAGTCAGAAATTGTGAAGGAAAAATGAAAAAGAAGAAAGAGAGGACCAGAGGGAGAGAGGGAGGAATTTAGGGAGGAAAAAAGAAGGAAGGAGGGAGGGAGGCAAGGAAAGAGAGAAGAAAAAGAAAGGGAAAGAAGGAAAGGATGGAAGAAGAGAAAAGGCAGGACGCAACAGAGAAAGGGAGCATGGAGGAAAGGAAATGAAGGAAGAAAGAGAGGGAGAGAGGGATGAAAGAAGGAAGGAAGGAAGGGAAGGAGAGAAAGAGGAGAAAGTCTGCTTCTCTTTTACTTTAATCCTCTTCCGTCTCTAATCAGCTTGGTTAACATTCACACTTAAGTGCAGTAAACTAGTACAATTTGACAATTATTTTAGTAGTATTTTTTTGTCTTTTAGGACTAAAGTACATTTTTTGAGATGTTATAAAATTGGTAAATTTAGCAGTTGTGGTTTAAATCAAAACCATCCCTAATATCACATCATCACTAACAGAGCTGGAATAGAGAGTTAAAATGTGTTTAGCTCATTCTTGAATCTATATAAATTTTAAAATTTTGGACCTTGGACAGAAAAGATGAATAAGGGAGGGGATGGCTTCTCTAGATTAGCTGTCTACATTGATTAAAGTAAGCAAACTCTAACCTCATTGTTCCACTTCAATTTTACTATTTAGAGACAAAAAGAGAGTTCATGAAACCTATAAAAATATCAAGGTTATGTAATCTAATGCTAGAGCAACGCCAGCAAGAAAGGTCTAAATAAATAAGTTGAGACCTAGAAGACAGTCATGGAGCAAACCTTACAATTCCAAATATATGCCCCAAATAGCAATAATAATTTTACTTAATGAGCAATGTAATAAATAAATTTTTCTGATAAGTTTTGACCAAACACTGTGCTTCTTGTAGACCAGATTAGCTGTAGAGTTTCTTGTATTAATACAGATTCAAATAACATGTACTGATTTGGGGCTCACATGGAAAAAATGACACACAGCTCTTGTGTACATTGTTACCAGAAGTCACACACACACATCCAGAAATGTTATAAATAGTTCATATAATCTCATATCGAAAAACAGTTTTGTAGGGGTTTTTGTTTCCTTTATATTGATTTGACAGTTACCTTATGGGCCAACTAATGTTAACAAGCTTCAACAATTTGTCTACATTGATTTCACAAGATACCTATTTAGCAGCATTTTATCTTTAGTGGTGGTGATAAGGAGAACGTGTATATAATAAATAACATTTTAACAATAATTTGGAGAAGTGCTTCACTACATTTCTTCAACTGTTTTGACTAGGTAAATTAATAACTAATAGAACGTATGGATAGACAAAACACTTAAATTTAAATATTTAAATTGGCTAGGCTTTGGTCTCCATACAAATACACACTCTCTCACACACACACATACACACACATATTTCCTTCTCCTTTTTAAATTATTCTCATCAAAACTCATCAATTTTTTCTATGTATTTTAATTTCTTGAAATGGAAACTTTTTGTCTGCCTCTCTAATATACACACAACTGAACTTAAAGTTTACTTGTCCTCGACCTCTAGGGGTCCACTTTGTGTAATTCTAGGTCACTAAATGAACATGTGTCCACATCAAAAACAACCATAAAGGAGCAAAGCCCAAATCGCTGAGAAAAATCAGCCTATTTTCTCCAGGTCATAGTAAAGAGATTGTAAAGGCAACAGAGAAGTCCCAACGCTGACAGGCGTAGCTCAGCATCCTTCACCCTGATTCTCCGACTGAGACCCCGGAAAAAAGAAAAGGGGTCATATTCCTAATGGCTTTATTTTTTTTTTACAAAGCAGCTAATATTTTGATCAATATCACAGCTAATATGATTACAATATGTCAGCATGGTAGGGAAATCCGTTCCCAAGAACTATTCCACTAATTCAATTTCTCCCTAATGATTACATTTGTAAATAGAAAGTCAAAACACCCGGGTTATCAGTCATCCAGGTTTCTGCCAGCCTTGAAGGATTGTCTTCAAATGGTGTTTACCTGCCTCATTGTTAAACAAATCGTTCAAAAAGCTGACACGCTTATTTGTTGGCTTTAAAAATAGGGAATTTACAATCCCTCTTCTTTCAGTTTCCCCTTGCCAAATTTCTCTTCGCATTATAATCATATGCAAAGTATTTATAAGACCTCTGATTTCTTTTCTCCTTCTACTGTCATGCTTATTCCCAGCTAGGTTTGAAGTGTGGCGCTTGACTTTAATGATCTAAAAAGCTGATCTTTTCCAATAGCCAGCGACTAAAAAACAAAGAAGAAATCTGCGGATAAGAGGGTAAATGAAGTGCCCTCCGCTTCCGCGACCAAGAGAGAATGGGTTGTGCTGGCTGAAGATTGCTGACATCCTCCCCACCCTCCCAACCCCCCCCCCCCACCCCCCACCCCGGGTTGGAAAGAGAAACATATCTAACTCCCAGAAAACGTTAACAGATAACAATTCAGCTGAGTAAGAGAACTCCGAATTCTACTGAATAAAGTTCTGAGATAGTTCAGTTTTTGAAGCCCCTGGTAATTTTCGGGACATTTTCGATCCGCGTGGATTTGTCCTTTGCCACAGAGAAAGCGATCATGCTTCCCCCCAAATTTTTCTCATCAGAGGAATCTTTCTAATGAAGTATATGCTTTCTTATAAATATTTGCCACCTTCCTCTTTCTCTTAACTTTTCCTCCTCTCTGCAACTCCACCAAACCCGAGATCCGACTCACAGTAGTAAGATTTTTACGTCATATGATTAAGGGAGGAAAATCTATTTTTCAGGCGCTGAGCCAAAGAGTGGGCACGGACACGGAGGCAGATCAGTACCAACTGTGCCATTCTTTTCATCTTCAGGTTGAGGCTCCTGTCATAAACCCACTGGTCAAGAGATGTGGTGTGTGTACCTAAGTCAAGGTCTGATTTTCAATCTAAAGTTTCTACGTAATATTTGAAGTCATCTGATAAAAGTCTCTTTCATCTTGGAATAGGCAGTGAGGGGAGATGATATACACAATAGGTATAAGGCAGAGCAACCCAGCAAACTTTTTTTAAAGTTTTTGCTTAAAATTCAACAGCGTGGTCCTAGCATTTTCCCCCTGAGCTCCATCCAGCTCATCCCATTTCAATATATTCTCCAAGCTCTCTGGGTCTATTTCCCAAAGTCTCTCTTTCCTATTGTCCTGTAAGTCAGCCCCTTTCCTCTTCAGCACACTACTCGTTCTGCTCTTACTTTACCAACCTAACTTATCTTTGCGGCTGAGCCATTTGTAATGGAAACGTATTCATGTCCCCATTTTCTTACTGATCAAACAGGAATCTTGATCCCCCCACGTTTTCCTTGACCAAGAGTTTTGTCTCTTGACCTTTTTACAGATTTTTTTTTAAGGATCTGCATTCGACATGTAAATAGTCTCCTATTTAACCAGCAACGAGCAATCATCAGACATTAATTTATACGGTTTTTACAAATACCTAAGCTATTTAAAATGCTGAACTGGGTTGTGTGTGGCAGTGAACATCTATCTGTTGAATAGGCTGTGTCACACGGTAGCACGTTCTCTTGTCAAGGCTGATTGTGTTTTAGGCAAACATTTGAGCAGACATAAAGGCATGGGTCAAGTAGTGTTCAGTGACAGTGCGTGCTAATTCACCTAGCTAACCAATGGGGCAAAAGTTGCATTTTCTGTTCTCGCCTCTGCAGACCCTGACTCTCAGAACTGCCTCTCCTGTGACCCACTCCTTTCCTTCAGCCGACTACAGGTCCATAAGCAGTAGAGTTCGAGAAAACGAGTTAGCCTGAACATTTTAGAACGATTTCGCCAAGGAGCGGGCCTGGCACGTGTTTATTTCACGCTCCTCTGTGTCTGAAAAACCAGCTGCCGCCAAAGGTAGCAGGTTGTTGCTGGGTGGTTAAATAAAGGACTCTAGGCACTGGTGCCTGTATCTCTGAGCTGTTACACGCGGCAGTCCCACAATATTGCCCCTTCCCCACGAGCAAAGTCAGAGAGCTTCAGGTTAGTGACAGGAAACTACACTTGAACTGCACTAAGAAGATGTGTGTGTGTGTGTGTGTGTGTGTGTGTGTGTGTCTGCCCAAGTTGGAAACTGAGTCTTTAGTTGCTTTACTAAGGAGCATTTCCCTTGTTATTTAGAGAAAGTAAAACAAAGTTTAGGGAATGAAGTAATCCTCCCAGAATACTTTTATGTACAACAGTGACCAGGAATCATTTTGGTTACTTCCCCAGTCTTGTAATATATGTATAGGTGAATTAAAATAAATATATAATAGTATGTCAAACTAGTAACTGGAAACCAAGGGTTTAAAAAAGAAAGAAATGTAACATTTTAAAACGTGGGAAAAAGGATAACCCCACTGTCCTAGGTCTTCAAGTCAGCTTCCCTAATCGTTTGATAAGAAACGAGTTGTTGTTGTTTTAAGAGAAGTTCCAAGTGTTGTTGGATGTATATTTTTTTCTTTTTCACAAACCTAAGTTTCGCAGTTGTGCTCTTATGCAATCAAGTATGTTAACACGTGCGAAATTCATTGCTGGGAGTCCGGCAAGCCCTCAATCTCCTGCTGCAGCGCCTGAAATCAGCCCAAGGCAAGGGGAGAGCAGGACTTGTTGCCTCAGCCATCCCCAGCCGAGTTCACAACGCCGCCGCGCCCGCCCCCCCATCCACTGAGCTGTATCGGGGAGCCCCTGGGACGACTCTTGACAGTTCCACTGGAGAATCGCCCAGATTTGAAACAATCGGCAGAGGAAAAGGAGAGAGAGAGAGAGAGAGAGAGAGAGAGAGAGAGAGAGAGAGAGAGAGAGAGAGAGAGAGAGAGAGCGCAAATGTCTCAGCAACAGTACCCTGGATCTCCCATTTAAGTTTGTGGTCTCTAAAACAACAGGAAGACTCTCCCAAGTGCATTTCACTGATCTCAAAACCCAAACGATAAAGCAGAAGAAAACGCAACTTACCCCAACCTGCCACAACACTACATTTGGGGCGTCCTTTTAACCCTTTGATTCTTCCTTTAGGGTTGTCGATTTTTTTTCCTGGCTCCTTCCAGAAACCTATATTCAAACTAGCTAAAGTTCAAACTTTCCCCCCTCCCTCATATCTCTCCAAGTACACTCTGTCTCAAATACCTCTTCTTTCTTTACAACTCACTGGCCACGATCCTCTAAACACCACCTGTGCATCTTCGCAAGCTTTAAAGTTTTGTGTGAGTGAGTATGAGTGCGAGTGCGTGTGTGCGTGTGAAGTAAGTTGCTTTAAAAGACATCGTTGTCATTCAGAGTAATAAAAGTGTTGCCCTGATCTTTGGTGTGATGTTTATACATGCACCTCTCATTTCAGTTAACTTTTTAAAGATGAGAAAATCTGCAAGCTTAGTTTCTAGAGACTTCTCGTTATTCATCTGTTTAGTCGCCTTAGCTGCACAAAAGAGTATCAGCGGCGTTATGAAAAATGGCCTAAGCCCAGAGAATGTCACAGTGGTCGACTTATTATTTTAGCCCTTCTTAAAAAAAAAAAACTCAGGGAAAGTTTGCTTTTGATGAATTCAATAAAAGCAGAGCTGCAACGGAAGAGATTTTAAGCTAAAATCATACAGCATGGGGCAGAGCTTAAAACAGCCAGATGGCCAAAGGTAGACTAGAGCTCTCTGTGTCAAAAATCCAGATATAGAATTACTCCCAGTTGAGCTTCTTAACTTATTTAATCCTGAGTATATCTTTATGTCTTTTTCAATTGATTTTTCCCCCAGTCCACCCCCCTCCTCCTTTTCCCGGGAACTTTTTCTTCCCCTTTTACAACGAAGTTTCTGGTTAGACCCTGTCCTTGAATTTACAGAAGTCACTTCTCCGGTTTCCCCCTTTTATTAGGGTTAAACTTCCGAAAAGGCTAAAGACCGCCAGATTTCTTCATTAGACAGAAAATTCCCCTGCTTCTTTTCTGACTCACTATTTAGGATGAGTATTCAAAATGGATTGTGTTTGATAGGTAGAGTGGGGTTCAGACTTCTTAAAATGAGGAATACTGATGCTTTTACTAACACCCCAAGAAAAAAATCAGAAGGGCAAGAGCTTGAGTTCACCCTTCAGCAATTTCCTCTCGATGAAATCACCTGCTTTTATGAGAAAAGAATGTAATAAGTTGCTTCTCTCCACCCTCAGGTAGAGTTTGATACGTGTCACTTTTTTTCTCCTCCAACCTCAAGTAGGTTTCTGAGAGATAGACTAATAATCATAATATGAATCCAAGTTTCCATAGCTCTTCAAACTTTACAAGGCTATTTCCTCATAGCAAACCTGGAAGACAGAGAAACACACAAAGTATAATTGAAAAGAGATCTATGTAGAAACTGAGGAAGAGAGTCTATGGGGTCCAGTTATACAAGTTTTCTTAATTTATAAAGTATTTTAGGAAGCTGACTGTCCAGCAGGAAAAATGAGAGAAGTTACTATATGAAGTTTAATGACCCTCACCCCAATTTCAACCCCTCCTTTGAGGGTATTGAGGAATAAATGAGGTGACTGTTCTCATCTAAATGGCTGAGTCAACTCCACCCAAGTCCTACTCTTAATTGGGAGCAAAGTGAACCATTTAGCCCTAGTAAGGGTCAATTTATTCTGGAAGGGAGTCACCCACTACTCTCCCAGAAACCAGGTCTTGGATATTTGTATCCTCAATAAAGTGTTGGAGTGACACAGAGGGATAAGTATACCTGGATTTCAAGTTACAAGGAGGAGAAGCAACTAGTTAGCATCAGATCCCTATTTCAGAAAGTTGTCGCATAGAATCACAGGTTTTGCAAACTTGAATTCAATTTTGACCTTAGTTCCTCTCAATAAGAGTGAGGGAGAATCCTAAAGGAAATACATGCCTGATTCCTCTATGTTGAGGAAAGAGCCAAGGATAACCACTTGGAAGACCTGGACTTCATTCTGTCTTTTTCTACCAGCTGTATTACGGGCCTTATCTTGCTCCTCATTTGACCTCAATTTCCTCATCTGAAAAATGAGAGGGTTGGCCTAAATTCTTTCTAGAGTCCCTTCTAGTTCTAAATCCGATGTCCTTATGTATTAGGAGTTTGAAGGGTGTGTCTTCCAAGGCCTAAAGATCTTTTTCTTTTGAGGGGTGGAAATAGAGAATATGCTCTGTACTAAAGGGTAGAATTGTCCTCTGGTTGTCACCTCCTCCAGAAGAAGGAAGTATCTGTCCCAAACTCTAAACTTCAGAAATTTTAACTCCTGACTTTTCTCCTAGAGGTACCTGATCCCACCATCTAGTCCACACCCTCATTCCTTTGTCAGAACTTGATCCTTTTAAAAGAAATGTGCAGTGCTTCTATGCCTGACCCACAGTCAATTGTGATTCACCCCTAACCCCTAGAAAGGTGACTTCATTTCCTTGTGGAGATACTGTAATTCTAAAGCAAACAGCCAAGAGAACTATTGCTGTTAGTGCTGCCTGTTTAGTTTTTATCCTATTCATCTACAACTACAAAGTGTTGTGGAAAGGCTACAGAAGAAAGATGGGGTTGCCAATTTCATTTCCAATCTTTCCCTTATCAGTTACCCAAAAGCTGAAGAAAGGCCTCTTGATGCCTACCTATACCCAAGTATTTGATTCAGAATGTACCTCACCCAAGACAGACTTTGCCTAGCAATGCCCCTTCTCTAAATGAGTTTCCAGGAGCTGAGACCAACAGGGCACTGTCTTGTTAAAGAATTTCTTTTGCGGGGCAAAGGAAGGATTCTTATTTTTAAAGATATGATAGCTTCAGGTTTGAAGTTTCCCATTTTTGTTCATTTTCTAAAAGCAAAGGACAGAGGTCTATTTCTTAATTACAGATTTAGCAGTGATGTGAAATAAAAGAAGGGAGACTCCCTTCAGCAGGAAGCTTTCTTTACCTTCCAACTGTCCAGGATAATTTAGTCAAATGCTAGGACACACCTCCTTATTGGATCCAAAGCATAGCCCTTCCCTGGTGTTCAACAGATTTTTTTAAATCCCTTCCCTTTCCTTTTCCCCTTCTTCTTCTCTGAAGATACTAGGAGAATGCTTGCCTGTAGAACAAAGACTTATAGAGCTTGGGGAATTCCCATCTCTTTGATTTTTTTTACCCTTTCTGTATGAAATACATACCCTTTCATACAGAAAGGGTAAAATTTTCTTCATGAAAAGCCAAGACTACTTAGAATCTCCAGAAGGTGTTAGGGTGGAGAGCAATGGTGAGAAGAAAAGGGTTTACAGTTCTCCATGGTTGATAGCTTCTGACATCGCAATTGACAAATAGAAAAGGGCCAACAACCAAAACAAACCACGTTGGGTCCCTCTTAGAATAAGGATGTTTATTGCCAGGAACCACTGTGAGTCATACTGTGTTCTTCCTACCTTTTTTAAATATTTGGCACACTGAAAAGTTGGATCACCAGTCCAGAATGACAATAGAGAAACAAATGAGAGAGATGGTGCGCATGAAAATTTTGTCACGCCCACCATCGGATCTACTTTGGCCATTTTCCACCTGAAAAAGATATACAGAAGCACTCCCAGGTACGTACACGGGCTTACACAGTTTTCCAAAGTAACCACAAAGCTATCGGAGTTTTCTGTTTCTGACTAAGAATTTGCTTCTTTTGTGTGTGCACCTGCAGTAGGAGCATCTCATCACTGTTGTCTTTATTTGAAGGAGACAGAAGGGCTATGTGGGTATTTTAACAGCAGTCACCTATAGATGTGTAACAATGGAAGGAAAAGTTTTACTCAAAACGAAGTTTCTGATCTTGATTTGCAAACGGAAAGAGTAGGTTTAGGGATGGGTACCTTTAGGGACAAATATTAATTTAAGTGCACTGTTTCCACAAACTACTGACCTTTGAAGTCCTGGATTTCTTATGATTAATGGACTTGGCTTTGGCATTCAAGGTTGTAATTAAACTACTCGAGGTTCCTTGCTCATTTAAATACGTTTAACCAACATTAAAGTGATGAATGACTGTTTCCCGATCACAATTTAGCTTCTGCCGTCCTCTCCCATTTAGAAGATTCTGTCTGGCCTCGAAAGTTTGCCAATGCCTACCTAAGGCTATGGCAATCCCAGAGGGGAAACCAAATCCCTCAACATTTGCTCTTTGGGGGTTGGTACTTTTGACTTCTGCAAGTGTCAATAGAACTCAACTTCGGTGCTCTGTAGATAGCATTTTTGCCTGAGGTGTATCCCCAGTATTAATTGTCCCAATAAATTGAGATATAGTGTTCGTAATGCAATGTAGCAATATGGTTATATTCCACGTGTATGACTTAATTAAGCTATTTGCAGCCCGATGCTGCAAGTCACCGGGTGTGCAAGTGGATTAACAATGTACTATTCTGTATCCTCAGGATGGTGCGTAATTACTTTACTGGCGGTACATATCAATTTTTGATGATTGCAGAACACATGCTCACTTTACCAACAAGCGGCTTAATAACTCTCAATTGTGTATTAAAAAAAAGTGTTGTTTGGAAATATTTGGAAGTCTCGATCAACCACTTTATGGGTTCTTCCAGTCTTTTAATGGTTCTGTGTTTTTATTCTGGATGTATATTTTATAAAGGGTCAAAGGCTACACTTAAGGACTATGCTGTGAAAGGAAATTGGAGTTCCCTCAATGCCATTCCACTCTGTGACTGGCCCAGATTCAGCCAGACTAGAGAAAATTCTACTGGGAAATAGACTATTGACATGACATCAAGCATATCCATCCTTGAAACCGTGATTCCCTCACCCAGTCTCATCTCCTCTAGGATACTGCTCTCCTTTCTCTTCCTCTTTTTTTCTCCCATGGCATAGACACGCACACACCTTTCCAACTGTTCCATTAGGAACTGAGTCGGGAATGTGGGAAGGCTTTCTTCCGTCTCCTCTCCTTCCCCCTTGCCCTCACTCCTCCCACCCCGATCTCAACAAGACTTCACAATAGCTAGAAATAGCCCAGAAAGTTCCATAATGGGTAGTCTCTCCCATGTGGCAGAAGCTCAGGAAATGATATTGTCTGTTAGCCCGGTAGGGTGGTGTGTAACCAACACAGGCTTATGAAATTTGTGAACAGGCTAACGAAATTTACCAGCCTGATTATAGTGACTTTGACAGTTTGTCTGGGAACCCAGGTCTTTGTTTCAAGTAAAATGGCACCAAAGACACAGACTAGAGAATGTGGATGTTTATGCTTAGTAATTTACTCTTTGAATCGAAGTCAGTGTTGATCATCTGACCTCTCTACATTGAACTAAATTTATCTCCTATAATTTTATTAAAAAGCCTGGTGGCTATCAATCATAATGAATGCATGGTGAGACAAAATTTTTCTTTTTTCATGAGGAAACTTGTCAACCCCTTGGTCCCCATTAAAGCTCCTCCATGCTGGCCTTCAAAAGGATCATAAATGTGCTGCTGTCCTGAGTTCCAAAATCTAAGTGCCAATCAACTGAGGGTGATGGGGTTGGCACAGACTGACAGCTTCAGTCCTCTAGACTTGAGGCCTGGACTAATACATAAAGGATGGGTTTTGGGGGAGGGAACCAGAGGCCATTGGAAGCTATCTCTCTTCACCCGATTTAGGCTCGATTATAAATGATTCTTCTTTTTCTGGACTAGAGGGATCATAGAATTTATCATAGGGTTTTAAGAGGTGAAAGGAGCTTAGAAACCACCTAATCTAAGTTGCCTTCCTTCCCCTCCACCATTCATTCTACCTACGAGTAAACTGAGACCAAAAGATGTTACAGTAAATCGAGTGCCCAGTTTCGACTGGGAGAAGTCTCAGAAAACTCCAGAGGAAAGAAATGTAATTCGCTTTACTATCTCGGAGCTCTCGACTGAAGCTCTAAATCACCGTTCAATTACAGCAAGCCCTTTCACCATACTGCTGTCCAGGTATCCACACACTATTGCCCTACCACAGAAATAAATAGGCACAATAAACAGCTCTCGCTATCTCTCTGTCTCTCAAAAAAAAAAAAAAAAAAGACTTTTTTTCCCCAAGGGTCTGGTCAGACCAAGTCTGATTTAATTCTTTAAAAAACCGAGATTGCCATGCACCAGTTTCCCCCCACCCCACCCCCCCAGGTTTTCTGGAAGAAGTCGATTTTTTCTTGTACCTGAAGCAGGTGATGTTTATGCAGAGACATCTGAATGACAGCGGGAGCGAAGGACAAATCTAATAAAGTCTAATAAACCGTGAGAGCCTAAATGTCATTAAACTTACAAAGATGATGCTCAAAATCACCAAAAAGGTAAATGTCTTCATTAGTCTGATCTCTGAAGACTGTCGAACATTTCATTAATTTATAATTTATGATTGTTTGACAAATATTGAAAAGTATGTAAATATGAGAGGGATAATGTCTTTTCTGCGGGAGATGAGGAAATGACCCAAACTGTACGTGCCTGCTAGATTACACACGAGGACCCATCTATCTGTTATCAAACTGTGCTTTCCCTCTCTCCAACATATTGTGCAAGTGACAAGTGAAATAGTGCAGATAAACCAATGGTTTAAAACGTAATAAAGACAACAGCCATTTGCATTTTTTACATTTTATTACAAAGGTAATTTACTATGACACATTTCTGAATGTAATTTATGAAAACATTTTAAAGCAATTATATAGTGTATACAGCCTTTAGAGCTTAAAAAGTCTGATAAATAAGATTATAGATCTTTAGAGACTTCCACTATTGAAAACATATCGTAGAAAGAATCGTTATTTCACAAATATGATTTGCACAAGAAAAGTAATAATATTAAAAATTTAAAATTAGATAAAGTGCAGAAGGATGCAGGGTAAGGGGAAAGAACAATACTCTTCTCTGGGCTTACAAAATTAAACCTTCATGAGTACGATTCCTTATTTCGCAGTGATCTGAAACCAACAAGTACATATATGTTTATATTTTTTCCCCTGGTGAAATTCTAGGCACAGGAACCTTGTAGAGGCCTCTTTAAAGCAGATGTGGAAGGATAGAGGGGGGGTAATTTATATAGTTTTGGTCTAAAGTTCGCTTCATGTCCTTTTTTCTTCATCATTTTTTTCTGTATTCATTTTCTTCTCCAGTTTAAATATGCTTAAATGGGAAAAGTTAAATATTTCCCCCTTGTTATTGAGTACTATATTGATATTATCCTTTCTTTTCCTGGCTTTTTTGGTGAGTCACAAGCTTTCAAGAGCAACTGAATTTTCACATCTAGGGGAAAGGGGAGGGGAAAGTGATCAAAGAAGCATAGATTGTGGAATCAAAGTGATATACATTTGATTTCCTCCCCAACGAGTAAGCATTAATTTGTTTTCTAGGGACTCTATAAGATGCTCACTGAATAACATATATTGGTTTTAAAGTGCTGTTGTTAAAGTTACTTTTGCTCGAGGGACATGGGGAGAAGGAAGAGGGTGTGTGTGTGTGTGTGTGTGTGTGTGTGTGTGTGTGTGTGTGACTGTTATTCTCTCCTAGTCTATATTTGCAAGTATAGTGAGTATTCTTAACCAACTAAAAAACAAACCCACATCTGTACACCTCCTAACATCTCCAAGGAGAGAGATCTTCCTTCATCCTAGAATCATGAGACCGTATCAATAGTGCCTGTTAGAAGTTTCCCTGAAAGATCCCAGAAGAGGTTACCTGCTGTGAGACTTACTGCCTCCAGCCCCTTTCACCAGACATATTAAATCTCTTACTCTAAGAAAACAGGCACTTGTCACAACAGAAATCCGATTTACGGGGTAACCGAAAGTAACGATTTAGGGAGATTCATAGTTTAACTTGTGTCTCCAAAGGACCCCAGCTACCCAGCATCTCCTCCCACAACCTATGCTTTGCCTCACTCCCATCACCCCCCACCTTAGCTTTAAAAAGTAAATCCCAAACAAAACATCCCTTTAAGTCATCAGAGTGGCTGTAAACTTCATAAAGGTTCTCTTCCCACTTTCCCTTTCTTCCAAGGCGGAAGGCAGAAAGCACAAACCCCTGAAACTCCATTTACATCCTATTCTGTTCCCAGAATTCCAAAGTGGGGGGAAGAAAGGCTCCTGTTTCTCTCCTAGCAGAAGGCTCCGGGATGTGGTCAGCAGGTGACTGTGCTCTTTGGCACCCCGCACACTTGCCTCCTCAGTAACCCCTCCCCCTTGGGGAACTCCTGACCCTTTAGCCGGGAACCCCAGGAAATTCCTCTTCGCTCTGTAACTCAACTCTCTCTTACCAGGGCAGCTCCTGAGTGGACGTGTCATTGTTTAGCTCGTTAAGCAACCGGCCACTTAGACAAATTCCAATGGAGGTTAACGCGGCTGTGTAGCACCAAAGTTCGGGGAAGGTCAATGCTGGTGGAAGAAGGGCCGGGACCTAAAAGTATTTAAACAGCAGGAGAGGAGTCATTGACTATTTCATCTGCTTTGAACCGATACTGTTGCATTCCTGTCCCGGGTTCTTTAGCATATTCGTACATTTCTATCCGGGAGGTAGCCATTCCCTCTGAAACGTTCCCCCCTCCACTCCAAGACTCTTTAAAAAGGGCCCCCCCAAACCTCCCCTGTATAGTGCCCCTCCTAAAGCTGTCCCCCTATTCTGGAGCTGCTAAGGATTGGGATCCAGTTTTCACCAGGATTTAAAGAGTTTTCTTTTATATTCTTTGTCCGTAACGAAATATTTGGAGACAATTGAAATTCCTTTTGTATTGCAAAATGTGACCGCGTTCTCAAGCAACTACTGGCCCGCTTATATTTCTAGGTTTTAAGTGCCCTGGACAACTAGGGGCGATCAGTTTGGGTTCCGCCACAAATTCGTCTATAGACTATGCAGTCCTACACACACGCACACACTCACACACACACTTTTTCCTTTTTTTGGGGGGGGAGAGGTTAGAATCGGATGTAAATGATGATGGAATATCCAAGTTTCTGACTTACCATTGAAGAGGAAGAAATGTAAAGAAATACAATGGGGGAGAGGGGAAGAAGAGTAGAGGAAAACATGAAACCTGCTGACGTATCAACTCCAATGGGCAAATATTCGCTTACTAACAAATGGGGACAATGAAAAGGCTGTATTGCTTTCTATTAAGCAATTCATAAGTGGCCCTGTTTATAGTTGAATAGCGGTGTTTTGATGACTTATAGTATACGCAAAAACAAACTTTCCCGCCGTGGTCTGGAGTCTCCCCCCCTCCTACTCTAGTTGTCAAGTTTACCTCCTCCTCAGAACAGTTGGATGATTTTAAAAAAGGAAAGAGAGAGATGGAGGGGAAGAAAGAAAAAAAAAACAAGAAATGATAAATAGCGTTGCATAGCTAATCGCTGGAGGGCGCGTTTACCAATTCATAATCATTTATTCTTGGTGATGTATGGCCCTTACTCTTAAATCTGAAAAGCTTCTATTTGAAGGTGTAAATAGCTTTTTTTTTTCCCTTGCAGTAAACCTTAGTGCATTAGCAGTGATTGATCTCATGTACAATTCGTCCCAGAGTGCTATTTTAGAGGGGGAGCACTGGCTTTTGGAGATTAACTGGGGAGTCTGTTACATATTAATGAAGCTAGGAGATAGACTAACGTTTTGGTAATTTAGTTATTTGTGTCTATAGCTATCGCCGTTATTTTCCTTTAGACCCCTGCGGTTGTTATACAGCGAATTAAAAAGTGGTCCTTAGCATTATTTTTTCACTGGCAACTAAACGCCATTTAATGTGAAAAACAAATGTTGACTTCTCTCTTGAAGGAAGTGTGTTTCTTGGCAAGACATCAAAGTGTTTTAAACTGTATTAGAGGGTTATGTTAGTTTTCTTACTCGGAGCCTGGGCTCATGTAAGAAAAAGAACGTTGGAGTGAGCTTTGCCCACAGCGAATTGGTGGGAGACTCCAGGAAAAGGGAGAAAGTTAAACTCCGGAAGAAGCGTTCTGAGGTTCCAAAATCATTTGGAAACTCGAGCTGGATCAATAGTAGGAGTGCATTTGTGGGGAGAGGACGCTCAGAGCTTTGCAACGTGATAATTAATATCCTCCTAAATGAGACGTCAGCGTCATTAACACCTGCATGTGTGTCCCGAGAGTGAGCCAAAGAGCATATATTTCCGATCCAACATAAAAGGTACACGAGGAAAAGTGGTTATCGAGAGGCCCATTTTCTCTAGATCTTTAGAAGAAAGTCCACCATTTTTCTTGAGAAAAAAAGGAATCTCATTGAAGAGTCAGGTTTGCCCTTAACCTGTAGAAAGAGGTAGGGCTCTTAAAGGCTCCTTAATTGCAGAGATTGTATGTGTGTGTGTGTGTGTGTGTGTGTGTGTGTGTGTGTGTGTGTGTGAGAGAGAGAGAGAGAGAGAGAGAGAGAGAGAGAGAGAGAGAGAGACAGAGACAGAGACAGAGAGACAGAGACAGAGAGAGAGAGATCATGTTGGTGAGGTATGTATTCATGTAAATTCAGGCTGATAGTACCCGGAAGGCCTCTCAAAATAAT
>CM053771.1:508736836-508757899 GCA_028658325.1 Potorous gilbertii
TGTGTGTGTGTGTGTGTGTGTGTGTGTGTGTGTGTGTGTGTGTGTGAGAGAGAGAGAGAGAGAGAGAGAGAGAGAGAGAGAGAGAGAGAGACAGTGACAGAGACAGAGAGACAGAGACAGAGAGAGAGAGATCATGTTGGTGAGGTATGTATTCATGTAAATTCAGGCTGATAGTACCCGGAAGGCCTCTCAAAATAATTCATACCTCCTAGCCCAGAGGCGTGCAACCAGTGCTGTGTCCAAGCCCTAATGTGGACCAAGAAAGCTTCTTAATCCTTTCAAGTTTCACATCACTCATTGATCCTATGTCTAATGAAGTATTAGATCTTGAATACAGTTTATTACACTGTTATGCTGGTTGATAAGTTGAAGCTATCCTGAAACATGAAATCATTTGCCATCCTTGTAGAGGAGGGTCTTGTCCACTACACTCCCATGATCCTACTAATCAATCCACTCGAACACACTGTCCATCTCAATAGTGATCAAACATGCTGGAAACTCTCCCCAGTGGCCCAGTATCTCGATCAGTGGCACGTACTCTTCCCCTTTTGTCCCAGGGATATAAATATTTAACTACAATTAGACTTCTAGAAACCTCGGCTAAAGTTAGACAAGCGAAGTGGAAATGTAGGGACTCTCCCTACTTCCACCCCAGAGACCCTCCAAATCCCAATATATTTTCTTGACTGTTCGGTGCCCCCAAATCTCCTTGTTTGTTAGCACGGTCTCCAGAAGGAGCGTCTTGTCTGCGGCACAAAATCGTCAGGATCCCCTGAGCCCGTCGGCTGGGCGCACAACTTTTGTTTTCGGGGGGCGATTTATGTTCTTTATAAATATGTGGTTTGGAAAATAAAAAAGGACTTGAAAACGTTGTTACAATGAAAAAGGACAAATTAGAAGACATTTTCTGTGATCAAAGGCAGAAGAGAAAGAGCGCATGGGTATTCAAAAAGCTTGACTCATTCAGACAACTCCTTTGGAACGAGAGGGCAACAAGCGTGTCTCCCCGTGAAAAGGCGCCTCTATTCAGACTGCAGGTGCGAGGTGGTGTGGCACATTCTGCGACATTATGTCAAGGTTGTTGGAGATTAGTGTTCAGACTTAATAACTAAAGCGCTTGATTTACATTGGAAAAAAGTCCCCTCATCCGTGAAAGCAAAAATAATTTAACGCGTGATCATTTCGAGTGCTGCTGATATCCTAATACTCGCATTGTTCCTGGGGTGGAGGGGGTGGGGTGGAGGGGAGAGTGCTACAGAAGGACGGAAGGAATCTTTGGGAACCTCAAACTCTTAGGCACTGTGTCCTAGTCGCAACTGGGTGTCTAGAAGGACAGAACAAGGGGCGAGGGACCTGGGATTGGGAGGAGGGAGAGCAGGGAAGATAAAAGTTTCCCTGGCATTAAAAAGGGAACAATGCAGTTGGGGGCCCCATCTGCAGTCAACCCAGGGAGGTTGCAGGGGAGTGGTACAGAGAGGAAAGAAAGGGGAGACCCGGTTTGGAGAGACCCTTCCTTAACTACGGATAAGAGGACTTGAAACTCCTTAGAGCTGAGGCAAGTTTTAGGACCCAATGTTCAGCTACAGGTATGGGTCGCCTGACGTCTCCCAGGCATAGGTCTGGCTTCATTTTAACTATTCTCCTCTCCCTGAATGGAGTATGAGAGATAGATTAACTCCTCTACTGGCCTCTGACAGTTTCATTGTGAGTTCTTTTCCTTCAAAAATGACCACATTTTGTATTTTCTCTGTGTCCTCCCGTCCCCATTCTAGTTTTTGCCTGGTTGTCCCGTACTTATGTTTTGCTAATAGAAACACACACACACACACACACACACAAATACACACACACCTTGTATTCCCTCACCCCATCCATGGGTTTAATAGAATCCCCTCCCCCTCATTCAGAAGGAATCTCAAAGAACAAGAAAGCTTGTGTGATAAGGCATAATAGTGGGAATTTCAAGATGGATATGTATCCATTATAATTGCAATATCTTTTGTTGAAGTAAAGCATCTTATGGCGATTTCCATATATTCTGTCTAAGAATAAAAGGTATAATGGGGACAAGGTGAGAAAGCTGTTACCCATTGTTTCCTCCTGAAAAGGTCGTAAGTCAACCTCTTGGTGTCTGACCTGTCAGCCGAAGGTATAAAGGCTTTATTCAAGCGGTCGCCCGCAATTTTCTCAGCTCTCACAAAAGTGTTTTTATGATTCTATTTTCTTACCTCTTTCCTTAATTAAAAAGCTGAATGATTAGAATAGCACCTGCATAATGTCTGAACGATTGCTGCATACTAATTCAAGAGCCTTTACATTCAGTAATTATAACATAAATTCAGAGATTGAATAAAACAGAAGGATTTTGCTCCAAAAGCCCTGCTAATCCCTCTTTAAAAGGGTCTGGTGAAATAATTCAGAACAGTTTCCGGAAGTTGGATTACCGACTCTTTCTTACTTTTTACAATGAAATGATATTTCACACTTAAAGGGGACTATGCTTTTCTACAACAGGTTCCCCCCTTCCCACCCCTTTACAAGTTGTCCCGTTTCCTCAACAATAGAAAACATTTGACTCTGGATTCTTTTCCCCGCAAATGGATTGCCAGAAATTCAGGGTAAAAAAAAAAATCTGTGAAGTATGTGGAACACTTGTGTATTCGGTTGGGGCAGGGGAGGCAAAATTGAATTGCTTGATTGCATCACTTGAGTAACACAAGCTACTACAGCCAATAGTAAATAAACAATCAAGCCTTCTAGGTGGTTAGCTATTTTTCGTAGCTTAGCAATATGCAAATTGGTTGCAAAATGCTGGCTGAAATACATACACCTAGGGCTGTGGATTTTTATATAAAAACCCCATGGTGAATAGCTGTCTATGCCTTAAAACGTGAAAATAATTAATAGATTAGTGCTATTATCGGCGCAGGATTTGAATCAAACACTGCTTCAGGTGCAACAGGGATACTAGTTTGGAATCTTGGACTTGCACTGCTAATTTTGGGAGGGGGCGGGGACTACTCACAACTCACTTAGGTGATTCTGTCATAACTGTAGAACTTATTAGCCCCTAGTTGATTCAGCATGGTAGAGGGAGGATCTAGCTTGGAGATTCCTCATAATACTAATCTGTCGATTGTTACTCAACTAAATGTGATGGTTTAGTGACAACTACCCCGACTCCCTTGACTTTTTTTCACCAGGCAGGCTTTTTTCCCAATTTAACATGGATTTATACAATTCAGTGGCTTCCCAGCATTGATCACAGGTAGCATTGATCAATGGACCTCTGTTAAATTTTAGTTAATAGAAAGTAAACACTAAAACTATAACGAGTAAACAATGTGAGTTAACTTATTAAAGTTTGTCTCACCGGTAACATTTGCATAAGATTAACCTAAATCCTATATTTTTCCCCTCCTTGCTACACTGTGGATGTGTATGTTTAACAAAGCTATTGAGGATTACAGAAGCTAAAACAAAGATCTCCTGCTAATTGTTTACATTGGATTGTTAGTTTCATTTTAAAATAGTCGCTCCCGAAAGAATCCAAGCGGGTCCTGCAGTAGTGTATCAATTTAGCTGTTAATGACCACAAAAATGTAACAGTACTTCATTCATTGAAAAAAAATGAGTTTATAAAATCATCCATTTCCACCATACCTCTATTAGAAGGCTGATAACAGGTAGAAGATGTTGCTTTCCTAAATCTTGATACTCATCCTACCAATATTTTATTCAGCTCAAGAAACAGGGACTTTGGAGGATAAAACCGTAATTACTTAACGGACGCTATTATCATTCTGTGAAGAATGTACTTTTCTTGTGAATTTCACCCAAATGCTTTCTCTACAGCCTTGCCTTTCTGGCTCCCTCGTTTTAATGCTCTCTGCGTTATGCTCTTGGAATGCAGATTCTCCAGCATGCAATAACCTAAAAGACTTATGATGTAAATAAATCAACATATGGTCTAGACGAGCTACAGAGGTTTACTGAAGCTACAGCGTCTTAACAAGTCATATGGGTGACATTAAAGCGATCTGATCTCTTCAGTTTCATTCCACACAGAAATAAACTCGATTCGGTCTAATTTTTCTTGGGCCTTTTAAAAATAAATTACATATTTTCTGCAGTGACCCGCTGAATGACTTGGTGAGATTGACTCAAACGCATAGCTCTTTCACTGTGATTGGAGAAAAAAAGAAAAACACATGTACAAACATATATGAATGGTGACAAGCAAGTATTCTCATAGAGTCCACCTTTCTCCAAATTTCCTTCTTGAAACCGGGGATAGATCTATTTCATATGAGTATGTGAGGGTGAATATTCCTTGGGAATTGCAGAGATCTGATCATTTAAAGAAATATCAAGTTTCTCCATAGTGGGTAGGGCATCGAAGTCAACATATTTTTTTCAAGGGAGGATAGAAACAGTGGATTGGGGCCACTTACTTATCTTGATTTGGAAAGTTAACCTTAAGAACCCTTTCCCTCCTCTTACTAAATTTACCTCACTCCCCTGCTTCCTCCCCACCCAACACACAGATTTTTGCTTTTGCTTTTTAAAGGAGCAGCAACTTAAGCCCGACTAACACTACTAGAGATACTGCCCACCTTTGCTCAAGAAAGCTTGAGTTTGGGAGCTCAAAGAGGAAGGTGGGAGAGTCCTCAACAGAAAAGCAGCCCTTGGGTGCACCCAATAAAACGAATATGTCTTCACTATTCGTTGAAAGCTAATTGTCCTTTAGGAGTAAAGATTAGAGAATGGTTTGCATTTCTGGGCCCTGTGGATGAATGCAGACCTGGAAGAGAGGGCAAAGGGTGGGAGAAAGGGGAACCGGACTTTCTCCCAGGAACCCGGACACCACGGGAAATCCCCAGACTTGGGTTTTTCCCATTCCTATTTTCTAATCTTCACTTCCTTTACGTACCAATTGTGCTTTTGTGAAATGAATGGTCTCTAATTAATGCACTTGCACAATGGCCGGGTTTGCATGGGGATCGATGATAGGAAGCAACAGGGGATGGATCCTTCCAAAATGGTTCGTCAGTCCTAAAAAGAAAAGGCAGCGTCTATAAAAGGGACCACGAATAATGCCCACACGTCTCTCCCCATGCTGTCGGAGAGGACATTCCATTTCTCAGTGACTACAGTCAAACGTAATAACTACAGGTCTTCGCTCGGTCATGGAGACCCATAGAACTGTGTGCTCTACATTCTGGGAGCCTTCTTCATCTCTCTCTCTCTCTCTGTGTGTCTCTCTCTGTCTCTCTCTCTGTCTGTCTCGCTCTCTGTCTGTCTCTCTGTCTCTCTGTCTCTCTGTCTCTCTGTCTCTCTCTCTCTCTCTCTCTCTCTCTCTCTCTCTCTCTCTCTCTCATATCTTTGCTACCTCGATATGCTCCTCCTTCCTCAGGGCCTTGGTTCTTCTTCCCTCCCTCCTCCTCACAAGAAAACATTCCTTCCTTCCTTCCTTCCCTTTTTTTTTGCTGGTTCCCCTCCTCGTCTTATGCCCCAGTATTTCCATTCCTACCCTAGAAACTCCTCTTTGTCATCCCCTGCCTGCGTGAGGCAACTTCTTTTAAGTTCAGAAAGATGGAAGCACAGAGTGCAAAGCTGTAGCGCATGCGCATTACATTTAAAGCTCAGGAGGGATTTCAAAGGGGGTGGTGGAGGAGAGAGAAAATATATATGTATGTATATGTATATATTTGCATGTATGTAGTTATGTGTACATGTATGTATATATGTATATGTGTGTGTATGTATGTATCCTCATCTCGGAATGAGAGTTGCCCAGGAGAGGCATTGGCAATTGTGAGTTCTGAAGGGAGAGAGAGAGAGAGAGAGAGAGAGAGAGATCAACGAAATAAGCCTGAAAGGGCCTAGTCCAGGAACCTCTACGCACACTTCAACTGCTAACCTGGGTAGAAAGGGTATATTCAGGTACTGGAAGAGGGGTCACAAATGGCTCTCCTTCCCCCTGACTCTCAAAAAACAAACAAACAAAACAAACCCTACCCATCCCTGGGCTTATAAGAAGCTGTGCGGAGATCATTGAGAAGGATCACAGTTTCTCAAGGAGACACAAACATCCCCGATCTGAGGCCACTAAATGAAGTCCCAGAAACCCGACCTGGGTAGACAGGACTGACGTTCTGCGTGGGGAAGGGGGGAGAGCAAGAATATGCCTACTCAACATCCGTAATGATTTGTTTTATTTTTGTTCGATATTATCTGCTCCTAGAAATGCTCCTGAGAAGCCAACGTGGTGGCCCTTGGTCAGCTAGAGACTTGGTGGAAGAGGTGAAAATAGATTCGGAAAAGGAACAGGCTTTGACGGCAAGAGATTACAACTTTGTCATACTTCCTGACACCTATCTCCCCCATTCCCATACCCAAATGTCCAGGCAGTTTTTAAAGTTTTGTTGATTGGAAGCGGATGTGAATGGAACAAGTACTGCTGTGTAGATTGGCCAAAATTAGTTAGTTGGTCCTTCCGCTTTCCTTTTCTAAACAAACAAACAAACAAAAAGCCCCAATGATTTCTCTGTAAAGAAAGACAAACAATCCAAAGCCCCCTTTCCTCCTTCGTAGAGATTGAGAATTGGAGGACAAATTTATACAAGAGGATAGAGCAATCATTCGAAACCCAGAATCAAAATAGGATGGGAAGATGCATATGTCGTTTATTTTAGAATAATGGAAAGAATGGAATGAAACAACATCTACACATCCAGGATATATCTTGGGGGAAAGAGTCACAGAATTCAAGTTGTACATATTTACAGCAAGATTCATCAACTACTTGGAATATTTTCTTTCCATAGTAGTATAATCGTTTTCAAACAACAGAACAAGTAAAAAAAAAAGTTACTTTATAATTTAACTCCTGCTGAAGGCAAGATATAAATCGCAATCTGGAATGAAAGGATGAGAAATATTCAGAGGGCTCAGTAGGGCATTCCTTGTGAGTTACGGTTACAAAACGTTTTCCTGTCTGTATAATTCACATTCATTGCGATCGTTACATTTTCCCATAAATTAGCGATATAAACAAACATATGGGGACCTCCAGTAAACAAATAAAAATCAATAGAAAAGACAACATTTTGCAGCAACTATAATAACAGCATGGGTTACAGCTTCAGGAAACTTCTTTACAAATCATTTAGTCATCACACACAGGGGAGGGAAGGAGGACCTCCTAAATATCCTGAATGGTGTGTGTGTGTGTGTGTGTGTGTGTGCGCGCGCGCGCGCGCGCGCGTGCGTGTGTGCGCGTTTTAAGCCACCTTTAAAAGCACAACATGAGGTTTCAGAGAGCCAGGATCGAGGAAAAGCTCCAAGATCTGTCTATACACACAGTGAGAAAATTCATCTGTAAGCTCACAGGGAACTTTTCGTGTGCATGCCCATTAGAGGAGCTGCATTGCTTCGTTACTTCAGATATCCCAATATAAACACTGAATTATAACTATTCCGTTGAGCAGACCTGAGTTCTCACCCACTTTTGTTTAATTTTTTTCCTCCTAGAAGGGACTCTGATGACTCTACAGTGGGACTGAGGAAATAGGATGAGTGTTTTAGTTGAGGACTGCCTTTTAAATTTGATGGTCGAGAAGAGTGTGTTGAGGGTTACTAGAACAAGAGAATTTCTAAAAGAACCTCCCCTCCCCCGCTTCAGGTAACCAACTGATTCCAGCAGCTAAAATTCCATGCATTTAAGGAAAGAAACATTAAGTTCCCCAATCTCTGAGAGTGTTTCACTTGTACAACACACATGCACGCGCACTCTCACACACACACACACACACACACACACATTGCCATTTTTTTAAGTATGTATCAAAGTGTGCTCTGAGGTCTACACAGACTGGCAAGTCTGGACTTGTATTCATATGGGTTGCTCTTTGCTGTGTAGCCTTGAGAGCCCCAAAGTTATCTCCTCAAAAAAAAAAAGTTTGATTTTATCTCTTTAGAAACGGTTTAAAGCTAGCGGGCAGGGGGAGTTTGACAGAGAGGAGAACAAATCGCCAACAAAGCCCGTTTTACGTTTCATCAGCGTTGTTAGGACGACAAGCAGGAATGTCTCAGATAATAACTCCCACTTCAAAGATTTCTCAGCTCAATAGAAAGCGGACCATCCTTTTTATTCAACCACAAGGGCTGGCACTAAAGAAGACTCAACTGTTTGAATTTTTTTTTCACCGTGTTTATTTTTCCCCTATTCACTGGGGTACTTGGATAAAATAAACAACAAGACAATTACTGAAACATGGACTTCTAACTTTCCTGGGATCTTCCCTAAAGCCTTGGCCTTCCTTTCCAGGAATACCAGCCCATTCCAGTCTCCCCCAGACTAAGTTCTTCCCCAGCTGCCCTTAGCACGATCCCTAGAACAGGAGAACTTGAGCCACTAGAAGTGGACTTTGATAAACATCCTTTTTTGGGGACAAGTGAAGGTGGTAGGGAGTTAAATGAGTAAGAGAGGTTGAAAATGGCGAGAGTGGCCAACAGTCAGTCCTCCTTACTTTTTGAGGTTGTGGCTCATTCCTATGGCCATCTCGATGTCCTGGTCTTCCAGACTCAGCTAACTTAAGGAGAAGAAAATGAAGAGTTCTGATGGATGAAATTTTCTCTTTCTTTCTTTTTTTCCTTCTCTTTCTTTTTTCGATTTTAGTTTTAAAGCTTCTGACGTTGCCAGGAGTCATTCACCACTGACCCTGGATCGTCTTTGGGGGGCAGTAAAGGTTCTTAGAGACCAGCTCTTCCTTTTCTGACAATAAACAACAACACTGCGCACAACACGACAATACAGTAACAATAAGAGCAGTAGCGATCGGGAATAAGGGGAGAACACTGACTAAAATCCCAGGCACAACAAGAGCCAGGGTCTCGGGTAAATACAAACGCTCAAATCTGAGAAAGTGTATTATGTGCAGGAAGTATATGATGGAGAGCAGATTGACTGTACTAAACTAGCATGAAACCAAAGGTCAGTGCAAATGTATCTTAATAGACTGTCTTAAATGGAGTGTGCCTCCATTGAGGGCCGCTTGCTTTTGCTCTCCTCATTACCATAGCGATCCTAACGTGCCATGTAGATGCACCATAAAACTCACACTTTCAACCCCAAAATCGGACTCTTTGAACAATCCGAGCTTGATTAGACCTTTCTCCTTTTCTTTCCCCCTTAAAAACCATTTCCTTGCCTTTAGAAACTCGCCATCAAATCCAAATGCATTCTCTGATCACGGCAGAATGCAGAGACAAAGGGGAACTGACGCGTCAATTCAGGCGGCCCGTTTCTTCCTGACATTATTATCCATTTTTATTATGATCTGGAACAAGTGCCCATTCGCGTGGTTTTTGTTTACCGGAAATTAAATGAAAATGATTTAGTTCGCGTCAAACAAAAATATATACTTGTATACACAAGAAAAAAGGCCTGTTAGACGTAAATATTATGTCCTTAATGAAAAGACTGGATGGGCTCCAGACTTCTCCTTTCAGTATTTAAGTATGACTTGCCTATTGCCATAGAAATCCTAACTTACCATGAAGATTCACCGTTGCGGAGAAATACTTCTTTGTGCAATCTGCCTTTGATGTCTAAGGCATAAGATTCAAGCTTTCAGCTGCGTCTGTCTAGATTACCTTGAGAGCAACGCGGTGGACATCTGTAACAAGCAAATGAAAAATTAAAGGTGATTAGCCTACACCGTCAAACATTTTTATTTTATTTTATTTTTCTTTGAGGGCAAAGGAACGAAAAGAAAGCTATGAGCTCATCGAGATAAAAAAAAACGAGTTTTTTTTTCTTTCTTAAAGACAGACATTCTTCTGGAGTGAAAAATCTTTCTCAGATGACCCTTTCCTGTCCTTTCCTATCCCCTCAATAGCTTCCTATTCCAGAGTTTAAGTTTTGTGATGAGAAACACTACTTTGCAACCAACTTTGCCCATGGCTGATGTAGTTGATGACTATCAGCGCTGCTGTGTTATGACTGGTTTTCCTCCGTTCTGTCTCCTCTTCCTTCCATTGACTAGACAATTCACCAAGGATATATTTGAATGTATCAGGTTTTCATTATGTGTAATGAAAACAATCCCACACCAGTTAGTAAGTTATTTATTTAGTTGAAGTTGTTGAGCTGAATGTTAGGAAGTGAAAATTGTCTAATAGTATCTGAAAGAAGCTTCTACAGAGAAGAAAACCAAACTGAATCCCAAGAAAGAGTACTGCCTCGGAGGAAAGACTTCAGTACTGCCTAGTGTGTCCCTTGTGTGGAGTTTTTTTTTTCCCCTTGTTCCTTTGGTTACTCTCCCTTCTCATCTCTTTCAACATCCTCCTCCCCTCCCCCCAAGCCAACTCCTCCTGAATCACCTGGTTCTTTAAATTCTATGGGGAATGAGGGCGGAGCTGGGAAGCAACCAATTGGTCTTGCATTTAGCAATGAACAGACAACAGTTTTAGGGAAATTACCCTTCTCTTTCTAGAGTAGAGGATGCAGAAAAAGAAGAAAACTATAACTAAATTATCTTTGCAACTGTTGCAAGTGAGTTTCTTAATCCCGACCCCTCATCCGCACTCCCCATTGCCTAGAACTCAAGGGTCAGGAGAAAAAAACAAGGCACAAGAAGTGTGGCTCTCCATCCAGTAGTCCTTTCCCTGGTATCGTGTACACAGCAGTATATCAATATCTATACATATATATATATATATATATATATAATACACATTCTATCACCATCGTGGGTTTCTTTTTGCCTTTACAAAATTTATTATTGGTGTTTCTTTCTTTTTCTTTCTTTTGTTTTTGTTTTCTTTAAAAAAAAAACAAGACAAAGGTTGTGCGCTTTAGACAAAGACCATCACGTAGTTTACACGATTCATCCAGAGAAACTGACACCTCACACAAGTAATTCCGCCTAAGTGGCCTGAGCACAATGACGTCACCACGAACAGCCTTCCCACAACCCCCGAGAAATCACAAGCACCCACAAGATTCAACAGGAATGAATGACAATGACTTCGAGCGAGGCTGGAGGTGGAGGAAGGGGAAGACGGGATTCATCGTCTTAAAGACTTGGGAACATAAAGGGAAGGACAGACTAATCCTTAGGCCACTCTTTATTACTTCATCTCTTAAATTGTTTTATTCGTGGCCTATTATATATCTGTATGTATATACACGCATATACACTTATATAGTGCATAGACATGTACACACCCATGCATGTATTTCGTACACTCATTTCATGTAGTTGTGTACATATATCACATATATCTTGTGGGGGGGGCTTCATTAAAAAAAGTGATCACCTTCAATTTTTGAAGAATTTGGGGTATTACAGGAAGGGGAAGATTCTGTTTGGAACGTGAAGTGGGGAAAGGAACCATGTAGAAATGGTGAGAGCAAGCAGGTTGCCACTCGCGGGCTATCCTTTTACCCAGAAATCCCTGGACACTAAAAAATCTAAACACTTTGGTTCATTGATACAATCATGGGCGAAGAAATCAGAAATCGATAAGGGACAGTTTGGCACCGGGAAGACCAACCCAACCAGTGGGAGAGGGAACTGAGATAGGGGGTGGGGGTGAAAAGAAAGGGGAGGGCAGGGGAGGGCATTACAGGGGCGGGCTTGGGGGAGGGGGAAAAGAGAGCAGGCCAACCCCTCAGGAATCGTCTGCAGGCCCGCTGACCTCCCTCCTCCTAGGAAAACATACAGTTCCCAGCCTGATGACAGAGCCTCGGCCATTTATTTTACCAGGCTTCCGGCTTCTTCCAAGTACCAGGGTTTCCCCATCAATCCTTCTGTAATTATTTTCATTATTTTTCTTTTTTCCCCCTTTCTTTCCTTTCTCTTTCTCAGTCCCTTTAGGAAGAGCTCTCAGAATCTAGGGTCTTCTTTTAATGAGTTTTTCCCTCTTAGGCTGCAACAGCCTGGGGCTACAGGGATATGTTTGTATGTTTGTGTACGGTGAGTGTGATCAGACGAAAATATAACGAGACAGATCGGCGAAGATCTCTCTGAGTATTTTAAGATCGATGGTGATGACGTAATGCATTGGGGACCTAAAACCCTGGAGCTTATTACTGGTGGGCTTCTTTCTTTCTTTCTTTCTTTCTTTCTCTCTCTCTCCTCTCTCTCTCTCTCTCTCTCTCTCTCTCTCTCTCTCTCTCTCTCTCTCTCTCTCTCTCTCTTCTTCCTTCCTTTCTTATCTCTCCCTCTGCCTCTCTAGTAACACGGCCTAGCATCGCAGTTCGTGTGAGCAGCAGCCGCCGCTGCCCCCGCCGCCGTGGCCGCCGCCGATGCCGTGGCTGCCGCTCCCGCCGCTGCCGCCCCCGCCGCCGTGGCCGCCGCCGCCTCCACTGCCTCTGCCGCCGACTCTGCCGCCGCAGCCGCCGCCGCCGCCTCTCCCGAGTCAGGTGACGGAGCCGGACTGGGAGGAGCCGGGAGCGCGTTGGGCCCGGAGCTCTGACACACGTACCATTCGCTCAGGTTCGCAGCCCGCGACGAGGCGCCCGGCTCTACGGGGGCTGCAGCCGAGCCGGGGGGATCCCGCCCGGAGTCCGAGGAGGGTGACACCAGGGAAGGGGTGGAGGAGTCGTAACCCGAGCTCGGAGGAGGAGACTTGCAATGCACTTTCATGTGTTTCCTCAAGGAGCTAGGATGCGTGTAGGATTTGTCACAGCCTCTCACTTTGCAGTTGTACGGCTTGTCGCTGGTGTGCACGTGAGAGTGTTTCTTCCTGTCGCTACTGTTGGCGAATCGTCTGTCACAGCCTTCAAATTCACATTTGAATGGTTTTTCTCCTGAAAGAATGCAATTAACGATTACATACATTAGTTAGAGGGTGGGTTGGGAGCCTTCCTGCCTCTCTGTCTCTGTCTCTTTGCAAAACAAAAAACAAAAGATTCCACCCCCAAAAAAGGGGGAGTGAAGGAGAGAGAAGAAAAGAAAACCCTTCCACATGACCCCAGGACTTTCAATCCCCCCCCCTTTCTTCCCCTCCCTCATGGAACCAGCTCACATCCCACGATAAATAGAGATCTATTAACCACTCCCTCCCCCCCACCCCCACATACAACCTACGGTTTGAGGATTGGGACTTTGGGAGAGCGGGATAGAGAGAGAAGGTGACTCCATCTTAGTTTAATTTTCATCGTCTAAAATCTCAATGGATCCACCTCCACCCCGCCGCATCCCCTCCTTGAGTTTCCAAAATCCATTCTCCTGAACTGGACCCACTTTTCACCATGAAAAAATATTGACTGTGAAGCTAGAATCTACCCAATTTAAAGTTGTCCTTAGACCCAAACGCCTTCTTCCTCCTACTCAAATTGTTTTCTAAAGTGGGTTTTGTGCAAATGACAAAGCAGTCAGATAATTTAAAGACCAACTGCAGTTGCACACTGCGTGTAAACAATGTGTATTCTGTCTTCGTGGAAAGGTATTCTGAGCTCCTCAGTGGGCAATGATTCACTTCTGAGGCTGTTTTCACATGAAATCCATTCCCCCCACCCCCTCTCGTCTACCCCCTGAGGGAAAACATTTAGCAGCATTCTTCAAATCTTTCCTAAATAATTCTCTAACTCTCTATACTGGAATGCATGTAATAATATTTTATTATATGGGTTACAACGGCCTCCCGAAGATATTAACATGTGCTACTGGGTTTTATTGTCAATGGAGTGTTTAAAAGACTGATTGGTCTCCACTAACCGCTGAAGGCAAGATCTTAAGTGCTGTAACTCCTAAGCAGAGGTGAAGGGGCCAGCCTTGCCTGTTGTTAGAGTTAGAGGAAAGGCCTTGCAATGAATTAATATTTCCTCCATGGATGGGGAAGGAATTTGATTAGGGTCAAGGTTGCCCCAAAACTATCACAAGCAGGGCAGGGCCCACCTTCATAGAGGCAAAAATAGAAATCCTATCCTCGGGAGAATTAGAAAGGGATTTTCTCAGCTTGGATGCAGAGATGTGACCAGGAGCCAACAGAAGGTGATCATACATGACCTGTAGAACGTATTGGCAAAATTATGTACCAGATAAGGGTTAGTTATGTATTGTTTTATTCCCACCCACCCCCCAAAAAGTGTTTCCTTATCTGCAACCAAGGAATTCCAAAATACAGAAACATCAGCTCTTGCCTAGTCTCAGTCAATGCTGCCAAGTCAAGTAAGGTATGTGACTAAAGCACCTAAACCATAGCTGGGTATATGGTGTCAGAAGTTATTATATAGAGACTGTATGCTATCAAAGAAGGCCACACCCCATCCTCTAAACCTCCATCCCCACGTCATCATAAAGCCAGTTCTAGGGGGGAAAATATGTTCCCTTGGAATGATCTAGATTTGGTGTTCATGTAAACAAAGCTCAACAAATATAGACTTCTAAGGGAGAAGGATTTAGAGTGTATGGGTATCTATCTATCTATCTATCTATCTATCCATTCATCTATATGAATGCAGGATTGATCCAGACCTACACACTTGCTTCACATGAAAATGAATGCCCTTTGAAGAAGACCATCCCTGGACAGTTCTTCCTCCTGAAATTTACGTTGTAAATAACCTTCCCCCCTTCCCCCCCTACACACCCACGGTGCCTTTCGTTTTTCATTTATCCCACCACAAACCCTCTTTTTAGGGAGAGAAAAAAGATGGCAGAATAAATCAGTGTCATCACTGTCAACACTCTCCCTCTCCCCCACTGGTCCAATTCGTATGGATGACCAAAAACTTTGTCTTTCCCTTTCTTTAAAAAAAAAAAAATCATCTAGAAAAATGACTCAGTCAAGGTCCTGCGAAGGAAGAAAAAGAGCTTCACTGAGAAAAAGATCGGGGAATTCTAAAGGCTACATTTTCTCCTACCAGAACAAAAAACAAAACAAAACAAAACAAAACCAAAACAAAAAAACCCAAAACCTTATGACTGCCTAATTAGAGTTTCACCTAAAGGAACAGCGTTTGACCTCCGGCCGTGAAGCCAAATCCACAGTAAAGGAAGGATATTAGACCAGTACAAGCAAGCGGTAAGTTAAGAGGCCCCTGGGAAAGAGGACCGGTAAAGCTAGTGCCAGATCCCGGGAAGTAACGTGTCAGGTAAGAAAGGCCCAGCTGAGTTACTGTAGCTTGTTCTTTCTTTGGAGCTCCAAGCCCTCGTCCTCAGTGGCCCTTGGTTCCTTCTCCTTTGGATTCCATAGCCAGTCTGCTGGTCCTAGCCTAGCAGACCTGAACCTCGGCCTCGACCTCAGTTAGGATCGGCGGTCCGGGAAGCGTCTCTGTCGCGTTCGCTATATTTCCAAGTCGGCCTGAGAGCCGAGCAAGCAAAGTGAGCGACGAGCGTTGCCTAAGGGAGCAACTAAGGCCTGCGGGAGAGGGGAATGCAGGGAGTGGACCATCCAAACCTGGTTTTTGAGAAACTCAGCAGCTCTCCGGTTTGGGGCTCCTGCTTCTCCGGACTTTGCTGGGACTCCGCAAATGTCCTGGGCCGAGCAGGTCGGTCCGGGGAAACGGAGTCGGGCCTCCCCCTTTGGGGCTTAAGGGATCCGCCTCCTGCTGCAAGCTGCCGGGCCAAGTTAGGAAGTCTAGGGCGGCCTCTCTGCAACCGCCATTTTATAGCACACTTGTGGCTGGACACAAGTATTTAGGAAAAAATTCCACTCGGTCGGTTTTTTTTCCTTCTCTACGGGGCTTCACCTCGAGATTTTTACATTTGGCTACACGAACAGGGAGAGGGAGGAGAAACTCTATAGGAGGGAAGGTTAGGAGCCTGAGTTTCGGGAGGCAAGATTAGTGCCTGAGAAAATGAAAGCTACTGCGCCGAACAGGGCTAGGGTCCCTTTCTTTCTCCTCCCCTCCTCGATCTCCCTATTGTTCCTGCTGCATTCTCCTAAGCGCCACAAGGTAAAGCAAGCCCCTCAAAGTTGGCTGGGTTAAGGTGCCTTTAAATTAAATCCCTAATTTTAAGAGAAAAATTCTCCGAATCTCAGGAAATCACTGCTTTTCACCACTCCCCCGGACTGGAGGAAATGAAACGTCATTAATATTTGAAAAGGCAATTATTTTCCTGTTGAATCTAGAACTGTCATGAATAATTTGTAGCGAGTTCTATTGCAATTTCAGAAACATTTTGTTTTTTGACAACTTAGGGTGTTTAATAGAAACGCGGGAACAGGCAAGGCCCTGTAGGATTTTTACACGGCGCGATAATTAATCATAATGGAAGCTGAAAGTGAAAAGTGGATACTTAGAAAATTGTGGTTAACAACCCGAACCTGCACTCTCTGCGACGCCCTGAACTTGCTTCTTTGCTGTAGGTCAATTTCACTAAGAATTTAACCATTTTCTGCTTCACAGACTTCAAACAGTGGACCGGTAAAGAGCAGTAAAAGTTTGTTTACTCAAGGAACACTCTGTCATTAAGGATGAGTTGGCCTGTTAATGACTCTTTCTACCTGCTCAGAGTTGACAAGAAGGTCGCGGAGGTGTTATTCTTACCCCTTGGAGCATAGGTATTTCTTTTTAACCCCTGAATCAAAACAACACTGCAGGCGTTGTGGTAGATCTAGGGTCCGCGTAGACACTAAAAAGATCTCAGAGCTGAGGCTGCAAAATAGGCCCAAAAGATGCTACCTTCAATTAAGGAAAGAGTCAAGAACATACTAAGTTTGAATTGAGTAGGGGAAAGGGGGCGGAGGAGAGAATGGGCAAATGTTCTACGTAGTATTCTTCAGGTCGATAGCTCTGAGTAGGTTCAACGCAAGAGACCTACCCTGGGGAAGAAGGGGGAAGTTTGACATCGTTCTTCGAAGAAGTAAGCAACGTCAATAGCTAGCTAGACTTCAGATAAGGAGACTGTAAGTTAACTTTATAAAATAGAGGTAATGCAGAAGTAGGAGTGAATAGGAAAATAGAAAAGGGAGGGGAGCGAACAACTATGTTGGAATCGATTTCATTCTCTCTTTTCCCTCCCCTTTTCTCTCCCCCTCCCCCTTGTTTCCTTCCTCTAATCCCCCCTCCCCTGAAAAATGGGGGAGGGGAGGTTACTGCTACTAGAACAGAAAAAAGCAGCAGCTAAAGAGACTACAAATACCGGCTGCTAAACTAATTAATACAACTTCACAGGCTGTTCCGGGAAGTGTGAAAACTTTCTCCTTGCAATTTCATTAATTATAGATGCTTCTGGCCGGAGGAGTTCAAGCTTTGCAGGATCTTCCATCCAGCGACTTTCCTCTCTGTTAACTAGAACTAACAGATGTGTTTGACACATGTCCCCATTTCACTTAACAGTTCTCTGTAAATGACATTTCAAGAAGATAGGCCCAATTGTCCCTAGACTCTGGCTAGAGGTGAGGATTCACAAAATGCGTGGGGTCTGTTGCCTCTGCAAGTTAAAAAGGGAGGACTTCGAATCCAGATACGTATGGTTTTGCAAAGTCCCCCTAACATCATTTTCATTGCTAAACCCCACAGCAGGCAGCGGTGAGAAAGAATCACCAATTTAAAGGCAGGAAAGATTCAGCCACATGAGTCAAGACCGCCTGGAAAAAGTTAGAGGCCCATTGTTCATTCTTTGCTTGGGAGCTCGCCACACCGATTTGATTTTTAAACGCCTTCATACACCCTAAAATATTTAAATCGTGTGAATACAGAACTCATACAAAGGGACACATATGTTCTCATTCCCCATCCTTACCCTCCCCCATAAACAGAAACCTTGTAGCTACGTACTTCGCCTCCAAAACTTGAATGAATCTAAAAATAGAAAAACGGAATTAATATTTTATGGACTTTGGCACATGGGAAAACAAAAATACAAAAGTTGAAACCAAAGGAAACCAAACACTGAGGGCACACAAAATACACCACTTGCTTGTATCATAGTTGCTGAACAAGATAGATGAATACTGACCTGTGTGAGTTCTTTTGTGTATTTTGAGATTTTCTGATCTAGCAAACACTTTCCCACACCCCGGGAAAGGACAAGGGAAGGGCTTTTCCCCCGTGTGCACTCGGATGTGATTTACAAGTTTGTATTTGGCTTTGAAAGGTTTCCCCTCTCTCGGACACTCTTCCCAGAAGCAGATGTGATTGGACTGCTCCGGGCCGCCAACGTGCTCCACAGTGACATGAGTTACCAACTCGTGCATGGTGCTGAAAGTTTTGTTGCAAAGTCTTTTGGGCGCTTGCTCCACCTCGATCCACTTACAGATGAGCTCCTGCTTGATGGGCTGCCGCATATAACGAAAGAAGGCTCCGGGGCCGTGGTGGGGAGCTAGGTTCACGTTCAGGTTCATGCCCCCGTAGTTATGCAGAGAAGCTGCAGCGAAAGAATCTGTCCTGGAGGCGGGCACTTGAGTGAAATGCTCGGACCTGGCGTACATGTCTCCAGGTAGCCCCAGTCTTATCTGTCCGTTCAGATGACCACCTGGGGAGGCCTGGGGAGGCGGCTCATGGAGTCCAGAGAAAAGAGAGTGATGCCCAGCTTCGGGGTGGTGGTGGCCATGGTGTCCAGAATAGCTACCTGTTGTTGAGACAAACATTCCGTGGTGAGAATTGGGAGCAGGGGGCTGCTCACTTAGCCCTGGCATCATGGGGGCTGGCAGATCTCTGCGTATTAAGAAGTCCCTACCTGCTGAAAGCGTCTGAGCGGGGTGGGAGACAGGGTAAGGGATAACTGTTGAAGGCACTGGGCCAAACGCTCCGGTTGGACTACCGACCACCTCAGCGTGGCCTCCTGCCATAGAATGAGGAGGTGGTGGTGGAGGAGGAGAATGATGGTGGTGATGGTGGTGATGATGATGATGATGTTGGTGTCGGTGATGGGGATGAGGATGATGGGCAGGGCTGATTTTGAGGGCCGAGGGATGATGATGCCCCATGTGTTCGGCTAGGAATGGACTCGGCCCTAGGCGGGATTCAGCAGCGTACTCCCCAGGGTGCGAGGGAGCCATTGAGTGGGGGTGACCGGCGAACCCCGGGAAGCCTGTGACGCTCTGTGGGGGATGGTGGTGATGATGGTGGTGATGGTGATGATGAGCCCCTGCCAAGTCAACTAATCTCAGCGCCGGGTTCCGTTTGGAGAGTGCAGCTGGTTCCATCACTGGGCTCCCCAAAGCCTCCACACTCATGGCTTCTAACGCTACAGTCACCTGACAGCGGGGAGGAGGAAAAGAAAAAAAAAAACTTTTGCGAAGTTTTTTTTCAAGTTTTGGCTTTTTTTTTTCTTTTTAATGCCTACGTGGAATCCCATACGCTTGAGAGGCAGCAGCAGGACGCAGGGAGATACTGAATAGAGATTCATGGACACGGCTGCAGCCCAGAGAGCTAAACAATTACCCCACCCTCTGATTGGCCGGCGCCGGATGATTGACGTCATTGATGACAGGTCCTGCTGGAGACTGAAAGGCTTTAAGCTGGAAGGGGAAACACACACACACACACACACACACACACACACACACACACACACACACACACTCGCTCACTCATACTCATTCACACTGCACATGCGCCATGACTGGGGTACCAATTCTTTTCTTTCTCTCTGTCTACCCCCCACCTCACCCCACCACACACACACATCCACACGTCCCTTCTCAAAACAGCTTTGTTGTATCCTTAAAAAATTCTTTTTGAACCTGCCTGGTATTTTCATTAAAAATATTAAAAAAAACAAAACAAAACTGTTTTATTAACAAATTCAGATCTGCTCCCATGTCCCCTGGCTAAGCCGAGGTCTTGGGCCACTGGAAGAGCAGAGGTTGGCCACAGAGCTAAAACAGTCCTACGGTGACTACAGCTGCAGCGGGAAGACCTACATAAACTCAGGCTGCTGCTGGGAGCTCCTTCAACTCTTCTCTCAGTTTGGGGGACTGGGATGGGTTTAGGGACAGCCATAATCCAGCCGAAATCAGGCAGCAGCTGGAGAGTAGGCTGGGCACATCCTCTGCCTAAGTCTCTACTTTCTCTCTCTTTCTCTGTCTCTCTCTCTGTCCCCTCCCTCCCCCCTTCTGTTTCTCTATGTCTGTTTCTGTGTCTGTCTCCACCTCTTTCTCCTCCTCCTCCTCAGTCCCTCCCCCTCCCCACTAAGATCTGCTTTCTCTACTCCCCAGGCAGAAGGCCCGATAAACAAACGAGGAAGATCAGTATTGAAGCCTGGTCCCCAGTCGACTGGGCCCAAGGTCATCTACTTTCGAGTTCATGGCAGACTAGACATGGTTAGTGTCGACCCTTTGATAGGACAATAGTCAGAGGTCTTTGTGACACAAAGTAGAAGCAAGGAAAGCTTTTTCTAAAGCCTGATTGAAATAACCACGTAAACTCTGCCCAGTTTCCACCTCCAGTTCCTTCCCCTACATCCCTTCCTTCAAAACAACATTAAATCCACACACACACACACACACACACACACACACACACATCAATACATAAAAAACAAAAGAAACAAAAATAAGCCTCCAGAGAAGAAAGAGACGACCCCAAGCTTTCTTTCCCTCTCCGCTCCTCCCCCACTTCTTTAGTGAGAAATGCTGGCAGCCTAGAACCTTTATTCGCAGGAGAGCTACAAGGTCGCCTCCTTTCCTGCTAGTCCCCTAGTTAGTTCCAGAGGCGTTCGCCTTAGAAGCCAGGACTTTTGTCTTTCTTTTTTAAAAATCATGTTCATTTTCATTTCCAGAAGCTGCCCAAGTCTCATCCATTAAAAGCGTCTGATTCCACAGTCTGTTGCAAGGGAAGAGAGGGGGCTCTCTAGAGCCGGGGACAAACTGCGCTCCCCAGCTATGAAGACAGAACTCCCCTGGGAAGCGAGAGCTGGTTAAGTTTGCTCACTGACACTTGTTGACTACATGCCTAACTTCCCCATATTTTTTCCTGGGCTGCTGGTAGTGGGGCTTGCCTTTCTTTCTTTCTTTCTTTCTTTCTTTCTTTCTTTCTTTCTTTCTTTCTTTCTTTCTTTCTTTCTTTCTTTCTTTCTTTCTTTCTTTCTTTCTTTCTTTCTTTCTTTCTTTCTTTCTTTCTTTCTTTCTTTCTTTCTTTCTTTCTTTCTT
>CM053771.1:508766605-508795006 GCA_028658325.1 Potorous gilbertii
GAAGGACCATTCTGCCTTTCCCTTATCTCAAAGGGTGTTGGACTCCTTACCCCAGTTAAGTAAAAAGGTGGGGGGAGGGGAAGTGCTATGATACCTTCCCTCATTAGGGAAGTGTGTGCTGAAGCCGTACCCTAAGGGTGCCAAGTTGGTTTTACCTGGGGTGGGGTGGTGAGGGATTGGGTGCCAGTCCCCTTCTTCCAGTCTGCCTCCCTGTCGCACGCACTTACCCCACTCCACCTGTTGAAGAGAATCCCTCATTTCTGCATATCACTTCGAGGTGGACGATGGGGAAAAAGAAGCCCGCTAACCACGTCTTTTGTGGTTCCAGCGAGGCGGTCATCCTTCATTTCTTCTTTTCGGGCTTTCTGGAAGCAGTTAGGGAATGTATGATGGAGCAGAAATGAGCCGTCAGGATGATATTTTAATGGCTTATATGTCACGTTGGTGCATGTGGCTTTGAACTGGAGCCGCTCTCGTTTCCTGCAGAGAGCGCCGCAAATCCCACTTGATAACTTCTACAACCCACAACTTTTTTCCCCCCACATTCACTCTTACTCTGTGTATTTTGACTCGCTTACTAAAAATATCCTCTTGTTAACCTTGCCATTAAGTTTCTGCAATCACTGTCCAGGATGAGATTTTCTCTTCTTTTTTAAAAAAGATTTTCTCCCATCCCCCCTGTGCCACCCCCCCCCCCCACCATCTCCGCCTCCCCCTCCCCTCCCGTTTAAAGGCAAGGACATTTGGATTCGATTTTTGTCCTGGCTATTTCCTGAAAGGACCCAGCTCAGAGGGGCAATTCTCTCTGAAGTCTCTATACATCTGGGGTGGAATGTCATCAAACTTGCACTTAAAACAACAACAAAAAACCCCTACATGATTCCTATATATGCATGTTTGTATAGACATACATGTACATGCATGTATAAGCATATGTGTATTCATCTAAATACATGCATACACATACATAAATATGTGTGTATATATACATATATATGTATACACATACACACACACATACACACACACACACACACACACACACACACCCCAAAAATCTACTCCATCCCTCCTCTCATCACCATGTCCTATTTCGGTCAGTGAGTGTGTGTTTCTGTCTGAAAGTGACAATGGATTGAAGAGATGTAGACTTGTTGCTATAGACTTTACATTTGATTTCTGGAGCTGCTATTTCAGTCTCACCACATGGGCCAACTTGCCATCAGGTAATCTCAGACGATATTAAGCCGTCCTGTCTACAAAAACCTTGGGTTGAACCGTGGTTCCATTGGGAAACCTTGAGAGGAACTTCCTAAATAACATCTCGCCAAGCTAAACCTTTAGCATCACATTTGGAAATTAAAAAAATAGTAATAATAACGAAGCGGACATTGGCAGAGGCTTACCCTTGACTTCGAAGTCCTTAAAAGCGGGCGTGCAAATCACACATGTTTTCATTTTCTTCTTTGTACCTGCAAGGGAGGCTTTTCTAGTAGGCTCCTTTTGAAAGGATGAGTTAAAGTTTCTTTGTTTCGAAATGCGAGTTTAGGGCTCAGATTCCGCTGCAAAAAAGCCAAATGAAGTACAACACAAAGGCTAAATGGAAGGATTCCGACTCCTGGCTATTTGTGTTTTCATTACTAGAAAATAATTAGACCTAATGAATATGCAGACGACTTTGTAAATAAACTATATTATATTTAAGAAAAATATAGAAAGATATTTGCGGAAGAATGTGGTCTTACTTTTATGCTTAGTATTTTTCATATACGAATGTTTCTGAGTTTAATTGACTGAGTCACAAAGATTTTTCTGCTTTTAAGTACAATACTTATACCTTTCAACAATCATTTTAATATATAGTCAATGGCTCTTTGTAGCAAGAACAAAAAGAAACTATCCGCAGTTTTTCAATAGACTTTGAGCTGGGGAAAGACAGGTTAATCGAGGGCTGTATCTAGAAAACAACCAAGTGTTGTATGTTTGCACTGAATCCAAATGTCTGCATTTTCCTAACTAAATCAAAGGGAGTGTTATTTCTTTTTCTGCTCACTCATCTGAAGGTAAGTAAATTTTCTCTGGCGATCAAAAGCCTGCTCAGCAACAAAGACACCGCCTGCTTTTTCCACCGTCCTGGTGTGGCGAGTTGAGGAATTTCAATAACTGTGACAAGGGTGACTGATTTGTGAACTAGAAAAGGTTTGAATGTCAGAAAATTTACATTGGTCCTATCTATCGAGGATTTTAAATAAAAAAAAAGTATTCGGAGATCATTGGAAAGCTTTATGCAGCCGAAAGGAACAATGAAGCTTTGGAAAATTTACAGTTTTACCTGAATGAATGAGACCCAGCTTCAAAAGGGGGTGGGGGTGGGAGTGGCGACCGAGGGAGATAGAGAACAAGAAAAAAGAGAGAAAACAAGACAAGAATAGAAAAGAGAAAAGAAAAATAACCACAACTTTTTAAAACACCATAAAAAACTAGAAAGTTAAGAGTTCTCACCCACCTGCGTTCTGATGGAAGCAGGATGTGTGATTTATTTCAGAAAACTGATGGAATGAGCCAGTCAGTTAGTTACCCCCGAGAAATCACATCTCTTGTAAAGAGAAAGTGAAATGAACATGTGCTCTTGAGAACTTAAATTATAAACAAGGGAGAGAGGGCAAAGGGAAAGAAAAAAAAACTTCAAAAGGAGCAAATACCAAAAGCCTCTTTAGTTAGTCTTAAAGAAAAAGAGAAAAGAAAGTTGCTGAATCTGGGCATTCTGGAACTGCCTTAGCAATGTTTACCATCATGCTCCCCATCATCACATCATCATCATCATTACCCTGATCATGAAATAATCATCAAGGAGCCGGTTTCGAGAAAAGAAAAAAAAAAGAGAGTGTGTGTGTGATAGAGAGAAGAGGGAAAGAAAGAAAGGGTTCTGTGGAAAGATTTCTTTTCTTTTTTTTTTTTTTTCCGTGAGAAGAGAGGGGAAAAAATTTGGCTAAAAAAAAAAAGTTGCTACTCCTGGAAGCCCTGTTTGTCAAAAGGGGATGTCAAGCTCTTTACAATACCTGGGATTGATGAGCCGGGTGGGCCAATCAGAGGAGAGCTGGAGCTTTGCGCGCCCTTAGTTGGAGAGGCTGCAGGGGAAGGGGGGAGTGCAGCAGGGCCAATCCGCGCCCACGTTGCTCCGCACGTGACTCCTCCCCCTTCTCTCATTCATCAAGGGGGGGACGGTGTCGTCTTTTCAATTCATTTATCTGCAGGAATGATTGCCGCTATCAGTCTCGCGCTCACCGCCCGGCTGAGGAGGTGAAAGTTTCTCCCCAGGAAGATAAACCGCAAAAGACAATATTGTGCATGATTTGAGCCTTTTTTTTTTTCCAAAAAGCAAAAGAGAGAGAGAGAGAGAGAGAGAGAGAGAGAGAGAGAGAGAGAGAGAGAGAGAGAGAGAGAGAGAGAGAGAGAGAGAAAGGGAGAGAAAGAGAGCAGGGGAGAGAGGGGGAGAGAGAGAGAAAGAGAAAGGGGAGAGAAGAGTGGTGGGAAGCTTAGGAGAGAGAAATATCTCTTCCACTTACATTCCTATATGCAAAAAATACGGGAGCAAGTTTTTTGGGGGGCTGCTGAGCTCCACGCTTTTTTGCAGGCAGCCTTGACTCGGGCCTCCCGCGCCGGAGACTAACCCGAAAGAAAGTCTAACTCGGCGGCTGCGGCGGCGGCGGCGGCGGCGGAGGCGGAGGCGGAGGAGGCGGCAGCAGCTTGGGCTTAGGCTTCGGGGGCTTCTTTTGGGGGGTGGGGTGGGGCAGGGTGCCGATTTTTTTGTGATTCGTTTTTATTTGTATTTATTATTTTTATATATTTTTAAATTTTTACGTGTTTCTTCACTGTGCCCGCGGCAAGTTGACATCCGTGTTCTGCTCTGCTCTTTCTTTGGAGGGGGGTGGGGGGGTCGGAGGGTGGGGAAGGAGATTTTGGTTTTTTCTCAAACCCGGGCTGGTGATTGCTGGTTGACTTTCGGAGGTGTTGCCCCCCCTCCTTCTCCTCCTCTTCCTCCTCCTCTTTTTTTTTTTCCTTACGAGGTGAGGGTGGGGGGGCGGGGGAGGCTGGGGCTGGCCGAGGGCGAAGATGCTTCTGGACGCCGGACCCCAGTATCCCGCCATCGGGGTGACTACCTTCGGAACATCTCGCCACCACTCCGCAGGCGATGTGACGGACAGAGAGGTGGGCTTGGGCATCAACCCTTTCGCCGACGGCATGGGAGCCTTTAAAATTAACCCCAGCACCCACGAGCTGGCCTCGGCCGGCCAAACCGCCTTCACCTCGCAGGCTCCTGGCTATGCGGCCGCGGCCGCCCTGGGCCACCACCACCACCCGACCCACGTCAGCTCCTACTCGAGTGCCGCTTTCAACTCGACCCGGGACTTTCTGTTTCGCAACCGGGGCTTTGGCGAGGCAGCCAGCGCGCAGCACAGCCTTTTCGCGTCGGCCGCGGCGGGCGGTTTTGCAGGGCCCCACGGGCACACCGATGCCGCGGGCCACCTTCTCTTCCCCGGGCTGCACGAGCAGGCGGCCGGCCACGCGTCGCCCAATGTGGTGAACGGGCAGATGCGCCTGGGCTTCTCCGGGGACATGTACGGGCGGCCCGATCAGTACGGCCAGGTCACCAGCCCGCGCTCAGAGCACTACGCTTCCACCCAGCTCCACGGCTACGGGCACATGAACATGAACATGGCTGCCCACCATGGGGCGGGGGCCTTTTTTCGCTACATGCGACAGCCCATCAAACAGGAACTCATCTGTAAGTGGATTGAGCCCGAGCAGTTGTCCAACCCCAAAAAGTCCTGCAACAAAACTTTCAGCACCATGCACGAGTTGGTAACTCATGTCACTGTGGAGCACGTTGGCGGCCCGGAGCAGTCCAATCACATCTGCTTCTGGGAAGAGTGTCCGAGAGAGGGGAAACCTTTCAAAGCCAAATACAAACTTGTAAACCACATCCGAGTGCATACGGGGGAAAAGCCCTTCCCCTGTCCCTTTCCTGGCTGCGGGAAAGTGTTTGCCCGATCAGAGAATTTAAAGATTCACAAAAGAACTCACACAGGTACGGTAACACAACCCCCCAGAACGGAATATCCCTGTTTGGTCGAGATATTCGGGAGGGCTGTGCAGAGAGAGCAAGGCTCCGGCCAAGTTCCTGACACTCAGGCACCAAAGGCTGTTTGGGGGATATGTGTGCGTGTGCGTGTGTGTATGTGCTTGTATGAATGTGTGGGGTGGGAGGTGGAAAGGAGTTACTAAGAGAGCAGGAAAGATATTTTTAAAGGGAGGGATCGGGGAAATAAAAAACACAGTTAAAAACGAGCAGTTAGTGTGTGCTCGATGCCCTTCTCTCTTCTCATAGATGCATTCGAGAGGGCCGGTAGGGAATTAAAAAAAGCTGCTTCAAAGAAAAATACAATTTAAAAAATAGTTTCTGAGATTCCCCCCCCCCAAAAAAAACCCCGTTTCTCTCTTCAAAGGAGGGATTTACCAGAGGAAGCTAATGAAATTGGGAAGGGGAGAGGCTGGAAAGGATGACGGAAAGGAGAAAGAAATAAGAGAGTCTTAGATTTTTGAGAAATATCTGTAGCCTTATACATATTTTACAAGACCGTTTCCTCTCGGATCCCTTCAGAAACTAGGTCCTGGGTTCAGTTAAAACCTTGAATGAATGTCTATTTTATACAATGTTATGGAAGAGATGTAAGGGCCCTGAATCGAACATGCCTGTCATTTCTAATAACCCGTGGGCCAGTGGGGAAGAGAACAGTTAAACTCTTAAACGGCTGATCAGTTCTAGGACAGGTGGTACTGGGCCATTCTTTTTCCTTCAGCCTGAACTTAGAGTGGTGAGATTCAGGTTATTGGACTGTCCTTGACTCCAACCATGGCTGAGATCGACTCTGTCAACTTTGCACCCGAAGCCTCTAAGTGAAGGAAATCACAGAAACGTTTCCTGATATTGCATTATAAAATATGTGTCCTGGGCGTGTGGAGGGGTGGGAGGTGGGGGGGGGGGAGGGGAAAGAGAGTAAGGGGAGGGGAGTAAAACATCACGAGAACCAGCCATAAAAGCGGAAAATTAGATAATAAGGGCCATATAGAACCCTAGAACACCTTCCGTATCTTCCAGAACCTAATGAGCAGCCAAAGACTCCACACTAAAACGGGGAGCTTTAAAAATAATAAATAAATAATAAAAGACAACCATTAAAGAAACCCTGAAAATGAAATACTTTTTTATAAGAGGGCCACAGAGGAACTGAGATTAAATGATGGAAGAAAACCAAAGCAAAAGCAAAGCAAATAAATAAATAATGATAGTGATAATACAGACACGAATCTGAGAGAAACATTTTTTTAAGTTGCAAAGTTACCATAGTTGATATTTTCTCTTTATTTTTAAAAATTATTTGATAAATCAGATACAGTCTTTCTAATCGATCCTTTCCCCCTCCCCCTTATACTAGGTGAAAAACCATTTAAGTGTGAATTCGAAGGCTGTGACAGGAGATTTGCAAATAGCAGCGACCGCAAAAAGCACATGCATGTGCATACTTCTGATAAACCTTATCTCTGCAAAATGTGTGATAAGTCCTACACCCATCCGAGCTCACTCAGAAAACACATGAAGGTAATAACTGCCCTCTGGTACTCCCGGGATCGCGTGGGCTCTTCCCCCTCTGGGTTCTCTTTTGTCACTGTGGACGAGTCCCAGATCTTCGATTTAGCTAGAGAAGACCGAAACGCCAAAGAATTGTTTCTTTTAGAGGTCTGGGGCATTGTGGATGGGAAAGTGAAAGACAAAATGAGCCGAGTGTGTTGTAGTTTTGGTTTGTTTTGTCTTAAATTCTGGGAAAAAACCGATATTTTGAAGGGTGGGGCAGGGTGTTACCCAGTGAAGTATATAGATATTTCTTAATGGTAGAGCTGTCTAGATTTTATATTTAAGTTGGAAACCTTTCGCTAACATAGTTGCACTCCCAGGGCTAATTCTAAGTTGACTGTTTTCCTGGATTGTTCATTCAAAGGCCAAACTCTGCGGCTAAGGGAGGAAGTCGCGGGATTTTCTTTTCAGTTCAAACCCCTCAGGTCCTCTTTCTTTTGTTTATCCCCGGACCCTATTTACCTTCCTATCCAGTCAACCTTAGGGGCCAGATTGTGGCAAATGACCTGGGCTGAGCTAGAAGCCAGCTTCGAGGATCTCGGTTCTGCATGAGCCTAGATGATACCCTTTCCTAATTATTACTGCCTAAGAGATCCGGGGAACCAACTTACAGGAAGGGAAAGGAGGGAGAGCATGAAGTGGAAGAGGAAACAGTGCTCCTTCTCAGCCTCCTAGTTAATAAGACTATTATCATTATTTTTATATTTTTATAAACAATACTTTATTTTCGTAGGTCCACGAATCCTCTTCCCAGGGATCACAACCTTCTCCAGCCGCCAGTTCAGGTTACGAATCTTCCACCCCACCCACCATCGTGTCTCCTTCCACTGAAAACCAGACCACGAGCTCCCTTTCTCCATCCTCTTCAGCAGTCCACCACACGTCTGGCCACAGCACGCTCTCGTCAAATTTTAACGAATGGTACGTTTAAAAACAAAACAGAAAAAAAATACAAAAACAAAACCCTATTTAAAAGACTCCACAAAAATTAACGAACACTGCGAATCAATACAGAACCCCACACACAAGCCCCTATAATCTTAATTTTTTTTAAGCTGCCAGTAGACCCAGGAGCACATACAATGAAGAATCATTTTTTTTTAAACATTTAATTGTGTTTCTGGGCAATGGCTTGGTAGATAAGGGGTAGTAGAAAGCAGGGGAGGAGGTTGCCTGACCAAATGTCAACTCTGTAGGGCTGATGATTCCAGGTCTGAATTTGATGGGGCTTTTAGGACATCGGCCTTTTTTCTTCTGTAAATACAGAATTATTAGCATAAAATGTACTGTTTGATTTTGTAAATAGTTATATCACAGTTGAAGAGGGAGGGGGGATCTGTGGAATTGTGGTCTTTGCATTTATGTGGGTGAGGGGGGAGGAGGGAGGGGTGGCCAGGGTGTGGAGAGGGAGGGGGGTGGGGAGGCAGAAATTCAACTATTTGTACTGAATGGCAAGAATGTTCTAGTAAATGTGTACCACAATGTGAATTCCTTTGTATGATTACAGTCTAAACGTCAATCTAACAGAATATTATTGATATTAATGTGCTTTTTTTTGTATAAAGTGCAAACATTTCGTCCCAAAGTCCAGTCTAAGTAGTGCAGTAAAATGTTGTTACAGTCCTGTCAAGAATTCGTATAGTACAAGCCTGGATCTCTCTGCGTGTCAAACTGTTACATTTGTTTATGTAAAGTGATATTAAAAAAAGATATAAACTATATCTGTCCATTGCTTTTGGCAAATACAACAACATAATGTATATACTTCCTAATTTCCATATTTATCCGCATGTAAAGGGCCGGTTATACATGTTACAGATATTCAATATTTATGGATAGAAGAACTCGTATGTAAAATTTAGTTTACAGAACTGTTTGGTAACATTTCGTACCTTATTAAAGATTCTTAAATCTCATTAACCGTGGTAGGACTTTCTTGTTCTCCCAACCAACCTGCTGCAACTTGAGCTCTCTTTAATATCAGCCGCGAAAACTCTATCAGCTTTTTTTTTTTTAACTGTTCTCCCTTCAGTCACTAGGAAGGCAGCGACGATGCTCTCTATATAAATGTCATCCAGGAAAGAGTCCCTGCTGGCACGAGGATAGTGTGTAATTAGTATTTATATCAAAATTTATGAAACAAATTTTCGGCCGCAGTATAATTTAAATGACCTTTGCAGACATAGAATAACAACCATAAAAATAGCAGAAATAGATTGCATATGCTACATAAATATTAATGTGGGTGAATTGTGAAAGCTGAGAAGCTTTTCCATACCATACCCACTGCAAATGAACTTGCAGGCTAACGTAACACTGCCCTCAAATTAAATTAATTCGGGTAAAACATATCAGGAGATTTACAGTATCATATTTTAAGTTGCTGTTTTTAAATGAAAACGTTTATGGCCATAACTAATTTACATGATGTAGATTCATGGTTTTCCATGGGCTCTTCTTTGTGCAGAAGTGAATGTCCATAAAGACATTTTCCTTCGATCCCTTAAAACGTGATGTTAATTTAAATTAATTACTTCCTATGATATGTTATTATTACTATAATTTTGCCAGTGTTATTAGCTTCCTCCAAAAAGTAAATCTAGAGGAGAAGAATTATTTTATGTAATTTGATTATCTTTCTATCTCTTTTATTTATTTCTCATTTACTTAAGAAATTCGTTCCATTGGTTGGCGTTGATACAGTAAATTTGTAAATGAGGAGACAATATAAAAAATCTAAATTACTTGTGCTTAATGACTGTGGCAGAACGCCTTTTCTCTAAATCAGATTGTCTCTCTCGCAGTTAAGTTTGATAGATTTGCTATACTGCTTCCACTAACTTAGCTACGCTTGTTGGAACTGTTGGGCTTTGTTCCTTGTTGTAGCTTGCATGATCGCCCCATTAAGCAGACAACGTATCAACAGACAACACAAATCATGAGCTTGGCTAAAGCTGCGAGTGCGTGTGATATGTGTGTCATAGAGTGACGTGCAGAAACTGACCTTCCAGTAGACCAAGATGACACTTTAACAGCTTCTTTAAAGAAATATTATGTGTATGGAAGTCACTAGGCAGGCATATTAACTGTGAGAAAGCAGGCAAAACTCCCCCAAAAGTGGTGAAGTGGTGCCCAATTCTTCTCAGACCAAAGCAACTCTTTGCAAAATGTTGGTTGATTATTAAATATAACACTTCCATGCACGCGCTTACGCCCACGCGCGCTCACAAACACACACACACAGAGTCCTGTAATTTGCTGCCCATTCATATTTTATATTCATAATTCTCACTTGGAAATGACCAAAAAAAAATCTTATTTGAATGGAGAGATAGATATTCTAGCTCTGGGTATGCTCTGTGGTTCTGCAGAAACTATGGGCATTAATGAAGTTTACTTTTACTTTATCAAAAATGTTATTCTGATTATAGACTTAATATCTCCTTTAAATGAAAAGAGCGCCACCTTGCAGAGTTTGGAGAGATTTTAAGAAGTTCCAATGGTGGGGACCCAATAACAAAATTTTGCAAGTTGAAGAAATTCATGTCACCGAAAGCCTCCCCCAAATGACTGTGGGGGGTTTGAAATTGATTACCATTCTAATACCTGAAGGGACTCCAGACGGTTTGCCTAATAATTAATAATTGTATAAATAAGAATAAAAGTAGGTGAGGGATGTAGGAAAGATAACACCTCAATCAACATTCTTCCCCACCCCCGACCCCTCAAGGGTAAGAACTGTCTTGGGATATTTAATGCTAAAGATAGATAATATTGTAACTTGGCTAATGCTTGGTTTTAAAGGACATCCCCTCTCCCCCCGGAGTATATCCTTAAGGATTATTCTGTTGAGATTTCTGAAGAAAGATCTTTTCTCCTTTGTGGAAAATCATTAGTTTATTCTTTGTTGTATTTTTACTGTCTATTTTTTTTTTTGTTCCAATGGAGATAGCGGGGGAGAAAAAGTTCAGCACTACTGCTACCATACATAGATCAATTTAAGAAGTTGGGATTTTTCATTGGTGGAAGAGGAAAGGTAAATATTGACATTATATCTACTTCCTAATTTCAGTATTAGCTCTTATTCTGGAGAAATAAATAGCTTTTTCAGGTATTTGAGGTGGGGGGGAGGGGAAGATCGGAATCTGCATTTTCTTGTTGACTGTCTAATATAATCCAACCCAAGAAAAGAAAACTTTTGCAGTAGATAAAACATAACACAAAAACCTCATTGCATTGTCGCTGTCAATACTAATGATCTAGGTCTCCTAAAATGGTGTTTCAGACTTAAATGCTGTCTATTATTTTGCTCGTACCTTTAATGTCTGTTTCTTGAGATGTATTTTTCATACTTTTCTTCATGGGCTATTAGGTTTTGAAATACATGAATGTTAGCAGCAAAATATGATGCTCGACTCTATTTCACAGAAGCTGGAGAGTCTGTAAATGGTTTGTGTCATGTGTAGTTGTGGTTTGTGATTCAGGCAGAAAGCCCTATGTACTACCACATGTTTGCCGCTGTCCTCTCTTATGTACCAGTCCATTAGAACCTCTAACGGGTTATTTAAAAAGTTTTATAGTGTCCGTGGAAAATGTGGAGTAGATGCAAGGTCGGTTGGGGAAATGAACTGCAGAGAGTCCTCACTCATATGCGTAGGTTGATAGAGGAGCTACGTAAGTTCACACACCTATGTCCATGTTAGGTGGTACTTAACAATTTTCAAAAATTTCTGTCCCTTTTGTTTTCTTCTGCAAAAGCCACCCCCAACTGCTTTAAGTGTTTGCAGTTGATCATTTTCATTTTTTAAAGTCAAGCATTCAAGTTAACCTTTAAGCAGCAAACCAGTCCCAAAAGAAAGATGTAACCTTTCAATAGGCCCTGTCTGCTTATCATTTTTTTTTCTTTAGCTGACAGTAAAAATAGCACCAACCTTCTATACTGATAGGCTTGGCATTTAGATTTTTTTAAAAATTGTTTGTTAAGAAGTTTCCTATAACTTTTAAAGGTTTGGCCCACTGAATCTACCTCTAGAAGCCCTCTTTTTTCTCGACTACCCTCTTTACTTTACCCAGCCTATTACCTCTTCCCAACCTTCGAAAATAAAGTCTTTCACAATCTGATACATTTGTAGAGACAGATAAAAGTAATTTTCTTGTTGGCTAAAAGAAATGAATGGTGACTAATATTCCCAGGTTGTCTTCAGGACAGTCACTATTTCAGGTTAACTTGGTAGGCAATTGTATCACCAAGAACAATGCCTTCAGCGGCAGCCTGGCACCGAGGCCTGACTAGTTGCCAGTGACGATGAAGCCTGTAGGGAGTACCTGGCTTTCAACCTCTTCCTGTCCCCTCCAGCCTCCGCATAAGTGGGCCGACTTTTGAGTCACTGGCGATCAAACTAGGTGTTTGCTGAGTTTAAGTTTCCAAATTAAAAATATAATTCTTCCTCTCGAGGGGTAAGGCATAACCATAATTTCCCCGGCCCCCTCTCCTATTTGAACTCAAAGCGTAACTCAACACTGGCATTCCACGGACGAAGCATATGCATTTTACTTGTAAAGGTGGAAAAAAGGTGGAAAAGAAATTCCACAAGGCAAAATGAGTCATATTTTCTTAGCTTTATTATCCAGTGCCTAGAGTCAGTTCTCCAACAGCACAGTTTACACTTGACCCGGGCTCTTTTATCCTCATAATTACAACCATCATCTCTAGCATTTTTGCAAACGATCCGACTGAAGCAATCAAAGTTTTCATAGAGCAATTCAGCAAACTTATTTCAATGCTAATTATTAATCTTATGAAAGGAATAAGAAAAAAGTCCAAATGTATATATGGATGAAAATCTATATAATCCAGGCAAAAGTTTTCCCCTGAACTCTGCCAGGCTTATTTGGCTCTGTCTCACTTTCCGGATAACAAGAAACACGATCAGGCAAACCAGGGACTATTTTTACCATGCAAGCTGGATTCTGTCATCAGTCTGTAATATTTACTTCGGCTTCAGAATGATAGTATACAATAGCACGAAGTTTCCAGATGACGCTGGTACTGGAGACAGGGTTTTTCAAGAATCATAAATCAAATTAACTATCTTTTAGATATATTTTATGGAAATATGCTGTCTGGTCATGGAGAAGTCAATGACTTATGTCTACTTGTATGTCTAGGTGCTCATACATGGTATCTTGCTGCAGACGATAGCTCTGTGTGCACATATTTAGTGCACGTATTTAGGAAAAATACACACATACTAGACGAACTAAGGCGTATGTTATATTTTCGATCACAGACAATGCACTAATATCTGGCCATCTGTTGATATATGTGTATATATATATATATATATATATATATATATATATATATATATATATACATATATACACACAGATATATCATATGCATTTTAGGAAATTAGGTATTTTCAAAATTCTCGAGTCCTGTAGTCACAAAGCGTCAAACCTTAGCAAACCAATTTTTGCATCTCTTTCCTGTGAAAATTTCCATTAAAGTTAAAGGAGGGAGAGGAACCTCTGGAAAAAAATGAAAGCCAAACCCCAATTTTCTTCATGCCTGACAATATGCTGTCTCGCCTCTTGCGAGGAGCAAAGAGGGGAGGAAGGTGAAGATAGGCGATGGGGAGGAGTCGCTGTCCAAAATGATTCCTAGAAAACATGTAGAGATCATGTTTGGAAAGGGAAAAAAAAATCTCTGTTTGCTTGCTGCATCAGCCTGCCAGGGTTTCTGAAAGGGTTTCCAATGCCACACATGAAACAGGCTGCTCTCTTTTTAAGTATACACACTGCTTAGCTTTGACTGGGGAGACGGGGCGCATGCGCCGTCCCGGGCTCGGGTACTGGCTCCACGTGCTGTTGAATATTTATGATTCTTTCCCACCTCCTCACTGTCTGGAGAAGGTAACCACACAGAGGCTAAATCATGTGAAAGCTGCTGGCTTGGCTCCCAAAATAGTTTGGTGGGGAATATGCACGTGTTTGTTTTCAGACAGCGCTAGTTTAAGTAAGATCACAATAACCAGGCAGAGTGGGCTCGGAAACCTTGAAGCCCCGGGAACAGACAATGTGCAAAAGCAGAATCAAGCCGGGTGGGGGTTTTGGAGGGTGGGGGAAGTGTGCAACAGAGGTTCTCCTAAGTGGCGTCTGACTGCAGCAGTTCGGCTGGAGAATAGCTCAAGTCTTCAGTTTAGAGTTCAGTTTCTAAAGGGGGTGAGATGGATGGTGGTGGAGGTGGGGGCTTGTAGTTATCGTTCATGACTTCCTTCTCATCTCTCCTTTCTCTACAAAGGAAGACATTTTTGTTATGGTAACATTAATAAGAAGCCTATTTTTGTTATATATTGTTCCATTGGTTACACTCCGAATTCCAGCCAGCTCTTATAAGACTTTCTTGATACAGGGGATCTTAACTCAGACTCTGTTATATTAAAATTTATCATCTCTCTCTCTCTCTCTCTCTCTCTCTCTCTCTCTCTCTCTCTCTCTCTCTCAGAATTTAAATATATATTGGATAACTATTTTAATGATTGACTTTCCTTTGTACTTTCTATGCATTTTATTCTATGCATTCAAAAACATTATTGTGAGAAGGATCCATATACTTCCCACACTGGCCAAGGGTTACATGACACCTATAAACGGTTAAGAACCTCTGTCCTAGAAGGCCTTCTGGAATTTACCAGCACTTGGAGACCTAACTCGTGCTTGTGGGAGGAATGGTATAATTTTCAGCTAGCTTCCACTTTCTAGGTGCCCTCCCGTGTAACCGTTTTATGCAGTCTATGTGTCTATCACGCTCTGCCTCTGTCTTTGTTTCTTTCTGCCCCTTTCTCTTTTCTGTTTTTCTTTCTTTTGGTCTCATTCTATCTCAGTCTATCTCTACTCTGTCTTATTGGTTCCCTGCCCTGTTCCCCTCCCCCGCTCCCGTTTTGTGGACTTGGACGGAATAGTAAAACATGTTTAATTTAACGGATGCTTTAGGATTTTCACTCGATCCTTCCCAAGTAATAATTGTCAGATCACATATCTGCTAGTTGAGTTCTTTCTGTTAAGCCAAAACGTGCTTTCTGTGGTGTTATGTGAAGAAACTTCACTGGCAGAGAGACTGGAAAAATCCAGAGTCTGTTGGGAAGAGATGGGGGTCAATTTTCTGGATTACTGATTTTCTTCTACTTGTGAATTTAATTGTATTCTATGCGGTACATGATATTTTATGGCTAAAACTGAAATTCCATGAGCTAACAGCTGTAACCTCAAAGTCGTTTAATTTCCTCTATTTGTTGTGTGTTTGTAAAATTTTTAAACAAAGGACAGAAGCTTTCTCATGTCAATATAGATCCCCTAACAAAAATACATCTTTATGATTTAGGGATATTTGGGCCAAAATCATCTGTGCTGCAGATCTGAAAATGTCTGATGAAGCCTGAAGCTTCTGACATCTCTCCGTGTGTGTGTGTGTGTGTGTGTGTGTGTGTGTGTGTGTGTACGTGTGTGTGCGCGCGCGCGTAAGAGTGCTCGAGCGTGCGTGTTCGCCCCCCAACTGAAGGAGAAGGGACTAACTTTTTCATTCTACTCCTTAGACCCTATTCCCAAGACATTCAAGCTAATGCTGGGGAACCTGTTCTGTTTACACTGCTTCTGAACTCAGTGTCACTGTCATGAGTCCCAGATTTCTGCTGTAACAGGCTACATCGGCTGCCAAACTCACCTAGGCTCAACTTTAACCTTCTGGTAAATGGTCTTGTTTTTGAACCGCTCCAGATACGATTTGACCTCACTCAGTCTCTTAGGACCCAGTCACCAGAATATGCAGCGAGATTATTCTGTGATGGTGACCTGAGGGGAGGATTTCCCTAATTTAGAGGTCTGACCACTTTACATCGCTCTCTTGGCCCTCTCAATTTCCTAATGGTCCTCTTCATATTTCTGCTGCTGCAGTTTCTTTCGACATTTCTTATGAATAACTTCATTTCAGAAAAAAACTGCAAATCTGCTTCAAATAAGCTGGGTTAAAGGAGAACTGTCCATGGCCAAGAGGGTTTTTTTGTGTTTTTTGTTTGTTTTTTTTTTGCTCTTGCCTTGAATCGCTTAGGATCCCAAAGATAACTTGTGCATAGTACGTCAGGGGTGCCTGACCGTGGTTTGTAAGATGGGTGTGCAGACACTTCTATCCCTTCCCCCAACTAGCAACCAAAGTGCGGCTCTCACAGGAAGCCCCCTTTCTGATCACTTCTTTTCCTTCTCGATTTTATGTCTATTGTTCTCTACCTGGGCATATCTAGAAGAAAACTACAGGGCATCATTTGATCATTTGAAAAAAGAGATAGAAATAAGAAATAGTATATTTCTCTAGCATTTCCCAAAAGGCGACTAAACAATTCAACCTTGTAATCTTGGGTTGGGGTTTGGGAAGAAGGGAGGAGACAAGAGGAGAGAGAAAGTGGCTTTAATGTGCTAACAAGCAAAGTATCTGATCTTGCTGTGTTAGCTCAGCTTTCTGTTCGGTTCTCCCGGCGGCCAACTGTTTTCGGTCAGCCGTGGTTACGCATTTGTTTACAAAATCCCTCTGGCTAGAAGGTGCGCTTCCCTTCCAGCCCCTAACTTCCACCCCCACCCCATCACCAGCCCACAGTTAACCCTTCGTACGCCCTCGCTTCTGATGTCTGGCGCCTGAGCTGGAAGCTTGGCCTGCAGTCTCTGTGTGCAAATGGGGGGCACTGCCCGGCTTCCCGAAATCCTGAGGGAGCTTTGTTTGAGTGGCGGGCAGAGGGCAGGACTCACTCGGGGTGAGTCTTTGATTTGCGTCGCCCCCACCACCAAAAAAAAGGGGGGGGAGTGGGTGGAAGAGAAAACAACAATAAAAAAAAACAACACAATAAAACCGGGTCAAAGCACTCCCTCTCCCCCCCTCCCCCCCACCCCCTTGTAACTTTCAATCTCCAGTGAGATTCTGCGGGGTCTCTCTTACTGCACACAGCTTCTGGCAATCTTTCCTGAAATCTAGAACCCAGCCAAGGTAAGTTACAATTTCTTCCCAGGAGGAAAAGTAGTGCTGGCGTGCTTGTGGGTGGGTGTTCCTGTCGGGATGTGTGTGCGAAGTTTTACTTGTTTTGAACAGACTTGCCCCAACCAAGTCTTCGTCTACCAGAGGAGTACTCCAGTACTGTATTATGATGTCCGATCTTGAATGAGAAGTAAACAGATCCAAGAAGCAAGAGACAGGCTGCAAAGGTCAGCTAAGAGTGGTGTGGCTCCCCGTAAGTTTGGAAAACAGTGTTTCCCTTTCTCCCGGCTCCCACTTGTTTTCCATCGACTATATCCTCTTTTGACTTTACTTAGGCTGATGCTGTTTCATAATTTCTGAGGCCAGACAAATGAAATCCACATTGAGTATTCACTCCTCGTCTCAGAAGATTATGCTCGCTCTTCCTTCCTTCCTTCCTTCCTTCCTTCCTTCCTTCCTTCCTTCCTTCCTTCCTTCCTTCCTTCCTTCCTTCCTTCCATCCCCCCTCCCCCCCAAGCACCTCCCACTAAGAATCACAGCTACTAAATACCTCTGTGCCTCTTGCGGGGGCATTTTCACAATTTCCTTTTTTGCCACCCGACCGCTATTCCACTTGCAAAGACCTAGACTTCATTTCTCAACTGATGCCTAAAAACACGATCTTGAGGTTCATCACGGAGTTTCATATCGTAGTGACATTCTTGGACCCTTATTGAAATATGAGAGATGGATTTTCTTTTAATGGGGGCAGGGTGAGGGAGAGTAAGAGGAAGTAGGAGAGTGCTTTTGAAAGGAACATCCCTGTTGCGTATCGTAGCTGACCTTTGGCTGGCATAACCAAGGAGAAGGCCGGGAGTTATTTAAGGATGATTTGATACTTATGGCGATTGAGTGTGTTATAGCCTTCAGGCCCTAGAGCCCACGGAAATTAAAGGGAAAATTATATTTACATGTTTTGAGACAACACAATTTAGGGACAGAAACCCAACACAGCCTGGATGGATGTCGCAAGGGCTCAGAGGATGATGCCCAAAGTTTTCACACTTGTCCCCATCATGTTATTTTACAGGATTTTAAATATTCACTCGCAGCTTATTATAAATACGCCAAATAATCGCCTTCTAATGCATTTCCTTCTTAGAACGCCTTTCTCCACACCGATCTTTTAAACCACTCTTGAAGTTATGACAATCTTTAGTGGATTTTCAAAAACTCTTAAGGTGACACTGTAGAGTTTAGAATTTGTCTTCGTCAGAGATTCAGGCACACGCTAGAACTACAACTCTCAGGTGTACTATACAGCTTTAGAAGCTGAAGAAGTCAGGTTGACTTTTGTTTTGCTCGGCATTCCCTCCCCCCTGCCCCCCCACGCCTCACCCATTGAGGGAGGCGTTTTCAGGACAGACTATTAACAAAGTAAATTGAATGGTGTTGATCTTTGTGTTTATTCTATTTTTGCATTGCACCACTTCCCAAACTGTCCTGTGTGTTAACAGTAATATCCCTGCCTGTGCAAATTGGGGTCTTTTGCTCTGAATAGTAGTGGAGAGAACATTCCCAGAGATTATTCAGGAGTGTGGTGTGTACTCCCTGACCACTTTAGTGGATGCAACATTTTACTCAGAACCGCCGCTGTCCCGTATGTATCTGCGTTTTGGGGACGTCTAGGTATTGAGTTCCGCAGAACTTTCTTCCTCTGCTGCCAACTTGGCGTATGGCTGGTGTACTTAATTTGCTGCTATAAAGCGACAAAATGCATATCAGTTTCCACACACAGTAAACTTGATTGTTGTCTGACTTGCTTCTCTCAGTAGTTTTTAGTTGTGGGTGGAGGGTAGGGGAGGGAATGAGATTCTGGAGGAAATAGGTCGTTCAAGTACCAAGTACACCGACGGGCGGGGGAGAGGGAAGGGGACCGGGACTGTCCATTGCTATTGGCTCTCTCCCCGAGAAAACAAATACAAGTAATTTATACAAATGATCAATAAGCAATCACCTCCCCAGCCTCCTGTCCCCCCTCCCCTCCTCAAACTGTACATTAACATGAGAGACTTGCCTGGGGAACTTTGGGAAAGCAGGTGTGTCTGTTTTTCAAGGGACATTTGAAAAACCTTTACTAACATAGACCGGGGAAGCAGCGTTTGTTCGCAAAGTGAAGTGGTGGAAGAAAACACGTATAAATACAGACCCAGAAATCAAATTCAAGCTGATTTCTTAAAAATCTTTGCATCGCAGGGCAGTCTGAGAGTGCAGTGACAGCTTCCTCAAGCTGAATTGTAATCAGAGGAAAAAGCTGAAAACTATCATTTGTTCTAGAATCTGGGCAATTGGGCAAGGGTAGCCCGAGCTGATCTAAGGGAATGGGATGGGGCTGGGGGGTGGGGGCTAACAGTTAGCTAGGAGAAAGAGGTTAAGGACGGGGTGGGGGTGGGGAAAGGAAAGGAAGAGATTGTCAATAAATTTCTGAATCGAGTTAATTTTGATAATGAAGTGGCTAGAGATGCCTGAAGGTTCTGGTTACAAATAAGTTCTTTTTAAATGCAATTTGCTATAACCTAATCAGGAACTTAAAGTTACAGGAGGGTCAAGGAAAAGCTGACACTAGTTTTAAAGACTAGATATCTGAAAACAGTAGAAACAATAATATTAGGTTTGTCTTTGAGTAATTTGTATAACTTTTCCTCCTTTTCTTCGGTTCCTTTGTTGGTCTCTCTCTCTCTCTCTCTCTTTCTCTCTCTTTCTCTCTTTCCCTCCCTCCCTCTCTCCGTCTCTCTCCTTCTCCTTCTCACTCCCCTCTCCCCCCGTTCTTTCCCCATGTCTCTTTAATAAAGAGTTGTTTTTCTCCTGGCTCAGACCAGAACCAAGCCAAGCCATCCCTGAGAGCCCAATGTAACTTGAAGAAGGGTCTTTTAGAAATGTCACTGAAACCGCGCGGAGGAAAACTCATTTTTATCTCCTCTAGTTCCTGGATGGAAGAGATAGCTTCCTGCCTCTTATGCACACCTCCCCCCTGAGTCCTCCTCTCTCCCCCAGCGCCTCCCCGGTGCCTCCCCAGTCTTCCATTCTAGAGGATGGGCCTTCAACCCATACGCAGCCAGCGCTGCCACTGACGTCAAATGAAATCTCCCAGTCCAAGAAACTGCAAGCCTGGGCCCACATGCGCCTTGGTGGTTATGTCATTAATTATAAGGCACTAAGTGCTGTAAAGAAAGCTCCTGCTATTTAGGCTGCAGCTGATTTTTTGGGGGGGTGGTGGTGGTGAGGGGGGCAAACATAGGAGGGAAGGGGAGGAGGAACAGCAGCTCCAGAAAATAGGCAATTTTTATCTCTCTGGTCAAAAACATTCCTTTTGAATGCATACTCTGCCTCTGTGTTTTCTTTACCTCTGCACTTTTGGTCCCATGATTTTACAGACATTGCCTATTTCACTTCCATTCCATTTTATCTGCTTTTAAAGAATTACACCAATTATATCAGTTAGTCACTTAAGAAATTTATCTGTCCAATTTAATGTATATTAAATCATGTAGAATGGTGTGTGTGTGTGTGTGTGTGTGTGTGTGTGTGTACACTAACTTCAACAATGCAAGAGAAGCTGAGAAGCAAAATGTAGACCATCACGTAACACACACTGCTTTGCTACCATCACTGTCTAAACACTCTGGAGTGGTAGGGTTTGAATTGGTTTGGTTTTGTGTTAGTAAGTAAATATGCATTTGGTGACAAACTAATAATGGAAGTTAGTTCTTTGTATCTATGGTTTAACGACTCACCATGATGGGTTTTTTTTTTTTGTTTGTTTGTTTATTTGTTTTGTGTTGGGGAAGAGGTCCACCAACCACTCTGGCCAAAAAACTGGGTTTATCTTTCAATTGCAGAAGATGCCATTTTCTTGCAAATTTCACTGATTCTTTAATTCAGTCATGCTTTGTTATTCTTCTGAGTGAGGATAGGCAAACCGCAAATCCAAGGTACTGTTGCCGTTATTGTGAGGCAAATCCTTAACTGTATTCATCCACAACAAAGGGAAAAAAAGCATTGTGATTTATATACTTTGAGACTAAAAAGAAATGATAAAAAATAGAACTTGCATGATTAAAACTAGGATAACATTAACACTCATCATATAAAATAATTCAACAAATAATTCTCTTTAAGAGAAATATTCAGTAATTCATAAGATTGGAATATTTTCCTGTAGTGTGCCATAGCTTGGGGGATAAAAGCACATGGCTCTCAAAATTTTTTTATATAAAATACTTGTTCTAAGCATGAATGTACCTGGAGTAAAAATATTGTATGTCTGTCTTTGGTAAAATAACTTTTGAAATAAGAAATATGCTTTATATTGATAATTTTGAACACATTTTTTTAGTAACCAAATACAAGCAAGAAAAATGTATCTGCACAAGCCCAAATATTGTCACCATTGAATGTGAAAAAATTTTTTAAAAGTTTTGAAAATGCAGGATTTTCCAAAATGTACATAGCTTTTAATGCAAAGTTTAAAGTATCCATAGGCTCAAATCTATTTAAATAATTTCCTTCAGTTTAATTTAAATGCTCAGCTGTGTAACTTCATGGTCTCTCTATTTCTATAATTTTTTTTTTTATTTAAGAAAGGAAACAAAAGTTGCATGCTAAATTAAAAAAAAAAGAGAGATTTGGAGAGACAGATGTCTGTTTCTCTCTATGTAAAGACTGGGATAGTGTGGCCTACTTATTTTCCTAGGGAGGGTACTACCATTTTTGATTGATAGTGCTGAGATTTCTTTAAGTCTGGATGTATTTCAGGCTTTTTACGTTTATGATTCCTGAGTTTATTTTTTGAAGGTAAATTTGAAAATCAACTAACAATGCTCAATACAAAGTTACAGATTTTTCTTCCTCATAATTATGTCCAAAAGCTTCAGATTTAATTCCATAAGACCTTCCTATCATTCTGTGATCAAAAAATAATTTTGTATGTTAGAATCTCTCACATTTAAATTAAAGTAGATTTGAAAACCTGTGTTTTAGTTTTGTCTCTGCTATTAAATCCCTGGATAACTTCAGTGAAGTCACTTCTCTTGGATTTCCAGTTTCCTCCCCACTAACATGAATGTGCTTCAATGGATGATCATTAAGACCTGGGGCTCTACCATTCTATGATTTGTCTCACTTGAAAAATTAAAGGCACTGGAAATTAACGTAATCCTGAAGAAGTGACTTAAGACCCAGTCTAGCAAACCTAGGCACTTTTCACCTGCTTTGTTTTTTTTTAGCAATTCATCACTTTTCTGATCTCCTGATTCACCAATACAGTAATTTCTAATTTCTTTTGTTAAACAAGTGAGAAATCAGGAGCCCTTCTTCATTTTACTTTTCTTAGTTTAAGATAGAAATAAGTGAAATATTCATCCAGAGTTTATATGAATGAAATAAAAATTTTACAGTTAAAACTGGAACAAAATATAGTTTTATTCTAAGAGATGACTCAGTACTTAAAGAAAGAGATAATCAGTAAAGAAAATGATTTGGATATTTTCTAATATGTTATAGAATGGAAGAAAACATAGCTTTTCTATATCATAAATATAAAATAATTCATACAGTCCATAAAATGTTATCTTAAGGAGAGACAAAAAAGTGAGTGGGACTTCCTGTGCACTTGGTTATTTAAAGGCACACTTATTATATAAGTGAATAGCATCTATTCACTTATAAGCTCACGTACAGTGAACACACTTTCTGTGCCTTTAAAAATTGCTCGGTATGCATAGTGATCCCTATGCACATAAAACCACAGAAAGAACTTAGCATAGAAATCTAACAGTTATTTCACTACTGTCATTATAGCTATTAGATCAATGCCTAGATTAGACCAATAGCTGGAAGCCTTATTTTAATAAACAGTAAGTCATTTCTTCAAGGATCTTTGATTCCTTCCATGTCTAGATTTCCCTCTCATCAACATAGATGACTCCCTTCTCTCTGACTTAGCAGATCAATCAATTAATCAGTCAATCAACAAGCACATATTAAGTTCATACTATGGCACTATATTGTGCTAAATGATGGCAATTTGAAGTAAAAGCAAGCTTCCTCCAAAAATCATGTATTCTAATGAACAGACAACATATAAACATCAGTGTATAATGCTAAATATACAGTAAACAGAATGCTGCTTTAAAGGGATGGCATTATCACCTGGGGAATGAACAAAGTCCTCCTGGAGGAGCTAGCACATGAGTGGAGTCTTAAAGGAAGCCAAGAATTCTAAGAATTTGATGAGGTAAAGGAGGACATTCCAGGCATTCAAGATAACCAGTGTAAAAGAAGGAGGATGCGAAGCAGAGTACAGATTGTCTTCATATTATATTTTGGCAGATAAAATCCTCTTTGGTATCCAACCTTCTGTTTCTGAACCACTACTTATACATCTAGATTGGTCCTTATGTAACAGAATGCAACTCATCATTGGGTCCACACATGAACCCTTTTTAATTTGCTGGGATCTTCCAAAGCTTGCTGTCCTTTGGAATAGCCTTTTGGAACTTAGTGTTCTCATTCTGTCATAATGAGGGATCAAATGAAAAATCTCAGTAGAGGTGAGCCATGGTATATATCATGGAATCCTTGGTCTCATTGCATATAACGTAAGAAGCAATTCAGCATTTGCCTTTTTTTAGAACAGCAACTTCAATCCTCATGAGAAATCCTTGGATCCCACTGAAAAGTGGAATTTTATTTTCTTTTTATCAGAAAATAAGCTGATAATTCAGTGGGGGCAAGTTCTTCCCTGGCTGACTATGTAGAATGCATGGCAATGCAAAGAATCATTTTTGGGGGATGATGAGAGAGACCAAGTCCTCATTTAATCTTTTGCCTTTTTTGTTGAAATTCATTGAGTTGATAAATGTGTAATTCATCAGCTCCAATAACCAATGATAGTTTTGGTAATGTGGACACCCCTGCACTCAGACCTGGAAGAATACCCAGAGTTCATTTAGTATTGGTTCCCCAAAGTTTTTTTCCCCTTTAATTTATGACTTTAAAAAATATCACGTTCTTCTCAATACAGTACCCACATCCACCCCATGCCGTCTTCCCCTATCACAGAGAAAAATAGTTGAAGAAGACAACAGAGAAACCACCTCTGAAAGTATATGCTATCATTATACTAATAGTCTCCACTGAGGGTATGTTTTTGTCATCCGTCTTTTAGAACTAAAATCAGTCGTTGTGTTTAATCCGAGTTCTTGCACCTTTTAGAGTTCTTTGCATTTTCATTATTGTAATCACCATGGATAGTATTCCAATGGTTTTGCTTTCACCCAGGTGTACAATTTCATATAAGTGTATCTCTGAATTCTTCATATTTATAATTTCTCACACCGCAATAATTTTCCTTTATATTCATAATACTAGTCTCCATTCACTGGCATATTCCCCAGTTGATGGTCACTTGGTATCTAGTGTTTTACATATATAAAAATTATTATTAACAGTATCTCTGTGTTTAGGGGACCATTTCTTTTTCTTATTGACTTTCTTGGGGCATATACTCATAATCATTCATTTATTTTTATATTCATTTGCTTATTTATTTTTTGGTGCATTGTTGAGGGTTACTGAATCAAAGGGTATAAACAACTTAGTTAATTTTCTTACATAATTAGGAATTGTTTTCCAGAACGGTTGGATCAGTTCACAGCTCCACCAATTGTAAGTGAATATGCCAGGGTTTCCAAAGCTTTGCCTAGTGTATCTTTTAGTTAAATCAATGATAGCCTGGATTTATGCTTTAAAAAAAAATAATTCCAGGCAAGTGTTTGATGCTATTGGTTAAGGAACATTAAGAGTCAGGAATTTTAGACTTCCAAATTTGTCAGATTTTTCATTTCTTCTAATAATTTTCCTGATCTAAAGTTGGCTCACTTGTAAAACAAAGATTATTAGTAAGGGGTTTATTTACTGATCTACATTACAATTTTCTTCATCTTGAATATAAAACTGTCAACATGTTGACTAATATCTCATGAATTTTCAATCTGTCCTGGAAATATTAAGCCATTTTTCCCTCTCCCTAAGGCCAACTTGATTCATTGGTAGCATTTTCCAAGGAAATTTTACATCTTCCTTTTCACATTAGATAGTCACTCCATGAATTCAAGGGATAATGAATTCTCTCTGATATTTGTGGAATTCAAGCTCTTAAAAGTGTTATAGCTAAGTAGAGCTGGTGAGTTAGGTGATGATTATTCACTTTTTGGATCATTTAAGCAACTTAATCCTCCTTTTTGCTCCTTGCTGCTCTTTTGAACATTTCACTTACTTGTATGGCTGGATTGGATCTAGAATGGTTTTAAAATCCAAGTTAACCCATTTCTCAGTTAATTGTTCAAAGGATTTCGGTAAGGTGAGCTTGAACATAGATAAACACATAAATAAAACATTTATTAAGCATTTACTCTCTACCTGGCACTATGCTAAGCACCAGGGGTACAAATACAAGCAAACAAAATTATTCCTACTCTCAAGAAACTTACATTGTAATGGGGAAAATAAGTTCCTCATTAGATGAACTAGAAGGGGATGCTAGGGAACCCATGTAGGGGCAAGATAGCTGTGTGAGTGTGAGTCTGTGTGTGTGTGTGTGTGTGTGTCTGTGTGTGTGTAGAAATCTGAGGGCTTGAGTGACTCATGAAATACTTCCCTAACCTAAGGACTCACCAATTACAAAAACTTCTTCAGGATATGACAGCAACTGGTAAGGTGTTAAAGTAGAGAAAGCCAGGTTAAGCTGGAAGGGATAAATAACTGATCTATAATAATTAATCTCTACTAACTTAAAAATTCATTTATCATAGAAGGCATTTATTTTGTTGTATTCTAAGACAATCATATCTTATACTTAATATAAATTCTTATCTATCGGTAATAACAATTGAAAAGCTTTTACTAAGCAATCACGATGTATCAGGCACTATGGCCGTCTTAAGGATACAAAGAAAAAAGGAGCAGACCCTGCCTTCAAAGAACTTATATTCTAATGAGGGAGGGAATATATATTTAAGATACATAAAAGATGAAAAAACTGCGTAGACCTAGGAAAATTATCTTAGAAGGAAAGGGACTAGTGGGGAGACTAGGAAAAACCTTCCAGAGGAAATAGCATTTGACCAGAGTCCTGAAAGAAGCCAAGGAGTCTAGAGGCTGAAGTCAGGAGGGAAATTAACATTCATACATGGGGACAGTCAGTACAAAGGCACAGGGACAGGAGATATATTCCCTAACATGAATGAGGCCAACTGACTAGATCCTAGAGTTCATTGGAAGGAATAGTGTGTAAAAAGGCTAGAGAGATAGGGCCAGGTTATGAAGACTTAAATTAAAATGCCACACAAAGGAATTTATAGTTAATCATAGAGGTAATAGGAAGTCGCTGGCAGGGCTAAAGGATTGTGAGCCAGGCATTGAACTCATGGAGGAAAAAGAGACACTAGTTTGAGGTTTAAGAGATAATAGTCACCAAGATATGGATTAGATGATGATTTGAGCAAATAGCACAAAAGTTGATAATAGTCACCAAGATATGGATTAGATGATGATTTGAGCAAATATCACAAAAGTTGAAGGAAAGAAAGCTGAATGATGGTGGAAGATATTGGGATATCCCACAGTGAGTTGAGCCAGATGGGAGAAAGTACAGCTCATAATGAAAAGGGTGGTTAGGGATGTAGTATTGTCATGAGTAAGCCAGGTACCAGTGATTGACAGAAGATGAAAGGGGGAGGGAGGTGGGGAGGGAGAGAGAGAGAGAGAGAGAGAGAGAGAGAGGCAGGGAGACAAAGAGGGAGGGGGAGGTTTACAATAGTTGTTAATTATGCAGTACGCACAGGCGCACAGTGGAAGGGATTTGAAAATCTGTAGAGGGACATTGGGAGGGGTAGATTTAAGATGGATGGGGATGAGGGAATGGACAGATGAATTTGGCAAAGTAAAGTTTGTTCTCTGGAAGAAGTGGGTTTATTATCAAGAAGGGGAAAATAAGATGAATTAGGAGAATGCTGACCATTGGGGAATGAGAATAGCCAGAGATTCAGTGGATGGAGAGAGCTGCACTGAGGAAGACAAATGTATTGTTAATGTGTCTCAGGCCTATTTAATTCAAAGATCTTTCCCATCTATAAATAAGCCCATGTGACCTGCTTAAGTCACATGAATTTGAGTCACATGAAGTCTGTAGTGGGAGGAGCTTGCTGAACAGGTAGAGAAGGAAGGTATGGAGCAGGAAGGGTGGAAAAGGATAAGGGAGAGCTGGAGCAGAACTGAGAGGAAGTTGATCAGACTAGTTAGAACTGAGAAGGACACAGGAAGCAGGCAGCTGGCTGTGAGTGAGAGAAGGTCACTTTGCTTAGGGGAGCCTGTTTGTGGGAAGATCTGATGACGAGCATAGATTCCTTCGTTCCTATGATGAATTTCTTTGTTGCTATGAAGGAATTGGCTTTCTGATGTTTGAATAAATGTTTTGGTTTTGTCTTCCATGTAGAGAGTCTGTTGTATTTTGTGATCCAGAACTGTGCTAGCATATGCATAGCCACTATAAGCACTGTGAATATTGCCTTGGAGATATAACAAGTGATTAAAATGTTTAAGGATGTGCCTTTAGACAATGGCAGGAGGACTTGAGTGTCCCATGAAGATTCAGGAAGCCTGTGTACTAGTAAGCACAAACAAGAGGAGGTATATTTCAAGAGTCTGGGAATCAAGGCAGGAGGCAGAACTTGGGAGTCTCTACCAGGGCAGCCTAGCCTGGCTTCATTGTGGCTTAGGAGGCTCTTTGGAAGTGGTTGGGAGCCGAGAGAATGGTATGGTGAATTGGTTGTCCTGTAATTACTAGGACAGAGCCAAATCTTACCTCAGACACTAGGTGATCATGGTCATTTAAACTCTCAAAACCTTATTTTTTGAATCTCTAAAATGGTAATGATATTTGCACTACTAATCTCACAAGCTTGTTATGATAAAAATGATACATAAACGTGAGCAGTTGTTATATTATTGTCTCTTGAAGTATTATACTCAGTTTTTCTGGGTAGGTGATTCTTGGTTTTAGATCTAGTTCTTTTGACTTCTGGAATATCCTATTCCAAGCCTTTCAATCCCTTAATGTAGAAGCTGCCAGATCCTATGTTATCCTGATTGTATTTTCACAATACTCTAACTGTTTTTCTCTGGCTGCTTGCAATATTTTCTCCTTCACCTGGGAACTTTGGAATTTGGCTACAATACTGCAAGAAGTTTTCCTTTTCAGATCTCTTTTTTTTTTGAATTCTTTTTATTCATTTGTTTATTCATTATTTATTTATTTATTTTTAAATGTTCTACAATCAATTCCTTAAAATTAAGATTTTATCCCCCCACACCTTCCCCCCACTACCCCCCTCCCTCTCCATGACAGCATACAATTCTGTATAGGTTCTACATATACTTTCCTGTTGAGCACATTTTCACTATAGTCATGCTATGTAGTCGCACTAAAATAAATGAAAGAAATCATATAACAAATCAAAACATAATACACTGAAACCCACCCACACACACACATGATCTGCTACATTCTGCGAATGACTTCCATATTTCTTTCTCTGAATGTGGAAGGCATTTTGCCTTAGAAAATCGTCATTGGGATTTTTTTTTC
>CM053771.1:508795506-508825657 GCA_028658325.1 Potorous gilbertii
CAGTTTTCCTTGATAATTTCATGAAAGATGATGTCTTGGCTCTTTTTTTGATCATGGCTTTCAGGTAGTCCCATAATTTTTAAATTATCTCTCCTGGATCTACTTTCCAGATCAGTTGTTTTTTCCAATGAGATATTTCACATTGTTTTCTATTTTTTCATTCTTTTGGTTTGTTTTGTAATTTCTTGGTTTCTCATAAAGTCATTAGCTTCCATCTGCTCCATTCTAATTTTTAAAGAACTATTTTCTTCCATGAGATTTTTGAACCTCCTTTTCCATTTGGCTAATTCTGCTTTTTAAAGCATTCTTCTCCTCATTGACATTTGGGGCCTCTTTTGCTGGTTGAATTAGTATATTTTTAAAGGTGTTAATTTCTTCAGCATTTTTTGGGGTCTCCTTTAACAAGCTATTGACTTACTTTTCATGATTTTCTTGCATCTCATTTCTCTTTCCAATTTTTCCTCCACCTCTCTTACTTGATTTTCAAAATCTTTTTTTGAGCTCTTCCATGGCCTGAGACCATTGTATATTTATTTTGGAGATTTTGGATGCAGAAACCTTGACTTTTAGATCTTCCTCTAATGGTATGCATTGTTCTTCCTCATCCAAAAGGATGGAAGAAAATACCTGCTCACCAAGGAAGTAACCTTCTATTGTCTTTTTCCCTTTTTGGGCATTTTCCCAGCCAGTTATTTGACTTTGAGTTCTCTGTGAAGAGGAGGGCATACTCTGGGGACCTGTAAGTTCTCAGTTCCTCCAAGGTGGTACAATCAAGGGAAAGGAATTTATTCCTCTCCTGGCCTGCATCCCTGCCATAGTGCAGCCAAGGCTTTTCTGTCAGCCTTCCAGGCTGCCTTGGGCTGGAAATCTCTTTCACTCTGTCAAAACTGTCATTTTGTGGTTTCTGTTACTCTAGAATTTGCTTAGAATCATTTTTTACAGGTATTTTATGGGCTTTGGGGGAAGAACCTCTACAGGTACATCCTTCTACTCCATTATCTTGGCTCTGCCCCTATTATTGTCAATATTCTGTATTTGTGGGCAAAATAATATCTTCCAAGTGACTGATTGACTCCTGTCAGTTGTGCATTTTGATCATACGTTCTTGATGTATATATAAGAGTGTGATCCTATAGAGAGGATTCCAAATAAACACAGATATATTTCCATTAAATAGTGTATTTGTATATGTATATATAATATTATATAATTATATATGTACGCACAATCAATGAGTTAAAGTACATGTATATGCATATGTGTCCTTGTATTATATGCACATATATTTAATATGTATGTATATACATATTAAATATATGTATATACATACATATTAAATATATGTATGTATATGTATATGTATGTATATACACATATATAAGTAAAATGTGTGTGTTTAGTATTTGGATGTATATTAATAAATGAAATGAATACATAAGTATTTCTCTCAGACAGATGTTGATATCCCTTCCACATTGTGACTTTCCCCATCAAGACTTTGATATATTGTGGGTTGGCAGAAGAAGGTAAGCAGGAACTTTTTGGGAGTTTGGCAGAAACTGCAGATGACAACTAAAGGCCAGTAAACAACGCAGAAAAAGTTTAGAAACACAGAAATGCATGAAATAAGTGTATATTGTTATATAATATTGACATATTTTGTCTCTTATTACCATAGTAATTCAGACCTCTTCTCTGGTACAAAGGGAGTCAAGCAATTTTATGCGGATTTTCTAGATGGTGGGGGCACCACATCCTTAACCCCATGATATGGAGGATAATTGAAACATTATATAAACATATATGTCTAGTAGTTAGACATACAGATATTGATAAAAGAAAATGAGCTGGGTTCAGAGTTGACCCAGTCCAAGGAAGAAGAGACTAGATTAAAGTACCTTTAATTTGCAAAGCTCTTTTAATGAACCCGAGTTTTTTCCTGAAATAAGGACTTATACTGGTAATATTTCAGCATCATATGGCCATAAGTTTTAAAAACACTCCTTGTCTGAAAATTTGAAATTAAAACTCATTTAAGGATAGTGGAGAATTGTGTTATCGAGCTAAGCAGGCTGTAGGATACTGAAATAAAGAATTATAAAGGAAAGTGAAAGATGTAATCAGAGAAATTAGGATAGAGTTGGGATCTGAGCTTTCATTGGCATAGGAACATAGGTGAGGGAACTCTTCCCAATCAGCCCCTTCTTTGAAATTTAGTATTAGAAAGTTGCCTTGAACATTCAGAAGTCAAATGACTTTCCCAGAGTCACCCAGTCAGTCCATGTGAAAGGACTTTAGTCAAGATCTTCACAGCTTTGAGGATGGCTTCATTTACCCTAGACTTGAGGAAAAAGAGAATTTGTCTGGTCACTTAGCAAGAGAGGGCTAACTGGTGATCAGCCTATGCATGTGTCCCATTGCTGTGCTCATGAGGCCAGGATAGATTGAGGAAGGCTCACTCAGCTCATTGAAGGGTTTGGCTGTTGTGAACCTGTAAGAAGAAAGAGACCACAGGGAAATGGATTTGCCAGGTACCTGTAGGTGAGGACTCATGCTGCATCATTGATGAGACCACCCGTAGCAATAAGATTACAACCCCATTTGGGTCCCAGAGCCCTGAAATTATAATAGAACCAGTTAAATTCATGGGCTTTGCTCAGCAACTTCAGAATTTGAAAATATGTCTGGGGATTCAGAAAAGGTTTCATGAACATGTCTTATAAACTTTTGGAGTCCAAGAGTTAATTATTTATTTGGAAAAACTGCCGCTAAAGTTTATGTTTCTCCTGAAAAGAAATCCCACAAGCATCTGGTGACAAGTGTTTAAACATGTTAATGTATAGCCTAACTCATGCATTTCCTTATTTTATTAGATGACATCAAATACCAAGTGGTAATCATTAGAAATCAGTTAGTTGACTTGGCTGTCTGATATTTCAAGGGGCTGGCAGCAGAGGAAAGATATGGTCATGTTATCTAGCTTATTGCAGTAAAGTTTGATGTATTAACCATGACAGAAGTCCTCATAGTGTGTGTGTGTGTGTGTAGAAAATAATATTTGTAGATTTTATGAGTTAATTGCTTGCCAAAAAGACTATTTTATGGAGAACTTGCATGGGGCAGGTGATCACATGGTGGCCAGAAGAAACTATACAAGGACATTTTCAAGGTCTCTCTCAAGAACTTTGGATTTGACTGTGCAACATGGGAGACACTGGCACAGGACCACTCAGCATGGCATGCCCACATAAGAAAAGGTGCTGTGCTCTTTGAGTAAAGCAGAATTGAGACAGTACAAATTAAATGCAGGATGCATAAATTTGGGATATCCACCCCAAATATTCAAACGGACTATCTGTGCCCAATCTGTGGCAGATCATTCCGAGCTTATAGTGATGTGATCAGCCACAGTCAGACACACTGAAATTTTGCTTTACAATAGTGATGCCATTTCGGTCTTCTTTGAAGACAAAGGACAACAATGTGTGGGAGCATTCACTTTGCCCGTAGAACATGGTTTCTTGTTGTTCAGTTATCAGGTTAGTAATATGAACATTTCTACCCCCTTTCAGAAATCCTGGTTTCTGTTTCTTGATTTCCCATTAACTAGCTATGTGAGTAGCCTTCTTTGTTGTTGAGCTTTAGGAGAGAATCCTATGACACAGAACTAGAGGCCTTGGAGATCTATTAGCTCAAACTCAAGGATTTCCAGTGTGTCAGAATGTACACAGCACCAGGCCCGGAGTCAGGAAGGCCTCAGCTGAAATCCAGCTTCACACATTTAATAGCTGGGCAAGTCACTTAACCTCCATTTTTCTCAGTTTCCTCAGTTGTTTTGGAATAACAATGGCACCTACCTCACAGATTGGTTGTCAGGATCAAATGGCATAATGTTTGCACAGCCCTTCGCAGAGTGCCTGGCACATAGGTGCTCTATAAATTTTTATTCCTTTCCCCTTCCCACTCATTCCCCTTCTTCATTTTACAAATGAGGAAACGGAGTCCCAAAAAGGTGAAGACATTTATTTGTCTCAGTTAATAATGATGAGAATGGTGATTCCCACTTAGATCCCTGGATACCAAATCCAAACTCTTTTCATCATAATCACATGATCCTTCTTTACTATCTGCATAACTGGGATTAATAATGTCTGTTTCATCTATTGACAAGCCTATGTATGGAGTGTGAAAGCCTATGTATGGAGTGCGACTAGTCATACTCTAACATTTCCTCCAAAATAGTATTTTAGGTCTCATTTAAAAATTTTATATTTTCAGTAAAATTTAGTTATTCTTTTAGGATAAGCATAAGTTGTTTTTAGTTAGGTGAATAAAATGACATCCTTCATAACTGAGTATTTAATATATGTTCACCTTAAAAAAATTCCTAGGTGCACATCCTAATGAAATGTTATATGTACTTATGTCTACCTAAGCAGGGTTGTTGTCAGAATAAAAGTGAATTAAAATGTGTGAAAGTTCTTTTAAAAAAAAAGTTAAATGTAACTTTTAAATGTGAAGAATTATTATTTAACATGGCTAGTAAGCATCAATGATGTCTGAACTGAGTTTGGGAAATTGGTGTTAGGAAAAAATGAAGAAAAATTTACAACCTAATTAGGGAGAAAGATATGATAGTGAAGTGACAGGAAAATAGTTACAAAGCAGCACGTCTCCAGGCTGGAATGATACGCACAAGCCAGAGACGGTAGTTAAGTGTGGTGGGGTTGATCAGAAGAGAAGAGGTGAGTTTTCTACAATGATCTTACACATGGATTGGTAGAAAGGAGAAGGTTCTCAGTACAGAATAGGGTATGACTCAGGGCTAGTGTCTCCAAGGAACTCTGGACAGCTCAGCAATGAGAGAGAACTCATAGTTTTGGAAGGATTTAACGGTTACTGAGAGTTTTTCTCAACAACCCAGAATGGTAGTTCAACCTCATCTTGAGATTTCAAGGATTTGTGGTTTTCTTCTATGCTGGCATGATGACAAGGGCTTAAAAGACTCTATGTATGTATGTATGTGTATACATATAGGTATATGTACATACACACACATACTTAACTGTGTCCTCTAATTTAAGATAACTATGCTTTGTTTAATGCAACCACAAAAGTAAAACCCTGATTTGGGAAATTAACCCTTTCCCCCAATGCTATAACTACTCCCTAAAAGAAATATGCATATGTGAAAGTCATCTTCAAAGCTGTCATTTGCTAAGCAATATTATCTTTAATTAAGTTTTAAAATCAATGGTTTCTTTTTTCTCCCTCTTCTTTCTCTTTTCTACCCATTGAATAAAAATAGAAAGAATGAAGGAAGGAAGAAAAGAAGGAAAGAAGGAAGGAAAGGAAATGGAGGAAAGGAAGGAAGGAAAAACAAATCCAAATAACAGTAAAGCAAAGCAGTCTTTATTGGCCATGTTCAAAGATCTGTGTCTCCCTCTGCTTATTGGTCCATCATATCTCTGTCAGGAGATGGGTGGCATTCTTCATCATTGGACCTCAAGAATCATGATCAATCAGTGTTGATTAGAGTTCTCAAGTCTTTCAAAAAATTTAAAATATGATTATAGTATAAATTGTTCTCCTAGTCTGCTAATTTCATTCTCTACCAGATGGTTCATTTTTCCAAGTTTCTCAGAAACTGTTCCTTTCACCTTTTTTTTAGAACACTAATATTTTATTACATTCATATATTATAGTTTGTTCAGTCATTCCCCAAACTATGGTTATTCCTGTGGTTTCCAGTTCTTTACTATCACAAAAAGAGCTACTTGAAATTGTATGTATACACATACACACATATATACACATATGCATGTATACATATGTATGTAGACTGTTTTCTTTGATATCTATAGTGTATAGGTGTAGCACTGGTATTGCTCAGTTATATTCTTGACATATTACTGAAGGGATTTTAGCCTACAAAATATAAAATGTTTTTCTAAGACCATACAAGCTAGGCAGTATCCTAGGGCATCTTCCCACAAGCAAGACAATGTCTATTTAAAAGGCCAAATGACCTTACAACAAAAAATCAGAAGCAGTAGTCAGGCAAGGTTCCATTTAATTTCCCCACTACCATTAAAAATGTTAGAGTCTAAAGCAGATTAACAGTGACAATTAGAAATAGTACTCCAGAAAGAATTATAAAATTATAGAGATGGACAATTGGACTTGCCTTGCTTATTGGAGATTATCATATTTCAAGATTCATAGCTATATAATATCCCTGAGAAAATATTGGTGCTTAAAACGTACTTTATTCATCATTTCAGAGAGGGGAAATAGAAACTGTCTAAGGATGCTATCTTTTCCATCCAAGACTTTTGGGCTGCCTCTGTCAATGGCCAAATCTTCATGTTGGCCCACATATTTAAACATATTACAATCAGTATTGGTAAAGGGAATTTGCATACCTGAGCTGTGTAAATATGGTTTGACACTGGATAAACTGGTTATCTCTTTTGTCTCTCCTTCCTTCCCTACTTAGAATAATCATAGAAGTGACTTGAACAATTTCCCCCCATCATACTAGTTGTGGGCAACTGAACTGGCATATGTAGGGATCAGGAGCAGTGAAAGCTGCCTTAAACTTATACCTAATAGAGGAGGCTGTTTGTGAAATATGTATCCTTGTGGGTACTGCTGAATTAAAGAACTAAGAACTGTAAATGTGACTTTGATGTTCTGGGATGCTCAGTATTTCACTGACAAGCTGATCTTGAAGACAGGAGGGATGAATCACCTTACTCATCTTCTCTGAGGTGAATATTATGCTTGTCAGTAGGTGCTATGATGTAGATACTGATTGGTATGCAAATTCCCTTTACCAATACTGATTGTAATATGTTTAAAACTTGGGTAAATAGTTTTCAGAATTTGATGTGCCTGAAAAGATTGGCATTGTTGTTCAGTCATTTAGTTGCATCTGACTCTTTGTGGCCCCCTGGACCATATTGTCCATGGAGTTTTCATGGCAAAGATAATAGAGGGGTTTATCATTTCTTCTGCAGGAGATTAAGGCAAACAGAGATTAAATGACTTGTTCAGGGTCACACAACTAGTGAGTGCCAGAGGTCAGATTTGAACTCATTTATTCCTGACTCCAAGCCCAGTGCTCTGTCCACTGAGGCACCTAGCTGCCTTGAAAAGGTCATTAACATGTGTGTCCGTCCTTCATTGCCAAAGAAGCCCATGCCATCAGAGAAATAATGACATGACTTGCACTTGACTTTGTTTTGAGTGAGGGAGGGTTGTGTAGGTCACCAGCCTTACTTCTCCTCCAGAGCCATGTGAATCCAGTGACCAGCTATTCATCAGGATGACTGGAGATGACCGAGGATGGGGCAATTGGGGTTAAGTGACTTGCCCAGGGTCACGTGGCTAGTGAGTGTTAACATGTGTTCAGTCTGTAAACTTATCTAGAATAATCCATAATTTATCACCAGACCTTGGCAGAGCCCTTCAGAGCTTAGGAAACACAAGAGCCCAGGGTTACCTTGAGTTACAAGGACTTGACTGAGGTAATGAGACTAATGCAATATTCTCTACATTCTCCTTTTTGCAGTGTTGAACTGATTGCTTCTAGTACCAGAACACTACAGATTCCCCAAAGAGATCTAAGACCACACAAAGGGGGTCCATACAGGAAAAATCAAGCAGGTGAAGGATACCTTATTGTCCTGACTATAATGTGAAGCCAGAATGCACAGTCCATTGACCTAGGACATCAGTATATAGGTCTTTGATGGACACTTTAAATGGACAGTTCTGTGAGCCTAGAACTGTATGAGAGAAAGAGAAAGCTTGGCCTCTATTTATGAGATTGTTTAATGCTTCCAACAGCCCCGAGTATTTTTCATGAAATAAAACTATTTAAAGTAATATTCTTCCAGTGCTACAATATTACTTTAAATCTTTAAACATTATAATCTCCAAGGACTGAAAATTCTGTCATCCGAAGAGAAGTGGAGAGATAGATGGTTCATTTAAAAAGCTTTTACACACCAACTATGAGCCACGCTAGGAATTAGGGGTACAAAGACAAAACCAAAGTACTCTTAAGGCATTTATACACAAACACATATACATACATCCATACATATATGTGTGTGCGCATGTGCATGTGTGTGTTTATATATGTATAGATGTGTGTGTATATATATGTATATATACATATTTTATCTGCCTTATATACAATAGAATGCCTGGCATATATTTGGTGCTTAATAAAAGCTTGATGAATGAATCATACGTTTTTCCATTTGTCTTTGAGTGATCCAGAATTCTTACTCTTTGGAGATTACGGTATTCCATTATTCAGAGCTATGTAATATTTTTGGAAGAATACTGGCATTAAAAACTCAAATTATTTCATTCATCAGTTCAGAGAGGAAAGATAGAAATATTGTTTCTACATTTTTTCTCTTACCAAGGTTTTTTGACTGCCTGTGTAGATGGTTGAATTTTTGTAGCAGCACAATCCCTTCAAGGTTGTGAGGATATGGTCTAACTGTGGATAAGTAATTTATCTCTTCTGTTTCTCCTTTTCACCATTTAGAATAAGTATAAAACCCATATAACTTGAATGATTTTCTCCCATTACACTATAGGTGAGCATAACCAAGCTTAAGCCCAGCTGTTGGTCATAAATCATTCTCACACCACTAAGCTACTAAATACATCTGGAAATATAATTTGGCAACAATTAGAATGATATTCTATATGAACCCTAATAGTTATGAAATCATTTATACATTATGGCCATGGAGTTTATTTTTATTTCAAGTTATTATATGCTCAATACTAAAGTAAATGTGGTTTCCGTTGGAAAGATACATGTTTTCAGGGATATGATAGTGTGACATTTGTTAATGAAGAATTGTCTTGTTAGAACAGGTCCTTAAAATTAGGGAACACACAAAATGCATATTTAGATTAAAATAGTTTGAATATGGTCCAGTAAAGAAAAGAATTTGATTTGGTAACTGAACTTTTCATAACTTTAAAAATAAATTTTTCAATTATTATTTTTTTCCTTCCCACTTCCCCTCAATCACTTACAAAAAAGAAATGAAAAAACAAAGAAATAGAATTATTATGATATAAGGATAGTCAGACCAAGCAAATCCCCATACTGGCTACTTCTGAAAGAACAAAAATAAATAACAGGGGTAACATTAATTGCTTATGGATAGGCTGAGCCAATATAATAAAAATGGCAAAATTAATTTGCTTGTTCAATTCCATACCAATCATTCTATCAATGAACTACTTAATAGAACTAGAGAAAATAATAAAGAAATCCATATGGATGCACAAAAGTTCAGGAATATCAAGGGAAATCATGAAAAAAAAAGTGTGCAGGAAGAGAGTCTAGCAATATCAGTCTCAAGTTATACTACAAAGCAGAATCATCAAAACCACTGAACCCAGAAGACTTTGGAAGAGAAAGTGAGGCTAGGGATGTAGTGAGAAAAATAAAAGTCCCTCTCCTCAAAAGGCTTACCTTCTATTTGATGGATAGACCACATCTGTGTAGAAGGGGCCATTTCTTTCCTTCCTTCCTTCCTTCCTTCCTTCCTTCCTTCCATCCACATGAGAAATCCTACCCTTATAAGTGGGTGCTCTGTCCAAATGAATATCATTTTGGTTACTTAAACCTCACAGAATATCTTGGGGTTTGTGGGCTAGATTTCTTTTCCTCTTCCCTATTTATCTATTCTATCGTGAAAAAAACTTGAGACAACTCTTTTGTCTCATGTATAAAATCATTTATGATTTCTTGAAATAGAGTACTGGAAAAATAGATTTTGATATAATCCATTGGCCTTCAAATGGAGCTACTAGACCATGCCTTAAACCCAAATCACTCTGACTTTCACTGACTGCCCAATAATAGGTCCAAGTTCAAGTTTCATTTGGTTATTGTTTGAGTTTTGATGACTCAGAGTGAGTGTAAATAGCAATTGTTTCTATTCCGGCTAGAAACCCTGAGGATCTTCCCCTCCTAAATCTATTTTTTTAAGTAGGCAAAGTAGGCCATCTTTTGCTTCATTTATTACCTAGCCTTAAACCTATTCACTAAATGGGCTCATTCAAAGTGAGAACCTTAAAAGACTTTAGCCGCAAAGGGCCAGGGTTTCCCATTGCATCCTGGGCCATCTCCAGTCATCTTGATGAATATCTGACCACCGAACCCAGAAGACTGGAGGAGAAAGTGAGGCTAGTCACCTTGCACAGCCTTCCCTCACTCAAATCAAAGTCAATTGCAAGTCATATCTTCATCTCCCTGATGTCATGGTCCTCTTCGAGAATAAGGACAAATGCAACAACAAAAAAGCCTTAAATCATTTGAGTGGGCATCACATTGAGACCTGGGAAAGACTTTAGCTTTAAAAGACCAGGGTCTCCCCATTGTATTTGGGGCCATCTCCAGTTGTCTTGACCTATGTCTTGCCACTGGACTCAGATGACTCTGGAGGAGAGAGTGAGGCTGATGACTTTGCAAATCCCTGCCTCACTTAAATCCAATTCACTGGCAAGTCAAGACATCACCCTCCTAAAGTCACTGGTCCTCTTCAAGAATGGAAGACAACAACACAACCAGTATGTGTCAGAGGTGGGGAAGTGAATTCTGAGCTTCCTAACTCCTGTAGATAGCTCCTTGTTAACTAAACCAATGTGTCTTGTCTCCATGCTTTCCCAGCCTCCAGGTGGTCTTCTCTCTCCCTCTTTCCCCTCTCCTTCCATCTGTCTTTTTGTGTCTGACTTTCTCTGTCTCTGTCTCTATCTTTCTGTCTCTCCTCTCTCTTCTGCTATCACAATCTTGTGTCTCCACATTGACCATGAGACTACTGTCTTAATCAGCAAACACCTGGGTGATGTTACCATAGAGGGAAACTCATGCACAGATATAATACCTACATAATTTCTTTCAGGATGAAGGATCTCCCAGACCTAAGTATTGTGAGAGCATAAGTCCAAAAATACACTCAAATAACAAAATAACAACTAAAAGGAAAATTGAGAAAGAAGAGGTCACTGACACCTAGGGATGGTAATAGAGCAGCTGTTATTAATGTAAATTTATTTTTTTGAGGGGACAGGTAGGAGGCAATCAGGGCTAGGTGACTTGCCCAGGATCACACAGGTAAGGAGTGTTCATTGTCAGTGGTCCAATTTGAGCTCAGATCCTACTGCCTCCAGGGCAGGTGCTCTATCCATTTCACCACCTAACTGCTTTTTGGATGGTCTGCAGTAAATGGTGCTCTTTATCGAGACACAATGGCTGCATCATTCACTAAGGTACTTTTTCTATATAAAAATGGGCAGAGCTTTAATTAATTTCCCCAGGACAGCTGCTGGGACCTGACTTCAGAGCTTTTAGGCATAATGAAGTTTTATATATTTTATGGTCTGTGGGGTTGATGGTTTTTAAATTTTAAAGTTTTCTTTGCCCATCGGTAGGTAAATCTGAGTAATGTAGCACGTAAGATACAGTTAAGAAAACAGTCTAGCAACTGGTGTTACGGCAGAAAAAACCCTAGAAAACTTTCCAGGGGGAGGCAGTGATAAAGACTTTTCTTGTATTCTTCAGAGAGACATGAGACTGTGGAGGCTTTTTGGGGTGCAGAATGAACTCCCCCCTTCTCTGACTGGTCAGATCCAAGCAGCACTCTTTCTTTTTGTCTCTGTCCGTCTGTCTGTCTGTCTGTCTGTCTCTCCCTCTCTCTCCTTCTCTCCTCTTCTCTCCTTTCCCCTCTTCTCTTTTCCACTCCCCTCCCTTCCCCACCTCAGAGGGTGGTCCCACTATATTCCCAGACCTGTATATGGAGCTTCAAATATTGCCTGTATTTAGTGTATATAGTGTGACCTGCCAATCAAGCATTCCAGTCTCTGTCTACAATTAAGTAATTCTTCTTGAAATTATTTTATTCTACATTGTGTTTTAGGTGCTGGTAATAGCCAAAATCCAATTTCACCATTGGAGTGACAGAACCAAACCCCAAATCCATTCCCCTTAGATGAAGGGCTCTCTGCTGCTTCCCAAGACACATCTTGAAGGGACAACTAAAATGATATGAGCTTTTTAACACCAATATCCTTCCAGAAATATTATATAGCTATGAATGACAGAATAACATAGTCTCCAAAGACTGAAAATTCTGGATCACTCAGAGAGAAATGGAAAGATGTAAGGTTCATTCAGCAAAATTCAGCACTACTTCCTAGATTAAAGCTATTTAAAATGGCTATTTTTAAAGAATTCCAAACCTAACAAACACCAGGAAACAGTCAAAATTTCCTTATTTATGAGATAAACATAATGATATCACCAACTTCCTACTTTCTTGCGGAGAGAGTCTGTTGTAAAACTTAAAATGTGTGAGAAGTGTGATTTACTATTACTTCTCCAACCTGAAATACCGCCCCCCAATTCTATATGGTCTTCAAGTTCCCCTCCCCCACCCCACCAACCCTAGGAAATCTTCTTGGACCAATCCACACTCAATAAGAGCTACTTTTATTTTTTAACTTCTGTACTTATGACCTGTTCTAAATCATTTTGCACTTCATTGGGAAGGTGTACACATTACTGCTGGAGTGGGCGAGGGAAAGCTCTTTATTTCCTTCCTCTCCCCTCCCCACAGCATGCCTTCCTCTAGGGTCCTGTGCTGCTATGCACATTTCCCTGAGCACTTTCCCACTGGAAGTAGTTTCCCTTCTTCTCTCCTGTCCAGATTTAGGAGTCTGGGGAAAACATTTTTCTTCTCAAAGCTTCAGTTTACTTATCTGTAGAATGAGGTTAAACTTGACTTCTAAAGCCCTTCTAAATCTGTGACCCTAGATGTCTTTCTCTCATCTTCCTCTCATCTCTGGTTTCTCATTAAAAACTTAGCTTTATCCTGAAGATACCACATATATTGGTGTCCTCTCCAAGGCTGGTTATTTCTTTTTTTTTTCTCCTCTTCATTCCAGTTCCTGTCCACACAGGACCAAGGAGAGGAGTTGGTATATTCCTTTTTGCTCAGCTGTCACCATCATTGCTGTAAGGTTCAATCCCCCTCCTCAGATCCTGGAGTCTTCTCATCTCTGGACTTCCATGTCACTCTCCACTTTCCAGATGAGTTTGCTATCCGGCTCATAGTTTCCTGCAACTCAGTCCAACTTTATTTGGAACATCCCAGCCTTCTCAATTCCAGAATCTTTGTTTCCAGCTCCCTTTAGCTAAGCATGAACAAAGAGACAACCCCAGGAGTGCTCATGCCTTCCAGGAGTGGAGAAACTTTGGCCATCAGGCCACATGTGACCCTCTAGATCCTCAAGTGTGGTCCCAAAGGGTTCCCCATTCCTGAAACTTGGACACTCCCACTTCCCTGCTCCCATACTCAACCGCATTTGCCCCAGGTGTTATTCTTAGTTATATCTCTCATGTCAGTGACTGATTAAATTTCAAGCCCTTGTCATCCATGAACTCCTGTCTTTGTCATGAATGAAAAAATCACTTATTAAGTGTTTACTAAATGTAAAACTGTGTTAACCACTGAAAATATAAATAGAAACATGAGAATAACTTCAAGGAGCTCACATTCTAACAAGGGAAGACAGTTCATAGAAAAGGTTTTAATACTAGGAAGATTGGAATTTAATAATACTCTGAAGGATCATGCTACAGTAAAATGACAAAGAACATTTTTTTTAATCCATAAGGAAAAGAAAATATAGTAGGATGAAAATTTAAATTTCATAGTAAAGTTTTCATACTTTTGAATCAGTTGACAAGCCTGTTCATTGTAGTATGAACTGCAAAGTAGAAGGAAAAGTCCTGTTATTCATAGTGTACAGCAGCAAAGAGGTTGGCAATGCATTTCTACAGATAAAATCATTTCAATTTCTGATGTTTAAGAGTGCCAAGGACTTTGAAGGGGCCGTGGAGAATTTTCCTTTCTGGGTCTTCAGTATTTGTGCTTGAAACACTTAGACAAATAGTTGGCCAGGTCATATCTCCATGAGGGTTGTTTCCCCAGATGATGGCTGTAGGGGCTGGGATGGGAGTAACTCAATAGAGGATTAGGCAAACAAGAGTTCTGAGTGACTCATCCCTGCTTGTCCAAAGGGTAAGGAATTGCTTGGTCACAGACCAAGGGTATATACAGAGTATATACCAAGGGAATATACAGAGAAAACCATAGACCTTGGATGATTAATGTATTAAGATATTATTTAGTAGAAATAACTATGACATACTGCAAGATACAGTGTATGGCACTGTTGACAACATAACAATGATGAAAAAGATATCTTAAAACCACAACTCCTCTGTGTCCTCTCTTTCCTGGATATCTATCATTATATTAGGCTCTTTAATCCAACCAGACAAGCACAGGGTTCATTTTCCCAAGGGACACCAGACCAGACTGCACTCTGCTTTGTCAAGACTAAATTTTATTTCCCATCATATAAATCGAGACACCAGAAACAAAAACAAAACAAAACAAAAATTCCCCGGTCACTTACTATGTAGTAGTGAACAATTTCATTCTCTGCTTCCTTTGGCCTAAAGTATGGAGTACTTTATTTTTAGTTCTTGCTGGGATGCCACTATTCAAGTTCAGAATCCTCAGTTCCAAGTGTCATCCTTCCTAATCCCCAAATAGCTTGTCATTCTAGAATGCTTTACAGTGAGAAACCCTTTTTTCCTTCTAAACAATATAGTTCTTTTCCCCTTGACTTAAAATAGCCAAGTGTGAGGTTATATAAGTTAATGAAAATTTGGATAAGAGCTGAAGACTTATATGTTCATATCCTGAGTTTACTCAAAGAAGACTATTTCTTGTTTGTTTTCCATTATTCTTACCCATTGCTCCCCTATATACCAGTTGTACTAGCCTCTTTGCTCTTCCTTATGACCTTTCATTTCCTGTCTCTTTTCCTTTGCCTGGCATTCCCTTGTACCTGGATTGCTCTCTGTCCTTACCTCTAACTCTTGGAACCCTGTACTTTCTTCAGAATTCATTTCAAGGGTCACTTTCATCTGGTGTTCTGTCCTACCACTACTTGCCTTCTCATCTAAGGTTACCTTGGGTGAGCTTTGTGTGTGTCTTTTACGTACCTTTGTTTATACATGCTGTCTCACAAAAATCTATGCTTCTTTTCCCCAAAATTTATTAATATATTTGTTTTCAGTTTTCAAAACTCACTAACATAAGTTCCAAAATTTTTCCCCCTCCCTCACCAAGGCAGTATGCAATTTTATATGGGTCCTACACATGCATTTCTATTAAATATATTTTCACATTAGTCATGTTGCTTAGAAAAATTAAAACATATGGGAGAAACCTTGAGAAAAACAAAACAAAACAAAACAAAACAAAAAATAATCTCATTCTGTGTTCTGACTCCATAGTTCTTTCTCTGGATGCGGATGGCATTTTGCATCATGAGTCCTTTGGAAATATTTTAGGTCCTTTCATTGCTGTGAAGAGCTATGTCAATCAAAAACAGTCCTGCTATACGGTGGCTGTTATTGTGTACAATGTTCTTTTGGCTCTGCTCGCTCACTTCATTCAGCATCAGTTCATATAAGTCTTTCCAGGTTTTTCTGAAGTATGCCTCTTCATTTCTTATAGCACAATAGTATTCCATTACAGTCATATGACAAAACTTGTTTAGTCATTCCTCAATTGATGGACATCCCCTTGATTTTCAGTTCTTGGCCACCACAAAGAGAGCTTCTATAAATATTTTTTGTTCATGTGGATCCTTTTCCCATTTTTATGATCTCTTTGTGAAACATTCCTAGAAGCAATATTTCTGGGTCAAAGGGCATATTTTTATAGCCCATTAAGCATAGTTCCAAATTGCTCTCCAGAATGGCTAGATTAGCTCACAGCTCCATCAACAATGAATTCGTATTCCAAATCTCCCACATCTTCTCCAGCATTTATCATCTTCCTGTTTCATCATGTTAGCCTATCTGATAGGTGTGATGTGTTTTGATTTGCATTTCTCTAATCAGTAGTGATTTAGAGCATTTTTTCATATGACTATAGATAGTTTTAATTTCTTCCTCTGAAAACTGCCTGTTCATATCCTTTGACCATTTATCAATTGAGGAATGGCATATATTCTTGTAAATATGACTCTGTTCTCTATATATTTTAGAAATGAGGCCTTTATCACATACACTAGTTGTAAAAATTCTTTCTCAGTTTTTTGTTTCCTTCCTAATCTTCATTCCATTGACTTTGTGCAAAATCTTTTCAATTTGATGTACTCAACGTTATCCATTTCGCATTTCTCACTATCTCTTGTTTGATCATAAATTTCTTAATTCTCCATAAGTCTGACAAACTATTCCTTGCTCCCTTAGTTTATGTATAGTATCTGCCTTTATACATAGATTGTGTACTCATTTGCTCTTTCTTCTGATGGACAATGTCAGGCATTGGTCTATGCCCAGTTTATGCCACACTATTTTCCAGGTTTCCCAGCAGTTTTTGTCAGACAGTGAGTTCTTATCTCAGAAACTGGGGTCTTTGGGTTTTTCAAACAGTAGACTGCTATATAGTCATCGACTGTTAGGTTTTGTGTACCTAACCTATTCCACTGATTTAACCCTCTATTTCTTAGTCAGTATCAAGTGGTTTTGATAATTGCTGCTTTATAATATAATGTAGGATCTGGTAGTGCTAGGCCACCTTCCCTAGCATTTCTTTTCATTAATTCCCTTGATATTCTGGACCTTTTGTTCTTCCAGATGAATATTGCTATTATTTTTCTAGCTCTATAAAATAATTTTTTGGTAGTTTGATTGGTATGGCACTGAATAAGTCAATTTAAGTAGAATTATCATTTTTATTATATTTGCTCAGCTAATATGATACTAGAAATGTTAACTTTAGCAATAAGAGCAGAAAAAGAAAGAATTAGAGCAAGCAAAGAAAAAAACTAAGTTATCACTCTTTGGAGATGATATGATGATATACATAGAGAATCCAATAAAAAAGACTACTTGAAATAATAAACAACTTTAGCAAAGTTGCAGGATACAAAATAAATCCACATAAATCATGTGTGTTTCTATATATTCCTAACAAAGCCAACAGCAAGAGATAGAAAGAGAAATCCCATTTAAAGTGATGGTAGACACTATAAAATATCTGGGAGTCTGCCTGCCAAAACAAACCCAGGGACTATGTGAACACAATTACAAAATACTTTTCGCACAAATAAAGTCAGATGTAAATAACTGGATCTTAAATTTGATCCCAGAGTTTTTCAGAGAGACCTTGAGAGTATCTTTGTATCGCTTCTTTTGATCTCCATGCAAGTGCTTGTGAATTCTCGTAAAATAGTTTTTTAGGCAAATGTATGTTTAGAACTCAACATAACTGGCCCATCTGAGTTGCACTCTCTTCAGGAGAGTTTGAATGCTTGGCAGTTTAGTTCGAGTAAGGACCTCATTGTCTGGTACCTTATCCTGCCAGGTGATCTTCAGAATCTTCCCAAGACAATTCAAATGAAAGTGAATCAGTTTCCTGGCATCCTGATAGCCTGTCCAGGTTTCACAGGCATACAATAATGAGGTAAGTACAACAGCTCTGTAGACCTTCAGTTTGGTAGGTAGCATAATACCTCTTCTCTCCCATACTTTCCATGGGAGTCTCCCAAGCACTGAGCTAACTCTGGCAATGTGTACATCAACTTCATCATCTGTGTGTACATCCCTGGAAAGTATACAACGAAGATAAGTGAACTTATCCACAACATTCAAAACCTCCACTTGCTGTAACTGGCGGTTCCATATGTGGATGGAGAGGTGCTGGTTGGTGGAGAACCTCTGTTTTCTTGTTGTTAATTGTTAAGCCAAAATTAGCACAAGCAGCACAGAATTGATTCATACTTTATTGCATCTCAGCCTCAAAGACTGCATTGAGTGTACAGTTATCTGCAAACAGAAAGTCACGCGCCAGCTCTCTCTCCAACAAATCAGTGAAATGGGAGGATGTTGGACGAGAAGACAGAGAACCTGATTTCAGTCCTGGTTCTGCCAACATATTACCTGCATCATATTGAGTAAGGAGTTGAACCTCTAGGCATCATTTCCATATTTCTAAAGTGAGAAAGTCAGAATAGATATCTACATGCTAACTCTGCCATCCCAAATCACAAGTTGAGACAACACAAGAGAAATAAATTTTGTTTTTAGTGCATTAGGACTGACCATAAATTCTGAAGGGTGACTATAATCAATCCTTCTAAGAAAGAAAGAGGTGTTTCTCAATCCCACATTCAATTTCCATGCTTCAGTCCCTCTTTGCTTTAACTCTGCCCACATGCTGGCTTGTGGCAGTGTTAATTGGGACATTCTCCTTTTTGTATCTCATGTCGAATATTCACCCAACTCATTTACCACAAAATTAAAAAAAAATGGAGACTCTGAACACAGCCATTAGAGTTGCTGTGAATAATTTGAGTTAAATGTAAATGTAGAAAGAAAATAGGAAAACTACTATTAAGTACACCTTGCCCTCTGCAATTGAATACAATGTGGATTTACAATGTTAATTATTTCCACCATCTATCTATTTAAAAACTGTGAGCCTGAAATATGAATATGTCAGGTATTTAAATACTAATTCACTTAAAAAAATCTCTACTTTATTAAAATATCATTATGCATATTTGAAAGTTAAAAGTCAGGAGCTATGTAGATGCAAGGGTAAAAATCACATTTATTGTCCACTGAATGTGATGGAAATTGAATTTGTCAGGAAACTGATTGATATCTCGAAGTGTTTTGTTTTCAGTGACTGGCACTGCCGAGTTACAACCATCTATCATCTAACAGGTAATTAGTCAGATTTCTCATCATGAGCCTTCAATCCTGCTGTTTTATTATTGAAACACCACAAACCAGTCAGCATTTGAATGCAGATAAAGTTCTCTGTCACGTTCTTAAGGACAAAGAAAACATTTTGCAATTCAGCTGGAGTGAGTGTGAATAAAAGTCACTGGGATAGAAATCTGCCTCTTTGATTGGAGGAGAGATGAAAATCCAGAGGGAATCTCCATTTGCTAGTCAAAGATGGTCTCCAAAGAGTCAACTGAAATGATCAACTTTTTAAAATATTTAAGGAAGCCAAGTAGATTCCCCCGGAAGCCTATAACCCAAAGAGATTAATGAAAGAGAAAAAGGAAACAAAAGATTTTCAGAACTTCTTTTTGTAGTAGCCCCAAATTGGAAAATAAGGTAAAGCCTATTTCTAGAATGGCTAAACAAATTATGATATATGGATTTAAATGGATTAAGTTGTATTGTGCCATTAAAAAAATGATAAAATAGACACTTGAAAAGGAAATTGGAAACCTCCTAGTAGACTCTAGTGGGCCCTATAAACTGGTGGACTCTGTGGACCTCTATGAATGGATGTAGAATGAGTAAAACTAACAATTACAATTACAGTACAGAGACACAACTCTGAAGGAATTAAAACTCTGAATAATGATAAACCATGAATTCAGAGGACTAAAGATAAATCAACCTGCCATCCCCCACCCTCAATCCTCCTGTCTATCTCTTCTTAGAGAGGTGATAGACTGAAAATCCTGAATGACATTTGCGCATTGGACCTGGTCAAAATGGGAATCTGTTTTTTTGGACTTCTGGTATTTGTTGTGAGAATTGAAAAAATATCTTTTATTGAGAGAGATAATGAAAGCTTACACAATTTTATATAAAAAAAAGTAACATTTTAGCAAATATTGCCTAATATCCACATTTAAGTTGGAAAATCATTTGCAAGTGCAAAGTCAGATAAAGTTTGTTGGGCTGAAAGAAGTTGAAATTGAACAGTTTTCTGACATTTTATCTTGATTTTTTGGAGGTTTTGAAGCAAGGGAATGACATAATTAGTCACAGCTGATCTTTTAAAAGGATTATTCTTCCTATATATTTAGTAGTCCCATTCTAGGGTGTAGGCCAAATCTATAGGAAGTCCTAACTGTAAATTATGTTGCAATAAATGCTTCAAAATGATGTTGCTTTTTAAATAAAAAGTTATTTATGAACTAAAGGATAGAATGTCTTTTTCTGGGATCTGTTCTGGGGTTTATTGATGGAACCCAGCTGTCAATTTAATTCACAACCCTGGAATGCCAGCGATGTTGCTAACTTCCTAACATGGAGTGCTATTTTCTTGACTTAATTCAAAGATCATTTGCTATCTTTCAAAGAAATTTATCTCATAATGTCTCAGCTTTCCATAAAGTCACAGGACACAGTAGTCATTAACTCTTAATGAGTTGTAAATATAATGTCTCTTCCTGGAACTTTCAGTGGTGGGCACGCATAAATTTACATGCTTTCTCAAACCTGAGTAAAAAATGATAATTCACTTCAACTCACAAAATATTTCATATGCAGCACACAAGAAATTATATGAAAAATCAACCAGTCCAGGCAATCTTTTAATGCAAGCGCCCCACCATCTCCCGTGGTAGATTAGTATCTTTTCCAGAATGAACATTTTAACATAATTTGGTAATATTTGTACTCAGAATATAAACTGCATTCAGGTTTGATGGAAGGGCCAAACCAATTTTTGTTGTTGTTGTTGTACTTTTAAATACATACATACATACATATATACATACATACATACAAATATATATATATGTAAAATGACTTTAATTCACAACATTTCACAAGGAAATTGATCCAAAGCACTTTGGGTATTCTGTGCTAAACTAAAAACTCTGATGACAAAGTTTAATGCATAAATCTGCTGCTTGGTACTGTTTGGCATTTACAGAGTGGATGAAGTTGAGTACTGGCACAAATTAACCTGCATAAGTTCCTAGATATTTCAAATATCAACTGTTGTCAAAATTTTGAGCAGTGAGTCAAGTCACAGTGGACAGAAGCAGTGTTAGAAAAGGCATATTTTCTAGAACTGGATAACAGATTTGTATAATTAAAAATTAGTTTGTTACAAAACAACATTGAAAATCAACAGTTTCAACTAAACCTACTTAGTAGTTATTTACATTTATTTAATTTCGGTACATAAAGTTTCATTAAAAGACAGATAGGTGGCATAGTGGATTCAGTATTAGATTTGAATTGAGAAAGACTTAAGTTCAAATCCTGCCTCAGGAACTGACAGTGTGGTCCTGGGCAAGGCAGTTAGCTACTAAAAACCTCTGTTTCCTCCTCTATAAAATGCAGATAACAGAGGCAAGTAACATTTCCTGTCTCTCAGAGTTGTTGTAAGGATCAAATAAGATAACATATGCAAAATGTTTTGTAAGCCTTAAAGCACTATATAAATGTTAGTTCTTATTATAAATGTATTTAGCTTTTTTTTAGCTCTTATTATAACAACATTTCAGTCATTTTTGTTAAGTGTTCAGTAGGCTTCTTTGTTCATTAATGCTTACTTACCTTCTTCCCTCTTATAGGATAGATGTACATGACTCCCATTTTCATGGTTCTTTTTTTCCCTTTACATTATTTTATACAGGTTATTCCAGATTTCCTTGTATTCCTCATATTTGTCAATTTTAGTTGCATTATAATACTGCATTATGTTAATGTCACACAGTTTATCCAAACTTTTCTCATTTAGGTTCCTTCCAATTATTTAAAATTTTGAAGTTGTGTGTTATGCTGCTTTGACAATATTCCCATAGACAGCTTTTTCCCCTTTAGTTAATGGTATCATGAGACAGAGGTACATTTTTTTCTTGTTTTGGCCATTCATATTTGGATGAGATTGTGGGGCCATTAATATTGGAATCTGCACAATGGCAAAATTCAAACAACTTGGAAAAATTTACTAAGAGTTTGCAATTAGTCTTTTCTTAAAAATCTTTTTTTTTTTGTCTAATCATATAATTCCGTAGGAGCAAAAACTGAGAAGTCTTGATTTACCTGCCTAAGATTTACTGGCAGGAAGTAGCAGAGCAGGAATTTCAATTCTGGTCCCCTGATCCAATGTGCTTTCCATTACTACATATAACACATCATAGAGTTAGCTCTGGGGCTGAATTTTCATTTTTCCTTCAGTTGATTTGTAGGGGACATCTTCGAGTCCTCTCCTTATATTATATTTTTTAAAATGTTTTTTTTTTAAAGAATATAAGGAAGGCAGGAAGAAAGGAAGGAGAGAAAGAAGGAATAAAAATGTTAAGAAGGAAGGGAAGGGAGGAATGACAGAAAGATGGAAGGAAGAAAGAGGAAGGGAAGGAATAAAGGAAGGGAGGAAGGGAGGGAAAAAAGGAAGTAAAAAAGAGAAAAAAAGGGAGGTAAGGAAGAAGAGAGGAGAAAAAAGAAGGAAAGAAGGAAGAAGGATAAATAAGTTCCTCAGTCAGTCACCGAAATATAAGAAGTTTTATTTTTGAAGAAACCAAGATAAAATTTTATGTTCTCATGTAGTTGACTACTTGATCATGCTCTCTGACTTAGTTCTTACTTCTGCTTCTCAACATTTTATGTATTTGGCTAAGATTCCTATATGCAGAACTAGTTAGGGAGGGACCCTCAGGGCTTCGTATCAGGGTGCTGAAAGTTAGAGGATATGGACTGCATTTGTAAGTTTTCAACAGATAGTTGAGTGGAGTTGTTCAGCTCAGTTGAGAGTCTGGTTAGGAAGAAAAATTAGTGAAATTAGGAAATTACCAGATGTAATGTTTCCTCCCTTCATCCGGGCTGATCCTGCCCCTTCCCTTTCTTACTCTTCTGCAGGGTGGCCTCCCCAGCACAGACATTTGTTGTCCCAAGTATCCCAGGGACTCACCTCCAGGGGAACCTAGTGTCTTAAAGTCTTTTCATTCTTTGCCTTCAGCTTAATGTCTTAAGAAGTTAATTTGAGAGCGTATTGAGAGTATACTTTGCCATCCTGGAACACAGTGGGCTCTAGAACTTTTAGCTATTACTCTCCTCAAACTCTACAATATCACTTGAATTAGGGAGGCCAGACCTAGGTTGCCATGTACAGAATATCTGTGTTGTTAAAGTTAGGGGAGCAATTTTGACGGTCATTTTATGGTCTTCAGAGGGGCCTGACAAGATACCAGTCTTTGCAGGTAGTAGGCACTTAATGTTTATTGACTGATTCATTGACTATTTTAGTACTTCCAGGTCACTCTTATGATCTCATTGTTTAGTGGGCACTCTTGTTGCCTCTGTCCATGTGCTTTTCAGATGATTGGTAGGTTGGCAGGAGAACAGAAGAGCACAGACTGGAGCCCTCCAGAACGAGCCAAGGAACCTGTCTATTTCCTATGTTTCCAATAGGTGATCTAACAAAATCACTCATCCTACTGCATCTATATTAATAGAGGAGACAAGCATGGTTTTGCTCTTTCCATTGATATCAAAATCAAACAACCTGCATTTATTAAATGCTTACTGTGCTAGACACTAAAATGTCCATGTAATTTTCTTTACAGATTTGTTTAGCAAATGGAGAAGGTCAGATTAATGAGTTAATTGAAATGAATAGTAACAACAGCTACCATTTATATAGCACTAACTATGTTCCAGGTATTGTGCTAAGCTCTTTAAAATGATTATCCCACCGTATCCTCAAAGCAACCCCAATTATCCCCATTTTACAATTGAGAACAACATAGCTTAAGTGACTGATCCAAGATAACACAGCTAGCAAGTGTCTGAGGCTGGAATTTGAACTCGGGTCTTCCTGACTTTTCCAATACTTTGCTTGTTGTCACTAAACACGGCCACCTCTTATCTGGCCTTTAAAAAGAATTTTTAAAAATAATCTCTCATCTTTCCAAATCATCTTTCAGAAATTGTGAAAATATCTTTCCAATGTCCAGATCTGACTGTCATGTCCCTTTGCTTAAATATCTTCAGTGTCAATACCATTTTTTAGACTAAAATCTCCCTAGGTGGCATTGAATATACTCACCATTCTAGCTTTATTTCCTATTCTATTACAGCCAAACTGGTTTGCAGTTCTTTTCTGAGTTACTCTGCACCCATCTATCTACCTCTGTGCATCCACTGGGGCCATCCTATGTGCCTGGAGCATCCTTCCTTCTCCTCTTCCACCCAGTAAAAGACTCCTTTTCCCGAAAGGCTGACATTTCCTCCTCAGATGCTTTTCTGGTAGTCCCAGATGAAAATGATCTTGTCTTTTGTTTGTTTGTTTTAAGCTATGACCTAGGTGCTATGGATTCATAGATAAAATGAATGAATCTTTAGCTGCATGGTATTCTACTCAAAGTTAGTAATTTATCTAAGAGCACTTCCAGTTGAGTGTGCCTCCTGAAGGGGCTGAGAGGTTTGCCAAGATGATTCTTTCCTTATGGTAACTCAACAGCTATTTTTATTCTTGTTTCACAAGTGAGTTAACTGAGGTTCAGGTTATGGACTACTTGTTTCAAATTATATGTGATAGATGATTCCATTGAAGCAAAACAAATTATACAATCCCTTGAAGTTCATGGTAATAGAGTTTGACATATACATATTACAGAGATTCCCCATGTCCATTCTGCTAGAAGGAAAACACAAGTAAGTGCCAGAGAAGGAAATCCAAAATATACACAATGTAAATAGAAATTCATTTCCTAGGATGTAAGAGGAAGGGAGGGGATTGGCCAAATCACTTGTGGTAGAAAAGTCTCACTAATTAGTTTGTGACTTTCAATCCAATACCTTTTGTAGTAGGCTACACAGTTTCCCATTGTTTTTGATATTTAGCTAAGGAAAGATTAAGTGTATCAAAGAAAACTTCTCCTGCTTATACAACCTGCCAATGCAAATGTCCCCAATTATTAATTCATCAACTCATACATAATATATGCTCTGCTAATTTTGACTTTGCATTCGGTTTTATCTGAAGGCCACATTCTGCCCTTTTGCATGCACATGAGCTGATGTCCTTGAGAGAGTTTGCAGCTGCTTGCATAGCAAGGGCTAGGTGATTTATCTGCTAAACCACTGCTGTTTTCTTGGCAAGATCTGAGGTGCAGGATATTGATTTTTTTTCAAAGCTTACTGGCATTCATAATGGTGGAGGTATGTAGGCCAAGGCAGATTGAGACAGGAGGAAGAGCAGACCTCAGAACCTGTGTAAAGAAGTCTTCAAAATGTGAATCTGTTCAGAGATTAGTCTGCTTCCCATACTACTTCTACAGTTTATAGGATATATACCTAAGCTGAAACTGTCTGATTCAGTGACTGGGATATTGGACTTCTTCATCAGGCCAGAGAAACATGGCTTCCTAGAACTGCTTTTCCTATGTCCAGTTTTTCCAGACTAGTAAGGAGGCAGAGTAGACTTGAGGTTTTGTTGGTGTAGGGAAGTGCCAAGAGAGGAAACGCCTTTTACCAATGGAGATCACTACCTTCTGTCAGTACTTGCTGTGAAGTGGATAGAGTGCTGGTCCTGGAATTATGAAGACTCTGTGAGCTCAGATCTGGCCTCAGACACTTAGCTATGTGACTCTGGCAAGTCTCCTAACTCTGTTTACCTCAATTTCTTCATCTGTTTAAATGAGCTGGAGAAGGATCACTCCAGTATTTATGCTAAGAAGTCCCTAAATGGGATAAAAAAGGACTCAGCAACAGCCACAACCTACTGTCTAATTTATGACTTAAAGAGTTGTCTAAGATACTGAGAAGTGATATACCTTGCCCAAGGTCGCATACCCAATAAGTATTAGTGGAGACACTTGAACTCAAGTCCTTCTAGCTTAGAGTCAGCCATCTCTCAACTCCCCCACCATGACTCTCTCCTTCTAGTCAGTTATAAGTTTTAAAATGCTACAAGAATGTCCCAGGAGTAGATAAAATGAAAAGATGATGGTTTATTTTTGAAAACGGACATGATTCTGAGTAAATACGATTTATCTTTAATTTGTGTCTAAATTCATGTAAGTGCCATTGAAAGAGATGCTGTATGACTGCATATGTATAATGGGCATCATATTTCTTGACCTCTCAGGTGGGAGAAAGGGAGAGGGAGAGAGAGAATGTAGAACTGAAAATAAAAATAAAATTAAAATTATAAAAAAAAGAGAGATGCTGTAGTTTTGGAGTTTGAATCCTGCCTGAGAAATTTATTGCCTGTATGAATCTGGTCAAGTCATTGAACATTCATCTTCCTCAATGTCCTCATCTGTAGAATGGGGCTAGTAAATAATACTCATCATCTCTAAGAACTATTATGAAGATAGCAATTGTATATAAAGCAATTTGTACACCTTACAGTTCTATATAGCTGTTAGTTCTTCTTCATGTATATTTTGTTTTTCAGTCTTTTCACCATGTGTGACTCTTTATGACCTTATTTGGGGTTTTCTTGGCAAAGATGCTGGAGTGGTTTGTCATTTCCTTCTTTAGCTCATTTTATATGGGGAAACTGAGGCAAACAGAGTTAAGGGTTTGACCAGGGTCACACACCTAAGCAAGTGTCAGATTGGATTTGAACTCAGGTCCTCCTGACTCCAGGCTAGGCGCTCTATCCACCGAGCCACCTAGTTGCTCTTCCTAGGCTAACAGCATATAAATGCTTTGACTCAATGACTTTCTCACTTGGAACAGCCTTGGCCATTTTGAAACCTTTCATAATCTGGTCTCAATTTACTGTACTGGTTTGTTCTCACATTACTCTGTTGCAGTACCTTCTCGGTTTCATTCAAACTATACTACTCACTATTTTCCTAAACTGTGCCTTTTCACCTCTGAGCTCTCTCTCTCTTCTCTCTGTTTTTTTCTCTGCCTCTTTCTGTTTCTCTGTCTCTTTCTCTTTCTGTCTCTCTCTCTCTCTCTCTCTCTCTCTCTCTCTCTCTCTCTCTCTCTCTCTCTCCCTCCCTATCTCTCTCTGTCTCTCTCTCCTTCCTTCTCTCTCTCTGTCTCTGTCTCTCCCTCTCCCTCCCCCTCTCTGTCTCTGTCTCTCCCTCCCTCCCTGTCTCTCTCTCTGTCTCTGACTCTCTCATCTACTCCTCCATTTTGGTCTATTGACTTCCTTCATGATCATCTCAGATGTGACATCCTTCATAAAAGTCACTTCTCCACCTTGAAGTAAGTTCCTTGGGGGCAGGAACTGCTTCACTTCATTGCATTTGAATCCCCACTATCTCTGATAGAGCTTGGCACACACAAAGTGCTTAATAAATGTTCGTTTAGATGAACTGAATTCAAGTCAAGTCTGATTTTCTACTAGCTGTGCTCTCTGTCATGAACTAATCACAATCTATTTTGTTATCATAGTTAGTTGTTTCCCTGTTATAGCTCTGCTTCAAGGGCTGTGCCTTCTTTCTCATTGGGTCTTCTTTCCCTTCTCTCATGCAATGATTGATCACTCTTGGTCCCAAGGAAAAAAATAATAACAACAAAACACCAGGTAATGAAACATTCCCTTCATGAGAAAGGTTTCAGGGGAGGCCAATGAATGAGAAACATTGGAGGGCTTGTTAAAGCCGTCATTTTGTTGATTAGTTTGCTTAAATGTGCCTAGACAGTGCCGTGCATGTGTACTTCATGAATATTTGTCAAATAAAAATATGTGGGAAAACCATTATGTAAAGAATAAGCTGAATCTTCAGGGCTCTGCATCTAATCGTAACGGAGTAAGTTTCATAGATGAATATTCAGCACGTAGTTGATAGAGTTCTACCACATGGAAAAAGCCATATTTAAAGCCCTGGGTTAATATGCTGAATGTGCCATCTTCTGGAGAGTTGCAATTAAAAAGTAGCAATATGTTAAAATTCTGACAGATATTTTGCACATCTTTTTTTTCCCTTTTGGTTCTGGAGCTATACTTTCATAAATACAGAGAACTTCTTAGGTAGAAACTTCCTGTACTCACACAGAATGGAGTTACAGTTTGAGAGAATTGCCTAGGGCTACTAAGAGGGTAAATGACTTGCTCATAGCCATACTGTCAGTATGTGGCAGATCCAGCATGTGTCTTTTGGATTTTGCTATTTGATGCTGCCTCTCCTTTCATATGAGGGTGTTCTGAATTGTCATTTCCTCTGATCTCACTGCCTTCTTTCAAATGTATTTATTTGTATAACAGCCAGAAACAGACAACTGATAGCTAAGCTTGGGCTTTGTTAGCATGTTTAGTGAGAGTTAAGGGATAACTATCTGTAAAGCAACTAGAAAATGCTAATATCTGAATCAGGAAGTCAGATGAGGTTTTATAAATGATGGACACAGGTTATTTTCTTTGAAAAATTACTGATGCTTTATGCATTTTATACTTTTATATTTTATTTTAAATGATATTATTTTATAACATTTTATTATAATATATATTTTATAAAATAAATATATATATTTTATATATATTTTTGTATATTATGTAATATATAATTTATAATATTTTATTCTTTGATAAACCATTGAATTGCTCCTTGTAGGAAAGAAAAATTTTTAAGCAAAACTAGTCAACAAAGTGATGGCTTTTAAGCTATCCAATATTTCTCATTCATTGACCTCCCGTGAAACTTTCCCCATAAAGAGAGTTTCATTATCTGCTTTTTATCTGTGATCACTGAAGAGTCCAGCTTCTTTCATTTTTTGGTGCTTTCATTTACATTATTTTAGTCATTTTACTCTGATCTCCTTCCTGGTTCTGCTCTCTTTGCTCTACATTATTTCATTTCAGTTTTCCCACATTTCTCTGAGTTCCACATTACTTTTGGCATTGAGGGGGAAGCCAGGAAGATTCATACTCCTTAAGAAGGTCATATCTGGGAATCAGCCTGAGTAATTTTACTGGGGGATTCCTTACTGGTTAGTGAATACTCATTGAAAGTTCAAAGAACTTCTCTTCTTCCTTCCTGCCTTCCTTCCTTCCCCTTTTTCTTTCTTTCTTTGTCTCTGTTTTTTAAATCTTTCTTCCTTTCCTCCTTTATTTTTCTCTCTCTTACTCTCTCTCTCTTTTCTCTCCTTTCTTCCTCTTTCCCTCCTTCCTTTTGTATTTAAGTTCAAAATGAATAAAACAACTTAAAATAATGCCATATAGAAGCATGTATATTTGGATCTAAAAGCAATAGAGAACTGATGCCACTCCTTGACCTATGGTGGGACTTTGGCTGCTGTGGGGAAAGTAGATTGAAGAGGAAAAAGACTGGAGATAAGGAGACAAATTCCAAGGTTATTTCAATCATTCAGGCAATAGGTCATGTAGTCCTGAATTAGGGTGGTGACCCTATGAATTGTGGAGAGAAGGGGATAGTTGGGAGTGATGCTCTGCTAAAAAAAAAAAAAATCCGTAAAATTTAAGAAGTCAATGGATATGAGAATTCAAGGAAAGCAAAGAATCAAAGATGAATTTGTGGTAGGGTGAATGTAAAGATGGTGATATCCCTGACAGAAACAGAGAAATTAGGATGCAGGGTAGTTTAAGGAGAAATTGATGGTTCTGTTTAGGACATGTCAAGTTTGAGATGCCTACAGGCATTCAGGTAAAGTGGATGTGGAAAATATTTCAGCAAAGGTCATTGAGAAGGTTCAGTTGGACAAGTTGGTGGAGAACCAGGAGAGGACAGTATTACAAAATACCCCAATAGAAGAGATCATCCAGATGATGGGGTTGGTCAACAATGACAAACACTACTAAAACATCAGGAAAGATGACAACTGAGAAAAGCCCATTGATTTAGCCATTAGTAAGCACACTAAGAGCAGTTATAGTCCAATGGCAGAGTTGAAGGTAGTATTGTCAGGAGTTGAGAAATGGATGGAATGTGAAAAAATGGAAGAAAAAAATGTAGAAGAACTTTATTTATAAATGTTCGACAATCACTTCCTTAAAATTAAGATTTTATCCCCCTCACACCTTCCCCCCGCTACCCCCCTCCCTCCCCATGACATCATACAATTCTGTATAGGTTCTACACATACTTTCCTATTGAGCACATTTTCCCTATAGTCATGCTATGTAGTCGCACTAAAATAAATGGAAGAAATCATATAACAAATCAAAACATAATACACTAAAACCCACACACATACAAACATGATCTGCTACATTCTGCGAATGACTTCCATATTTCTCTCTCTAAGTGTGGGAGGCATTTTGCCTTAGAAAATCGTCATTGGGATTTTTTTTTTCAGTAAGTTCTTCTGTTGTTACAAAGTTCC
>CM053771.1:508826157-508849586 GCA_028658325.1 Potorous gilbertii
GAAGAGAGGGTAGATTGGTGATAGGGGAAATTAGAATGCTCAGTGTACTGGAGTGGGGGGAGGGGACAAATGGGGAGAAAATTTTGGAACCCAAAATTTTGTGAAAATGAATGTAAAAAGTTAAATAAATAAATTTATATTAAAAAAAAATTTTTTTAATCGATACTAAAAAAAAAAAAAATGAAGGACCCAACACAACCTGTTAGTAGTCTGAGCTCCCTGAAAATGGGGACCCAGGCAGTTGGGTAACTCCATAGGAAGGTATGTTTTGATGACCAGAAGTTCCCCAGTTAACTTGGGGATTACTGGCTAGGTTCCTGCCTTCCTGTCTTTCTTTCTTTCTTTATTTCTTTGTCTGTCTGTTTTTCTTTCTTTCTGCCTGTATAGCTGTAACAGCAAGCACCTTGGCATACACAGGAGAGCTTGCTGCACAGGTTCTTAGATCTGTTTTTTCTAAAGGGGTAAACAATTGACTTTAATCAGGCACATATATTATTTACTTGGTTCAGGAGGAAAAGTCAGCACCCTGAGTTTCAGAGAAAACACAAACAGAAATTACAAACAGAAAGACCAACAGACAGGGCTTCCAACCATCTGACCATAGACAACACATACATCATTACCAGAGAGAGAAGCACTAACGTATGTCTTTTCAAAGCTGGGGGGCTTCTCAAATGGCTTGCCCAGAGTCTCATCTGGCACACCAATCTTCTTCCAAAAAATAAGTCCCAAAGCAAAACCTCACCTCAGAGTATATATCCACCTCATGACCGAGGGCCTCATTACCAGTTAAGAAAAGGTATGGGCTTTCCTACAAAACAAGCCTCCCCTAATCAAGTTTGCCTTAATAGTCCCACCTGAGGTCTGGTAATGACCTGGGAAGATTTTTAACTTCCATTACAATGTCTGTCTTCTCACAAACCCAACCTTTAATCCATTTCACTCTGAAGCTCATGGATTGATATACTGGACCACAATAGGTCCCTGCCCAAGTTCCACTTAATGACTACATTCGGAGCCTTCCTGCCTCAGAATGAATATCAACGGTAACTGTTTCTCCTTTGACCAGCAACCCTAAGAGTCTACCCCTCTCAGTTTTCTTTTTTCTAAATAAAGGGGCCATCCCTTGACTCACTTTTTAAAGAGGCCTACTCACTGAATGGGCCCTACCTCACTAAAAATGAGAACCTGAAAAAGCTTCTGCTGTAGATATATTCTGAAGCATACATCATCTTATTCACTATAATTATTCCTATTCTAAAAATAATCCTAAAATATTTTTGTTTCACTGAGTAGGACAATGGCTAAAGATTGGCACCATTGCAATCTCTGCATGGTAGGTGATGTCAATATCTATATCTCAATGAGCTAGTGTTTTCACATGGAACATGAGATGAACTGCCATTTCTAGAGTTCCCACAGAATGCTCCCAGAAAGTTAAGGAAACTTTATCACAAGATTTCTTTTTATCAAAGAGGTACCTATCAACTTTCTTTTTATCAAAGAGGTGCCCATCAGCTGTAGCATAACAGCAAAAACACTAGATTTTAAGCTGAAGGATCTAAATTCAAATACTTACAATAATAAGACCTAATCTTACAACATAAAAGGAATTTTATAATAGATTGCATTTTGTGATCCTCATAACCACGTGAGAGTTAAGTAGTGTAAATATTATTACCAACTCCATTTTATAGAGAAGGAATACGCACACAACTCCAGCATCTTTGCCAAGAAAATCCAAAATAGGGTAACAGAGAGTCAGACGCAACTGAAATGAGTCAACAATAAACAGAATCACATTGGTTGAGTGATTTGCTAGCAGGTAAAATATGGCCTAGAAGGGTCAGAACTTGAACAGTCTTCCTGGCTCCAGGGACTGTAACTATTTCACTGCAACCAATCATTCATTTAATAAAGGAATTTGCATATAATGGATGTTCAGTAGTTATTTCCTGATAAAAACTTTCAATGAGATTATTTGATCCATATAACATTGTTATATATTTAATGCTCTCTGGTAGCCCATTAAAAGTTGTCCTATAAGTCAATAGGTTCTAGTGCTAGAAGGAAACTTAAGAGTTTGCTGGCCCAATACATTCACTTTGCAGATGAGTAAACTGAGGCCCAGAGAGGTTCCATGTTCATATCACTAACTGGGTCACAAAGAATCTACTGAATGATAGTTAAGTTTGAAAAATTCAATTCAACAATCATATTGAATTCCTCAGCATGGTACAGAAGTTAAGGGCCAATCAGGGTTATCTGAACTGAAAGTTTTGACTCTACCATATTTCAACTGTGTGAGCATGTACAAGACGTAACCAAAAAAAAAAGGAGTCTGAAATATCTACAAGCAATAGCTCAGAGAAAAACAGCTCAGTCACAAACTCAATTAAAATTCCTGGAAGAGATAAATCAATAGTTTTAAAGATGTTCTAATAGAATAAGAGGGTTTGCAAGGAAACAAAATAGAAAAGAAATGAGAACTATATAAGAAATAATTGGAAAGGAAATTAAGAGATTGGCACAAAATGTACAAAACCTTGCCCAAGAAACAAACTCTCTGAAAAATAGAATGGACAAGCAGAAATCAAAGTTTTCATGAGGCAAACAAAAGAATATTAAATAAAATCAAAAGGTTGAAAAAGTAGAAGAAAATGTAAGGTATCTTATAGCTCAAACAACTGACCTGGAAAACATATTTAGATCCAAAAAAATCCACCAAGATTCACAGTACTATCTAAATGACATGACCAAAAATTAAAAAAAAAACAAATAATTCCAACTTCAAAAAATGTTCAAACTGCCCAAATCTCTTAGAACTGGAGGGCAGAGTGGAAATCCACCAGTTAGTTCCTGAAAGAGTTCCCAAAATGAAAACTCTGAGTACCATCAGCCAAAATCCAGAGCTTCTAGGTCAAAGAAAAAAATGCTGCAAGCAGCCAGAAAGAAAGAATTCAAGTACTTAGTAGTCACAATCACAGATCACATGCGATTTAACAGCCACCAGTATAAAGAAGTAGAGAATTTCAAATGTGATATTGCAGAAGACTAAGGATATAGGATCACAGGCAAGAATAATTTATCGAGTAAAACTGAGTATCATGTTACAGAGGGAAAAAAAATGAACCTTTAATAGAATACAAGACATCCACACATTCCTAATGAAAAGACAGAGTTGAACAGAATTGTTGAAGATCAAACACAGAATAAAGAGAAATATAAAAAGGAAATATGAATGGACAAGTATAAATCACTAAGCTGAGATAAACTGCTTACAGTCATATATGAAAGATGACATATGTATCCTCCCTGAATCTTCTCATCACTAGAGTTCATAGAGGGAATTCAATTAGACAAGTCCTTCTGCAATGTCTTAATGATTTTAAGAAGAGAATGAAATGAGAGAGGAAGAGAAATACACTTAAGGGTGAGAAGAGGGAGGAAATTTAGAAAAAAATATTCATAATCTAGGTATACAGGTAGCATCTATACAAAGGAGAGGGGATCTCACCATCATGCAAATAGGTCAAAAGAAGGGAGGCTATACACACACATACAAAAAGTTTTTTTATTCAAAATGTTTCATTCAAATATATATTTCATTCAAAAAAAAGGAAAAAAGAAGTGAGAAAGAAGAGAGAAGAGGGAAAGTAGAGGGAGGGCAGATTAAGGGAAGAATTATTAGTCCCACACAAAACAAACTACGATGATTTTTATGTGATGATTTACATATCTTTTTGAGATGGAAATAAGATGGACATCTTCAGGCATTACCATTGTTGAACTTCATATAACTTGATTCAGATTATTTCTTACAAAGGTTTTATACTTTTTTCTAGGGTAGGAGGGGGAGGGGGAGATGGTGGGAGGGGAAATATTCGACATTGACCAGAGTATAAACTACCTGAGGGGAAATAATGTGAGGTAATAAATGGAAAGTTATCTCCGGCACTAGATTGTAGAAGGCTTTGAAAGATTAAACTAGCAATGGTGTATAGAATGGATTGGCTGGAGGAGAGACTGACCATGTGAAGTCAAGGCAAGAGGGTGGGAATCAGATGGGAATATCAGGGAAGGGATAGGAGAGCACAAATTCTATGTAATCTCCTTGAGAGACAGGATTCCTTCATGGATATCTTCGCATCCCCAGATGGTACTGTATCAGTATCTTGCAGAGGATAGGCACATAAAAATTGCATTAAATTGAACAAAATTCAAGAGATATTACAAGGGCAGTTATCTATGATGTCTGACAAGTGATTGCCTTCATCAGATGTGGGACCCAAAGAGAGAGAAATAGAAAGTATAACTTCAAGTTCTCAAGGATCTGCATATTAGAGGTTGGAGCTGCCACTGAAAGAAAAATAAAGAAATAAGAAGAAGTTTTGGGATGAAAATGGGTTTGGTTTTATACCTGTTGTGTTTGAAATGCTAATGAAACATTCAGGTGGACAGATCAGATAGGAAAATAGAGAGGAGAGGAGTGCATTAATATCTCCAAAGCCCCCTGCCATTCTAAATCCAACAATCCAAGGAAGCACCACATAATGTAAATAGTGATTCCTTTCTCAGATTCACACATGATAGCCTGTTTAAATAACACCAGCAACTAACATTTCCACATGGCTTTAAAACTGCAAAGGGCTTTACAAGCATTATCTCATTCTTATATTGACTAGTACGCTGAGAGCAGCCTTGAACTCCAAGGTCTTGACCCTAAGATCCTTAGACTAATGAGGCCTGAACTCTGAGCCCATTTGAGCTCTCAAGGCAGTGAGGAGGTGAAGGGAAGAGGCAAGGGTTAGGTAGAGTTTGGGAAGCTGCCATTAGGAGCAAAAGTCTCCAGAGGCATGAAGGTGGAAAGAAGGTCAAGGGCTCCAGGATGTCCCGCAATGGTGACAGTTGTTGTTCCATCATTTTCAGTTGTTCGGTCGTGTCTGATTCCGTGACCCTATTTAGAATTTTCTTGACAAGGAAAGTACAAAGGAGTAGTTTGCTATTTCTTTTTCCAGCTCATTTTACAGATGACAAAGTTGAGGCAAGCAGGGTTAAATGACTTACTCTGGTTCACACAGCCTGTAAGTGTCTGAGGCTGGATTTGAACTCAGGAAGATGACCATGTCATCTAGCAATGAAGGCTGAAGGGATGTTGGGTGAGGTATTAATGGCAGAAGGAGACTCTGCCAAAGGAAGATATGGTGACTTTATCTATTCTATGTTCAAGATGTCCATAAATTGTGGCAGGGATTCTTCTTGTATTTTAGAATACCAGATTACATCATGACTTTGTTATGGTTGTTTAACTGTTTTCGGTAATGACTCTTTGTGACCCCGTCTGGAGTTTTCTTGGCAAAGATCCTGGACTGGTTTGCCATTTCCTCCTCTAGCTCACTTTATAGATAAGGAAACTGAGACAAACAGAATGAAGTGACTTGCCCAGAGTCCCACAGTTAGTGTGTGACATAACGATTTTGAGTTAACTACAAAAAGTGAAACCTTACTGTCATTTGTCAGTTGAAAAAATCATTCTCTTGAGACAATGAATGAATGAATGAAAAGGTATTTCTTAAGTGTTTAGTACATACAAATCGCTGGAGATAAAAGAAGAAAATCAAGATTCTGTTCTCATATAGCTCACATTCTGACAAGGAAAAGTTCATTGAGGAGATTTCAGCTGCTTTGTTGTCCTCAGAAGAAAGTAGCAAAGCAAATTGTAATGCATCTTCTTTAATGATATTTCTATTAAAAAACATACTTGATTCTAATATTGAATTATTTGACAGTGCCAAAGGATAGAACTTTCTTTCCTGTGTCTTCAGGACTTTGATTGTTGAGGGTGCAGTTACCTTCAGAAGAAGTCAGCAGGTTGTATCTCCACCAAGATTGCTTCTCTGTACAAGCTGAAAACAGGGATGGTTTGCTGAGGATATGAGGGAAGAAGGAAGGTGATATTCCCAGGGGTTCTATGCTTCCTACTCATCTGTGACATTTGGTTGATGGGAGCTGCAGGCATGAGGAGGCCTTACTCACATGATGGCCAAAAAGACTAAGCTAGAAGCAGAACCAGTGGTCTAGGGGCCATGGTCATTTCCAAGGTCCTGGGTCACTGCCCCTGTAGAGTTTCTGCCTTCCTCTTCCTTCCTCAAAAGTGTCTCCTTTTTCAAAAAAGTTCTTAGTTGAAGGAGAATAATTTGATAAAACAACAGAAATGAAACCTAAGGCTTTGGGCAAGCATCATCTACAGTAAAAAAGGCCACTGTATTTGGAGTCAGACTACCAGATTTAGCTTTGCCAACTGTGTGACTTTGTGCAAGTCCCACTTTCTGGGCCTCAGTTTACCTATCCACAAAATGACAAGAATGAATTGGACACCATTCAAAGATCCCTTCAGTTCCAAATCCATGATCCCATAGGACTTCTGTTCAAAAAGGGGTTGGGGGGGTGCATGTTTCTGAAGAATTTACTCCTCTAGAATGCCTCATTTCCCAAAATACAAGTCAATGATCCATTGCTGTCCAGAACTATGTTAGGCACACATTTGTTGGTCTTAGCTTTCCAAAGAAACTGCAAAAATTTTGAGAATGGGAGCTGTTTATCTTCTTTAGAGTGTACCCAAAGCACCTAGAAGAATATTATGCTCCTTGGGGTACTTAAATATTTGTTGACTCTCTGTTGGCTGTTAAAACTGCCACAGACTTTGAAATAAGGAGAACTATCTTCTTCCCTAACACTAAGTTTATCTATTCATCTCTATACACAGAGCACTGGCAACCACATTCCTTAATTTATATTTCCTCTCTCCTTAAATTTTCCTCTTTCATATTCATGCTATCAAAATGTACCTCCTTGTTTTAATAAGTATTTCAGCAGCCTGAAATAATGAGTGGAAAAGCACTGCGACTCAGGAAGCTAGACGACTGAACAATGGATGAGATTCCGAAGAGGAGGAATCCAGCTCCCCTCTGCCAACTGGGCCAAAAATTGACGAAGGGCCTTGAAGAGGCCTCTTGGGTATAGCACTACACAGAGGAAGGGAAAGAGATAATCGGCTTGCCATCTAGGATCCTACAGTCTAAGGCCAATGGTACTAATGTAGATAAAGGGATGAAAGGGTATACTAGAATAAATAGTTATCTCCTGCACAGACAGAATAACCACTGAATTACGCACAACCACCACAGGACATTTTGCACACATATATATGTATGGAAACACATACATGTATACAAACATGTGTCCATATTTATGTACATATGCAGATTGTATACACATATATATGTACATATATGTGTTAGGAGATTTGTAATGTGCTTTGCAAAAGGAATTGTCCTACAATCTTTCTCAGTAGCAAACTCCTTTCTTGTATGTAAATGTTTATTCAGCAAGCATTTTTAAGGCACCCCCTTTGTGCTAGGTTTTAAGATTATGAAAGCAAAAATCAAAATGGTCCCTGTGCTCAAGGAGATTATATTCTATAAATTTCATTTCCATGTGATTTATTTTTACAGGGGTATCATATAAAGTGAGTTCTACCTTGCTACACAAACTAAACAAAAGTAATGAAAATAAAAATAACACTTACCTAGCACTTTGAGGCTTGAAAAGTATTTTGTAAATATTATTTTATTTGATTATGAAAAATGACCCTGGAAAGTAGGCACTACTGTTATCCTCATTTCACAGATTTTGTCTTAGGAATTTGTGCAGCCTTCTGGCCTCCAGGTCCACCTGTACCCTTTAGCTTTGAAGGTGCAAAAATATCTGATACAAACTCAGCAGAGACTGCTTTTATTTCTGACTGTACACTCTAGGCTCCAGCCAGGCTACTCTATTGTTTTGTGGTCCTGTCCTGTGTTGTCATTGATGTAGAGCACTCCAGAGAGGAAATTCTTTCCACCAGCCTAGGTCAGCTGTTCCTTAATTTTTATTGTATTGTCTCCCCTCTTATAATGTCAGCTCCTTGATGGCAAGGACTGGTTTGCCTTTCTTTGTATGCCCAGCACTTAGCGCATGCTTTGGCACATAGTAACCCCTAACAGATATTTGTTGACTGATTCATTTACAATCAGAGAAAACTGCCTGGAACCCAGATAAAAAGGGATTTGCCCAAAGTCCCAAAGAGTTGTCTCAGGCACTGAGAGGTTAAACACCTTGTGAGGGGGTTTCACAGCCATCTTGGTCAAAAGTATTGCCATGGGACTTCCCATGCCAAGATGGAAAAGTAAGGTGGGTACTAGTCTGAGCTTTTTGAAATTCCCCTCCAAACAATCTTGAAACAATATCTCACAATCAATTTAGGAGCAGGAAAACAAGCTTACCAGCGCAGGACAACTTGGAGGAACAGGTGGAAAGTTCTGTCTCACTGGGGTGGCAGGGGAATTAGGTTATAGTTATGGTGAGTAACAGTGTTGGCTGCAATCTAGGGGACCAGAAGGGAAGCTTTTGAGGCTTCAAGCCAGGATAATCCACCAGCAAGGCCCCCTCCCTAATATAAACCAAAAGTCAGGCTGGAACCTTGGGTAAACCAACAGTCCTTATAGACCAGCTGCACAGAAAGGTCCCATCCCACAATGCAGGCCACCAGTGAGATCCTGCTCCAGGAGCAGGCCCAGCCTAAGGAGCTTCAGGCAATGCAGGAAGAGAGCCCAACATTTACATAAAAGTACAAAGTCACAAAAGAGAAAAAAATGAGCAAAAACAAAACAACAAAAAGAGCTAGACCATAGAAAGTTACCATAGTGACAGAAAGGATGAAGGCAGAGACTTAGAAGAGGACAATAGTGTCAAAAAAGGTTACATGCAAAGCACCAAAGAAAATTGTGAACTGACTTTGGGTCAAAATAAAGAACCCCTGAAAAAGCTCACAAAGGATTTCTTCTCCTCTCCCCACTCCCTACCATTTTATTTCTTCTGAATTTAGAAGACGTTTATACTCTCCTAAATTATATATATATTTCCCTCTTAAACTCATTTCCCATGAAAGTAAGTTACCAGAATTACCAGCCCTCCTCCCCCTTCTAATTCCTCTGTATCCATTCTTCCTTTCACATCTCATTTGTGTCAATTATTCCTTTTAGCTGTTCCTAAATGGTTTTACTTGCCAAATTCCTGTCTTACTCAGGTTTACCCCAATCTTTCTTATGAGCTACCCAATTATCAATAAGAATATTATACATACATTTTACATATATAAAAGTAAACAGTCTGTCCTTATGAATCTCTTATAATCAGTCTTTGGTATGTAGCTTATATTTCTCTTGGTTCTTGCATGTCAAATCAACTATTAAGTTCAGAATTTTTTAACAAAATCTTGAAAGTCTGAGAGTTTATCAAATGTCCATTTTTTTCATTCAGTATAATACTTAACTTTCAGGGTATAATATTTTCAACCAGAGCTCCAATTCTTTTGCTCTTCTATGTATTATGTTTCAAGACTTTTAATATCTCTGCTGCTTGTATGATTCTAATTGTGGCACCATCATATTTAAATTGTTTTAATCTTGCTGTTTTTAATATTTTATTCTTGAGCTGAGGGTTTTGGAATTTGACTATGATATTCCTATGAGTTTTCCTCACAGGATCTCTTTTAAGTGGTGATCGATGGATTTTTTCCAGTTTCTATATTCCTCCCTTGTTCTAATGCTTCAGGACAATTTTCTTTAATTATTTCTTGTATAACTGTATCAAGATTCTTTTTTTGATCATAGCCTTTTAGTTAATCTGATTATTTTAATGTTTTCTTTTCTTGATCTATTCTCCAAATCTGTTGGGTTTTTTGTTTCATTTTCTCTTCTATTTTTTCATTATTCATATTTTGTTTAATTATTTCTTGATTTCTTACAATTTCACTGGCTTCATTTTGCCCAATTCTGATTTTTAAGGAGTGATTTTCTTCCTTAAGATTCTGTATCTCCTCTTCTAACTGGTTGACTTTCTTTTCATAACCTTTGTGTTTTTCTTGGATTCTTCTTATTTTATTTTTTAGTTTTTCCTCTATCTTTGTCATTTGATTTTTAAATTCTTTTTTAAGATCTTCTAGGAATTATTTTTGGGCAAGTGACCATTTAACATTTCTCTTTGAGGGTTTCTTTACTTTAATCTCCTCTTCTGAAGATGAACCCCAGACATATCTATTCCCATAATAGCTTCCTATGGTAGGAATCTTTCTCCTTTGCCTGTGCATTTTTTGTAGTAATAGCTTAATTTCTGTAATTACATCTCACCCCTGGGTATGGGTAATGGTGCTTCTTGTCCCAGATCTTCAGTTCTCCCCTCTAGACTGGAACCAAAGCAAAACCTCCAACCTCCTATAAGTGCCCACAACCAGGGGCTTTCTGCTCCACTGCCTCTGCACTCTCACCTAGCCTATGCTGGATTCCTCTCCCCCTTCCACTCTTTGCAGCGCAGCTAGGTCTGGCATTCCTTATCAGCAGAGCTTCCCTCAATAGTCCCAGGCTCAAATATGCCCAACTTGCCCCACTATTCTGGGAGTGAAAATTTCTGTAACTGGGGCTGATTCAGCCTCTGAAAACAACTAAACCCTAGACTTGTCGATGGTTGTTTAAGTAGCTTGAGTCTCATTGTTAAAAGGAAACTTAGCCTGGAGGTGTTTACCCTTCACAAGGACCAAATCTGTCCTGGAATTTTTCTTCTGATCTTCTCAAATTGTCCCAGGAAGACCCAGATTGTGCTGCTATTCTTATTTATTTTTAAATAATAAACTTTGTTCATCCTAAGGTACTATTTCAACTCTTTTGTGGGGGAAAATATTGAGAGCTTGGAATTTTCTGACCTACTCCACCATCTTCCCAGAATCCTCTCTGAAATGGATTTTAAAATGCAAATAATAGAATTAGTAGAAAAACTGGTAAAAAGAAATGAGAGTAATTCAAAACAATCATGATTTTAAAAAGAGTCAACAGCTTGGTAAAGGAAGTACAAAAAAATGAAAAACAAGGTGAAAAGAAAAGAACATTAAAAAATTCCCAATTAAATACTAAATTGAAAAATCTGAAAATCAAAGAAAAGATTAATAAAACTCAAAATAAGAAAATCATTGAATTAATAAATGAAACTAGAAGCTGGTTTAATGGGAAAAATCAATAATATATCTAACCTATAATTTGAATAAAATAAGGAAAGAAGAAAATCAAATTACCAGTATCAAAACTGAAAAGGGTGAATTCATGACCAGTTAAAAATAAATTAAAACAATTATTGGAAGCTATTTCCCCCAATTATAGGCCAACAAATTCAAAAGCCTAACTGAAATGGGTGAATATTTACAAAAATATAAATTACTCAGATTAACATAAGATTAAATAGAATATTTAACCACACTTTAGAAAAAGAAATTGAAAAAGTCATCAATGAACTCCCTAAGAAATAATCCCAGGACTAGATGAATTCACAAGTGAATTCTACTAAATAATTATAGAACAATTAATCTATATAAACTATTTGGAAAAATAGGCAAAGGAGTCCTACCAAATTCCCTTTATGACACAAGTATAGTGCTGACACCTAAACCAGGAAGAACTAAAACAGAGAAAGAAAACTATAGACCAATTCCCTTAGTAATAGCAATTACTAAAATAGCAATCCCTAGTAATAAAATACTGGCAAGGAGATTAAAGCAATATATCACAAGAATCATAGATTATGACGAGGTGTGATTTATAACAGGAGTGCAAGGCTGGTTCAATATTAGAAAAACTAAAAGTATAATTGACCATATTAATAGCAAAACCAATAAAAATTATATGATTATCTCAGACTGAGGAAGAAAACGCCTTTGATGAAATACAACACCCATTCCTATTAAAAATGTTAGAGAGCTTAGGAATAAATGGAGCTTTCCTTAAAATGATAAGTAACATGTATCTAAAACCATTAGCCAGCATTATCTGTAATGGGGACAATCCAGAAGCCATCCCAGTTAGATCAGGGGTGAAGCAAGCAATATCATCACTATTATTCAATACTGTAATACAAATGCTAGCTATAACAATGAGAAAGGAAAAAGAAACTTACAGAATTAGAATGAAGAAACAATAGGAAAGGAAAAAGAAACTGACAGAATTAGAATGAAGAAACAATAGGAAAGGAAAAAGAAACTGACAGAATTAGAATGAAGAAACAATAGGAAAGCAAAAAGAAACTGACAGAATTAGAATGAAGAAACAATAAGAAAGCAAAAAGAAACTAATGGAATTAGAATGAAGAAACAATAGGAAAGGAAAAAGAAACTTACAGAATTAGAATGAAGAAACAATAGGAAAGGAAAAAGAAACTGACAGAATTAGAATGAAGAAACAATAGAAAAGGAAAAAGAAACTGACAGAATTAGAATGAAGAAACAATAAGAAAGCAAAAAGAAACTGACAGAATTAGAATGAAGAAACAATAAGAAAGCAAAAAGAGACTGACAGAATTAGAATGAAGAAACAATAAGAAAGGAAAAAGAAACTAATGGAATTAGAATGAAGAAACAATAAGAAAGGAAAAAGAAACTAACGGAATTAGAAAGAAGAAACAATGAAGAAACAAAACCATCACTCTTTGCAGATGATACGATGGTATACTTAGAGAATCAACTAAAAACTAGTTGAAATAATGGTGTGAGCAGAGTTGCAGAATATAAAATAAACCCACATAAATCATCAATATTTCTATATGTTTACCAACAAAGTCCTGCAAGAAGAAATAGAAAAAGAAATTCCATTTAAAATACCTGTAGACAATATAAAATTCCTGGGAGTCTACCTGCCAAGACAAACCCAGGAACTATATGAACACAATTAAAAAACACTTCTCACACAAATAAAACCAGATCTAAACAATTGGGAAAATATTAATTACTCGTGGGTAGACTGAGTCAATATAATAAAAATGATAATTTTACCCAAATTAATCTATTTATTCAGTGTCATACCAAACTACCAATTCACTTGTTCATTTATCAAGTATTTATTTAGGGATTACTAGGTATGAAGCACTGTACTAGGCACGAGGGATGCAAAGAGGAAAAAAAAATAACTTTTGTACTCTAGGGCTTAGCATTCTACTGGTTGAATATATCAATCAATGGATCAGTGAATTAATCCCAGACTGGGAGGATGGTAAGAGCAGAGGCATGGAAGTTGAAATACATATGGCATGAACCTTGAATGTGTTGAAAACTATAATTTGTTATTGTTTGTTGTTCAGTCATGTCTGATTCTTTATGACCCATTTGGAGTTTTCTTGGCAAAGATACTAGAGTGATTTGCCATTTCCTTTTCCAGTCCATTTACAAATGAGGAAACTAAGGCAAAGAAGGCTGAGTGACATTTTCCAGGTCACACAGCTAGTTAAGTATCTAAGGCTGGATTTGAATTCAGGAAGAGGGATATTCTCTACTCCAGGCCCAGCATTCTATCCTCACTGCCCTGTATAAATACTAGTTACTCATTTTAATCCATAACTTACTTTACAAGCAATAAATAGTTTAATAATATGCTAAGGATAATGATGATTCTATCCCAACTAAGGCTGAGAGTTTGTGTTTGAGTTGTAATAAGAGATAAGATTGAAAAAATAATGTGGTGATAGCTGATCTGTTCCTTGAATTTCCAGGATTGAGTTTAGATTTGATCCTGTAGGCACTAAGAAGACACTGGAGTTTTTTGTGCAAGGAGTGACATGATAAAAGTGAAGTCTTAAAAGATTTTCTCTTGAACTATTGGATATACCTATCTCACATTGCCTTGGGTAAAAAAAAAAAGAATCTCTAAATAAATAGTTCAGCAACAAAGGATTAAGTAATTAGTGATCTCTGTTAGAAACTTTTTGATCATTTAAGACATAGATTTTCTTTTGAATTTATCTTCACATATACATATATCTATACATACATAAGCATACACATATAAATACATGCATGTATGTAAATATATATTTATAATTTTCCTTAATGAACCAATTCAACAGAACTCATCATGTTATTTGGAAATTTTCTAAATCATTTACATATAATTTGATAGGATTTTTATGCAACTTCTCAACCAAACTGTTGTCACACCAAATTTTCCCCTGTGATTTAATAGGTTCTAAAACTAATTCTGTCTGTAAAACCTAAATGAACAATTCTCAAAATACTACTTTATGTGTTCATAATGCCTTAAAATTATCAATCATTTTCATATATTATTTCCTCCCCAAAACACCATAAAGGCAAGGTAGGAATTATTAACTGCCCCCTGCCCCCCCCCCCCCAGCATACACACATCTTTAACATAGTTAAAGAAACTGAGGCTTAGATGATTTGCCTAAAGTCACACAGCTAGTACTCATGGAGGGTGGGTGGTACTGAAATCCCCTTCTTTTGACTACAAAGTCAGTACTATCTTCACTGAGCCATGCTGCCTCCCAAGTAGCCCTTGTCCCTTGGCATCATTTTCCTCTGAATTCTGTCTCAGCTGACAAAACACTTCAGATTCATGTTTCTTACTGAATCCCACTCACAGTGATATAAGATCATAATCTATAATCACTGAATCTTTATCAAGTTCTTCCTCTCAGGGAGTCACCAAATTCCACCACTACAAGGAACCCAACTGCTATGTTGGTTGTCAGGACAACAGATTCATCCTTTCTGAGCTGCTCATATGGGTATCGTGAAACCAAGGCAAGTGACCTAAGGTTACTTTGTTTTTTAATATCTCATACCCTTGGCATCTCTCCTCTTCTTTAAATTGTACTCTGTGAAGAAACAAACTACATTACAGCCAATGGGTGAATTTGTTTTATTTGTTTGTATTTGTTTGTTATGAGAGAGGGCTTTCATTTTTTATGAGAATTATGAGGGGGGGAGAGGAGGGAACTAGTGGATAGATTAGTGATGAAAAATGAAAAAAAAGCAGAGTATCACTGAAGCATTTTTTGAAATGAGTGAAAGACAGCATAAGGAAGGTCAGAAGGGGACACAGGCAAACATGGGCAGCGATGTGCTATCATGGTAAATTTAATACATAATGGGGAGGGGGAATGAGTGGCCAAGAAGCCCAGCCTTTACGAGCATGTGCCTGACCAGGTATCATTTTTGAACTGCTCACCATATGAATTGGAGCCTTTCAAATGGTTACTGAGGCAAAATGGAGAGTGTTTACCAAAGGTACTTCTGAGATGATCTAAGGTAAATCTCTGAATAGGGAAAGAGACATTAGCACTAATCTCCCCACCTTGGTTAACATGTGGTCCATAAATATAAGCATCTTGCATCTGCTTCTTTGTGTCTGTTCTTTCCTGCTCTTAAGGAAAGGAGTATTTGACTAGACTAGAACTACATGAGCCTCAAAAAGTTAAGAGAGCTAGTAGCCAGACATCTAGGAGTCAGAGTCCACGGCCAATTTTGTGAACAGCTCAGCCTGATAAGAAGAGTCTTACTTGACCAAACATAATGGAAATTGAAAGGCGCTAAAGGGAGTCATAGCAACTCACCCTTCAGCAATGGTACATTCACGAGTCAACTTAGAGTAGCAAATGCTTGACAACAACTGCTTTAAGGTTGTGCTTACTCTCCCCAGGGACTAAAGTGATCAAGGGAACAATATATCTACAAGGAAAGGCAATTGATATTGGGTAGAACAAGGCAGTAGAATTACAACAGTATCCTAATAACTTCTCAGGGAACACTGAAGATGTAATGGGTCTTACTTTGGGGGATACAACTACTAAGAGTGAACAAGGTATGGCATAAGGATATTCAGAGCTTACAAGATACCTCTGTCTATCTATCTACACACACACACACACACACACACACACACACACACATTTGTCAATTAGTCATGTCTGACTCTTCTTGACCCGATTTGGGGTTTCCTGGGTAAAGATGCTGAAATGCTTTGCCATTGTCTTCTCCAGCTCTCTTTACAGATCAGGAAACTGAAGTAAACAGGGTTAAGTGACCTGCCCAAAGTCAATGTCTATTAAGTGCCTGAGGCCAGATTTGAATTCAGGTCCTCCTAACTCCAGAATCAGCACTCTAGCCACTGTACCATCTAGCTGCCATATGTGTATGTATGTATGTGTATACATGTATATGTAAGTGTATGTATATATGCACATATATGTGTATACATATATATACACGTGCCTATAGGTACACATGCATATATGTATATGTATGCACGTGTGTACATGTATCACACAAAATTTTATGCATATATATTTATATATTTTAAAATTAGTCACAATTTTATATATGCTTCTTTTTTGGTTTTTTATATACTGAAATCTTTGCATTTGTGAATGTTAAAGCTGATTATAAAAAAAATGAAGTTTTAAAAAATTTTTTAATCTGGTGTTTCTTGTTGTTAAGGTTTTTCCGACTCCCTGAAATTTATTTTTTGTTTACTATACATACATATATATATATATATATATATATATATATATATATATATACACACACACATAGGAATATCTTTATTTATCTGTGTCTATGCTATCTTTTTTCTTTTCTTCTACTTCTCTTCATCATTTATGTGACTGAGAATCATTGAATATCCTTATCTCGAAAGAATTAGATTTGCAGATGAATAAATATGAAATGGTAAGATACATGGTGGATATAAGCCTACTGCAGGATATGAGATATGGTTCCTGGTAACTGAGAATTAGGACAAAAAATATTTAAAACGTCTATCCAAGAAGGGAAAAAAGCCAGTCAGTAGCTTGTTGCTTGGGAAATGCCTACTATGTCAATAAAAAATATATCAAAATAAATAAAATTTTAAAAAATTATTCTCTACTCTCCTTTACTTCTCAACAAATTTTCATCTGGGTCTCTCAAACTGACACTGCATCAGGGAAAAATCAGGTTTTTAGACCAAATCATCTATCAATTACTTCTATATCTTAGTTTATCTCAAGGTTAAGAAGCCATTGCTGGCTCCCTATTTCCTCTTGGATAAAGTGCAAACTGCTCTGTCTAACCTTTGAAGGTCTCTATCATCTGCTTCCAACACTATTTCAGTTCACTTTCCTCCATGCCCTCTATATTCCCACCAAACAATAAGAAATAGAACCAAATGTAATATTCAATCCCCCAATCCTGCCTCTCTGCAGTCTCACCAGCTGCCCATCTTACCCCTTTCTCTTATACTTTGTGCTTTTATTGAACTACTGACTCTATAAAACCTGACCTCTTTATGACTCAGCTTAATTCTCATTTCATCCAGCTTATGGATCATCTGCTTTGGGAAGTCTTCCCTGATCTTATCCAACATGTAAAACTCACCTTCCTCAAAACACCTTGTATTCCCTTATTCATGTACATTTTCTATTCCATTAATAGAACATATAATTCTTGAAGACCAAGAGCTATTGTCTTTCTGTCTGTATATTTCCAAAGCTTTGTACATAACACATGCTCAGTGGGTATGACTTGAATCAAATTGAATCTTATTCAAAAAACCATTACGAAAAACTTAACACTTTTATCTATGAACTCAACTTTTCAATCAGTTTACTAACGTTCCTTAAGCATACTTTGTACCCATCACTGTTCTGCCAGAGATACAAAGAAAGGCAAAACTCAAACAAACAATAATTTAACAAATAAAAACAGTCCCTGCTCTAGAATTGTTCCACAGGCTAATAGGGGAACAATTGTGCACAAATTAAAGGAAAAATGGGGGCAATCTCAAAGGGAAGGCATTAAGATGAAGGAGAGCTGGGAAAGGTTTCTTGTAGAAGATGGGATTTTTTAGCAGATATTTGAAGTCTCAGTTCCAGTACATCACTGCGTCTTCAAAATCTATCCATAATACTACACTACTGTAGAAATGAGAATAAGCAAGAAGAACTTCATGACAGGTCAAAATCTAATCCCCAAATTGGTATAAAATGGGATTTTTTCGAAATTTCCTTCCTTTATAACTTAGGCAGCAACAAACTAATACCATTTTTAAATGAATTGTGTATCCTTTCAGCAATAAACAGGAAGACAATCATCTTTCTATTGATGACGTGGTTTTATTATATCCAACTAGGAACATACTCTAGAAGTAGATGAACCTGTTGACTTTCAAAAGAGGAGGTTTGCATCAATTCTAGTCATTTAGTTACTTTGAAGTACATTTTTCAGCCTATCAAAATTTTCCAATTTAACCTTCCCTGGGAAGGGTAAGGCTAGAAAGACCCATATATACCAAGATAATGATAGAAGCACTTTGGTAGGAGCAAAAAAATTTTGGAAAAATGTGAGGGTCTATCAATTGAGAAATGGCTTAACACATCTGAATATGTAAAGTAAAAGAAATATTACCATCCAATAAAAGTTGGCAAATGTGAAGAATTCAGAAAAATATGAGATTTGTATCAACTGACACACAGAGAGGTAAATTCTAAAACAAGATATACACTAACTACAATAACATAAACACAAAGCTGAACAAAGCTGCACAAAATAACTGTAACGACCAATCATAGCCCTAGAGAAATATGTCAAATGCATCTCTATGACTTCTGTAAAAAGTTACAAATTTTCATGTGTTGAGTACCCCCTAAACTATCAGACACAATGACGTTGTTGTGACTGGTTTTCTATGTCTTTTCTTTATTAAAAGTGAGGTCACATGAAGCATTAAGGGGATGAGTGGTAAGAAAAGAGAAGTTACACCCTGAAATAACACTGATATAAAGATAAAAGATACAAATATGATTTCTTATAAATTAATTAACAAAAAAATAAACCTGCCTAAGCCAAAATTTCTACTTAAAATCAAGTGTTCTACAAAAACCACATGGAGATCCTTTTATATCGATCTGATTAGTTTGCATCTGCCCATAATTATCTAAACTATGTTAGATGGTACAGAATTTCGCATTCTCACATAAGGTCTCAAAATACCAGTCATAATTGCAAATGTTGAACTAATCTTCCATCTAAGTGAGAATACATGCCAAGTTCCTCAAGCTTTTACAACAGAAAGTCAGCTTGACACATGCCACATGGATCCATCTTTAATCAGTAACACAGGAAAGCAGCAGTCCATTAAAGCACTCGATTGTGAAATGACTTCAACTTACCTCTTAACAAAAGCTCGCTTGAGATGGGTAATATTTTGTAGAGATGAGGAAAAGAATCAGAGAATCATGGGAAGATTTTTATGGACTTATGCAGAGTGAAGAAAGCAGAACCATAAAAAATGTGTCCAAGAATGACCATACTGCAAAGTTTGAAAGACTAAATAATGATAGCTAACATTTATATAGTGTTTTCAGGTTTGTGAAACACTCCACATACACATAACCCTGAGAGATAGGTACTATTACCTTCTTTTATACATAAAAAACTGAGCCTGGGAGGTTATGACTTGTTCTCCTTCTGAGACAGCAGTGCTCTATTCAACACATCTATCTGCCTTAGGAACTTTAATCATTGCAACCACTAACCACGATTGTAGAGGACTATTGAGAGATTCAGTATGGGGTAGTGGAAAGGACATCAAACTTGGAGTCAGAAAGAGCTGATTTCATATCCTGCCTCAACTATGTGATGCTTTGAAAGTTAGTCAACCTCTCTGAATATGTTCCCTCATTTATAAAATGAGGTCCAATTCAATGTCCTTAAAGATCCCTTCTAGATTTAATTCTACCTTCTTATGGTAAAGCATACTAACAGCCACCTGACCAAAGGGTGAGGAACTCAATATTCAAAATGGGACATACATTTTTAGATATAGCCAGTGTGTTGTTCTGTCTGACTATACTTATTTGTATAGCCCCATTTCTATTTCAGGCAGTTTCTCTGAAAAACCGTCCTATGATTTTCATGCTGTGTAGAGGTAGACATGACTCCTGATTGGCTGAGACAACGCTAATCAGATAATTATACTCTAGTCCAATATCCCTCTTGGAGACTGAAGGAGGGATCACTCAGGCTCAATGGTCATGAACCCTCTCTGCCCCTTCTCCATAGCTAGGTTGGTGGTGGTGCCAGCATACTCATCGTAATGTTCCATGACATCATCTTACATTTAACACAATGTGCTTAGTCATTCTCCAATTCATTGGCCATTTCTATATGTTTTGTAAATTCACAATTGAAGGCTTTGTCTCTCATATCCCTCACATTCACTAAGGTAGCTGGCGGAACCAGGAAAAGATGAGTTCAAAGCTTACCTCAGACATTTTTAACTGTGTGACCTGGGAAAGTGACTTGATCTCTCAGTCTCAGTTTCTCAACTTGTAAAATAGAGATAAAAACAGCATTTCTCTTCCAAAAATTGCTGTGAGTAAATGAGATAATATAAGATAAATGCTTTGCAAACCTGAAAGTATTATGTAAATGTTAGCTTAAAACAATAATAATTAATAATGTTATCTTTTATAAAAGAACCACATGATAGATAACCTTTTGCAAAATCTAATTTCAGAAAAAAAAAGTTTCTCCAGAGAAACTGCATGCATCCTTTAATCACACAATGGGACTTATGGGTTTTCTCTTTGGGGCTAAAATGTCAGAAAACTGCTAGCTATCCTCAAGGTGGTGAGAGAAATGACTATCAATAATCAGTGATTTCGGGAGATTCAGATGTCCCCCTTTTCTTAATTTTCATTTCTAGACCTCAGGCGCTGAAGACTTCACTAACTTTCTCCTCTATGTAGACCCCTCACAGGTTGGCTGCCATCATGTTCTGCTCAGATAGGTGGAATTGCCCAAGGAAAGGGGGGGAATAAAAAGTGGATGAAGTAATCAAAATTCAAGTCCAGCCCCTCATTATAACATTAATTCTCTCATTAATTGTTAATCAATCAGAGTTGATTGCCATCCTTTTGAACACTCCTCTTCCTAAAGAACATATGAGCCATGAGCCTGCATGATGATCTTTGGTCTAAAAAAAGAAACACTCACAAATAACCATCTTTTCTATTAACATACTGTCATATAAATAAAATTATTAGATTACCCAGAAATTACGTCTCTTGAACCTTTTGAAATGTCACAGTGATAAAGTGGAAAGAGAGTTAAACTTGGAGTCTCAGGAACTAAGTTCAAGTCCTGGTTCTGCTACACACAAGATCACTGTGTGATCTCCCAGGTTTTTCTCATCTGCAAAATGAGGGTTCTAAATTAGATGACAACTAAGGTTCTTTCCAGCTCTAGACCCATGAGCATCTGAAGCAATCAACTCAATCTAGATACCTGGTAACATATTTGTTATGCATTTTCAATTAGTATTATTTTGTTTCTATTAATTTTATTTTTCATTAGTTTTACCTTAAATGTTTTGTAAAACTAGGTGTAATAATAATCCTAAGTAAATAAATTATTGATTTATAACAAAGCCATAGTCAATCAATAAGCTGAGGATAATTTTGGAGCTTCTGTAGTCCAAACCCCTCATTTTTACATATGAAGAAACCAAGATCCAGAAAAGTAGATGACTTGTCCAATGCTAAATGATGCAAAACTAATATGCATGCAAAGACAAGCCCTGTGATTCCAGATCTAGCCCTCTTTCATGGCACTATGCTGCCTCTGAATTTTCCTATCTTTTCTGGCTACTTTGAATCCTTTTCTATTGAGTAAAAAGAAAATCACTTCATACCTCATTATTCAACATAGTACACAGTAATTCTATGCAGGGAATCGTCTTTCTGCAAAGTCATTCTAGATCCTCTAATTCCTGACTCTGAAATGAACTTTTAGATGGTTCCTCAGAGAGACAAGGTATATTCTGCATCACTTCTGACTTGAAGGAGTTTTTTTAGTGTTACCTATTATTGTTTAAATACTGCTCTTTTTCTTTCACAATAATTGAAATATAGAAGTAGCTGAAGTACAGTACACTCAATGTGGGGAATATTAACCACCTGCTTCCATATTTTCTTTATGTTCAAAACTAGTGACCTCCTTGAAGAAGGAATAAGCAGACCATTGAGTTAATGCTGTTGTTGCTGCTGCTGCTATTTTGAAGCAGAATCTTTGAAACAAATTTTGTCTTTGTTTGAAGTCTACTGGACTGTCTTCTAGCATCAGCAAATATGTCATAAGGTAGGTTTTCATTTCACTGTTTCAAAAGCATAGAGAGGTATATGTAGAACCTATATCAAATTACATTCCCTCTTGGGGTGGGAAGGGGAGGAGAGAGATGGGAAGAAAACTTGGAACTCAAAAGCTTTTGGCAGTGAATGTTGAAAACTAAAAATAAATTAATGAATTAAAATCAAAAGTATAGAGAACAGATTTGAGCATGTTTTTGCTCTTAGCATCAGGGCATGATTGTTTTTTAAAGGAAACTCTAGAATCAGGTATTAGCATAGCACCAAAACTTCAGATTTATGGAAGGATTATTTATTTCCATAAACACATATTGCTTTTGGATACACTAGAAGACCTTCAGTAACCAAGAAAACAGTATACACAATGACTGAAACAATACAAATGGAAAGAACAAAAAAATTTCAATTAACACATATATTATAAGGATGAAGCTTGAGCCCAAAGAACAGATATAATATTGTACCTTCCTTCCTTCTTTTAAACAAGTGGGGGATTGTGAGTACTGAACACTAAATAGTCTAACTTACTTGCATGACAAATTGATATGTTTATTGAATTGCTTTTTTTCTCTCTTCTATTCTTTGTTAGGAGTATGAAAGAGGGGCATGTGTTGGGAAATTAGTGCAAAAATGTCAACCAACTTTAAAATGAAATTTTAAAAGTAAAGAAAAATCATAGGATACACATATGCATGCTGCACAAATTGTGAATTATGAATATCTGTCACATAAAAAATATTATCAATGTTACAAAATCTTCAATATCCCAGAAAATATTACACATAGAAACTACAATAATGGAAGGAAGCAAATAACAAGTAGAAAGGGAAAAAAACAATGCAATGTAATTATCAAGACCTATAAGCTTGGCCCTAGAGAAAAGCTGAAGACATGAAAGGGCCTTCAGGTAGTCAATATTGCATATATTGTCCAGCTTTGTTAATATGTTAGTTGATTTTGTTAATGTATGTTTTCTCCTATTTCCTTTTAAGTTCTTTGCAACATGAGATAGCCAGAATGTAGGTAAGGGGGAAATGACATATTTAAAAATAAAGCTGATATAAAATAAAAAATACCAATAAAAAGTTTTAAATAAAAGGAGTAACAACAAAAAGAAATGAGCTTTCCATAAATCTTTTCCATGATTATACCAATTAGTCTTCAAATGATAAAATCAGATAAGTATCAAACCCATGGTTAAAAGCTTGACAATCTACTTCACATAAATCAACCTAACAAATGTCTATAGAGCATTTTTTACATGTCCATTACTGTTCTGGTTTCTGTGAATACTTTAAAGTATATATTTAATATAAAAGGAACAGTAAAAGACTTTGGAAGGTCAAAAAGATCATGAAATTTGTTAT